>PVLC010000004.1:79450-510026 GCA_004027655.1 Graphiurus murinus
TGGGGGGGTTGACATAAACAAAAAGTAGGAAATAGTGTAATTACATAATTAAGTGGGTGAATATATCAAAGCTATATATTGTGGACAATGGAAAAAATGCATATAAAGTTCTCAAACAGTTATTTGAGGATTAATCTGTGAGAATTATTTTACTAAAACTGCAAATCCCATACTCAATAGCATTCTCTTTTTGCCTTTCTTACTTTATCTTTCTCCATAACTCTTACCATTATGTAACATATTAGGTGTTTTACTTATTTATCTTGTCTATTGTCTGACTCCCCCAAGAGTTTAAACTCCATTAGAACAAGAATTATTTTTCTACTTCATTAAGCCAGAGATTGCATATATCTAGTATAAATGTTCCTGGCATTAAGTACCTTATGAATATCTGTGAATGAATGAACAGAATAATTTGCAGTCAATTTTCCTTAAAATATATAGAAGACCTTGTAAAAACCAAAGTCAAATAATAGAGGCATTAAAGAAAGTTTTTCAAATGGAAGATGTTATTGTCTCTATTGCTTTTCTTTTGAGATCTTGGTGTTAACAATTATAGACTTGGTGTTTTTGTCTACAAAAATTTCAGTACATTTTTACCTTTTAGAATTATCACTAGACAAAACAATGAAAATAATACAATGCTTTTGGCAAAGGGAGTTCTGATAAGAAGATTTGATAATGATCTCTATACCTTGGGAGACAAAAGAAATCTGTTTATTACTGGAGGACGTGCCAACCAGGTGGATATCACAAAATAATGCCAAATCTATGTCACTGTAAGCCCTTATAGTCCCTAAGCACATAAAGAATACCTGTTTCTACCATTTAGGACCACAAAAAATTGGAATCATAAAGTCTCAGAAACTAAACAGTGTTTTTATTATGATGGTTTCTTCATATCATATACTATTGAAATGTCCAGATTTATCTGTTGTTCATAAAGAGCCATAGCACAAACAATGAAAGGAGACAGGACTAGCTCGGAGAGATCTGTTTAGTGCATTAAGTTGCATCTGGGCGCTATCATGTAACACATGTGTCCCAAAAGCAAAATTTGGCCATCAACAGCCATCCTAAACCTCAATAAGAATTCAACGCAGATTCCAACTGCTTGAACCATCAACAAGTCTCCTTTTAAAACAGCTTCTCATGTGTCTTTGAGTTTATCCATTGAAATGGAACCTCTCAACCCCACAGGGTAGAAATTTAAGATAAAGGATCAGTTTTCAAGTAGCATGAAACCCCTTGCCCGCTAACATCTCCTTATTCATTTTTCTCAGTAAAGTCCATGCCAGCGTTCACATTATCATTAGCTTCAGCATACATTTGCTCCAGAGGTTTCTTTATAGAAATATATACATCCATAAAAAGAGTGACAAGTGGGGTTGAAGTCAAATGTCCATGGACAATAATATTTAACTTGATGATAAGTCTTTTTTTCCCCTAAGGAACTGAAAGGTTTCAGAATTCATGTTCCTTACTTGTCATTTGAAGTCACCTTTGTTTCATCCTGTGTTGCACAAGCCTACAAAATTCTCGATATACTTTGACAAACTAAGTATAACTTAGAGGTCAGAGGAATCTGAGTTTCAATACAGGCTTTCCTCTCATTAGTGTTATATCCTGGGCAAGTGGCAGAACTTCCCTGAAACTTGTCTGTAAATGGAGCTAATGACATTCTCTCATTAAGGATTTATATAAAGTATGAATGAGAGCATGATGTAAAGTCCTTTGCACAGTGTTTGATACATCATAAAATGATGATAAATAATGGCTATAATTAGCAGACATCAATATTGAATATATTTTATACTTGATCAGATTCAGGGATAAGCTAAAACCAAATGATGATATCCTCAATTTCAGAAAAGGAATAAATTGTTGAGCAGGTTCTAGAAGTTGTGATGTAAATACCGTTGCAAGGTTATCATTAACTACTCAGGTCTGAAGCTCTTGGGAACTACTGATGCAACAGAGGTCAACTATTGCATCTAAGTCACCTTTGACTTTCTGATTCTATTTCTCAAGAGATCTAAAATTGGTCAGGCAAAAACCTCTACTAAATAATACTCTCCTAGCTACTCAGGCTATCTCCATGACACACTCTGCCCCTGTGACACTGATCTCCAAGACTACTTCAGCAGCAACCTCTGGGATGTCTCTAACTCATACTTCTCTTCATTCAGAAATTCTGCACCACAAAGACTGCAGACTCACCTTCTACTTTCCTCCCAAAAAGCACTTTGGTTTCCCCATTTCTGAGCTCTCCACTTTTGTGAATATTCTCCTCAGTGTTACTGCTCCATCTTGTAGATAGCAAGCACTTCCTACATCTTTAGTACCTCCAGTAAAGGAAGAGGAGAAGGGAGGGAGGAAGGGGAAAGAAAGGAAGGGAAGAAAGAAATCTAGATCTCTAGTCCAATTACCCTCTTGAGCTCTAGTCTCATGTATCCAAATGCCTACTGACATCACAAATACAGCATCTCTAAAATTCGGTCATAATTTTCTCTAAAAAGAAAATTCCTCCTTGTTTATATCTGCAACTCTGTAAATAAAAATATCTGACCCACAAATTTAATATTCTTTTCATATGTCTGAAAAAAATTCTAACAGCCTAGTTATCTGGTCAAACATTCATTTCACTAGACACATTTACAAATAGTAATGATTGCATAATAGGAACTGATAGTTATTTAAATGTATATTTGCTACTCACTTTACTAAAAACAATCAAGAAAAGGTATGTTTAAGTAACAAGTAACATCTAATAATAATGATAATACATACCAGGAGAGGTGGCACACACTCATAATCCTAGTACTTGGGAGGCTGAGACATGAAGATCACAAGTTCGAGGCTAGCCTTGCTAACTCAGCAAGCCCTTCAGCAACTTAGTGAGACCCTGTTTCAAAATAAAAAGTAAAAGGGCTGTGGTTGTAGACTGGAGGTAGAACACCCCTGGGTTCAATCTCAATACCAAAACTAAACAGAAAGATAAATTCTTCACTTTCTTGGTGAGAAATCTGAATTTCTATAGTGGCAGAATAGTTTAAACACTAGAATTAAACACAAATTTAATTACAAAATACACCAACTGAGATTATTATTATTATTTTAATGATTCAAGTTTTATTTTGCTAAATTATAAGACTATAGTAATATGTTTATTAACCCATGTGATATAGTTAGATGAGTGTTGTAATCTCATTAGTGTGTAAATCCATTGCAGTGGGTTTAGTAGGTGGTAGTAACCTAGGAAGGTGCAGTGTGGCTGGAGCAAGTGGGTCCCTGCAGGTGTGGCCTTAGGGATTATGCTTGTGTCTTTGAATCCCCTTGCTTGCCTGTGCTCTCTGGCCTCCATGCTGTGAGGAGCTGAGCTCATGTTCTCCATTTCTCTGCTTCTTTCCTCCATAACCTGAACTCCAAAGACCCATCCTGAGATAGACTAAATTCTAAGATGTCCAAAAACCTGTGAGCAAGTAAGTCTTTCTTCTTCTAAGTTGTGTGGTCAGTTGTCTTGGATTGTAACAGTGAGAACACTGACTGAAACACCATGCTCAGAATTATGTTTTTAAATAATTTCGTGACTTTTGATGGATTTACTATTTATTCTTTCAGGACAAGGAAATATATAGACAAAGCTTTAGACATCACAGTATTTATGTGATCAAGTATACAAAAAAACAATCAACATTCTTCTTTTTAAATCTGGTAATGACCACACTACTATAACATGCTTCCGACAGACTGTAGGACCACTCTGGGAACTGCGCTGCCTGTTAGTTATTACAGAAACTGGGCTTTTTACATGTCTAAAGTTATACTAGAAATTATATTTGAAAGCTATATAGAGCTTAGCTTTATATAAAATGTAATTTTTATTATCAAATGCAGATTGACTAAGAATTAATTTATAAATATGCACAACTGTAATGTAGTAAAAAGTACAGATTCTAGAACTAACCAGCCAAGACTTGAACCTGGGATCAGTTATTTACTGTATGAGTTACCTTGAGAAAATTACTGAACCTCCCCATTCCTCAGTTTCCCCAATTAGAATACAATGATGAAAACAAGACCTACCTCATAGGGTTATTAAACGAATTAAATATATTAATTCCTATAAAGAACTCAATGCTTGGCTCACAGTAAAGGCTCATTGAATGTTTGCTAATTTTTTTTTTCAGGAAAGGCAATATAAATGAGCAAAATTAATCTAAGACAGGAAAGTCATAAATGATGACTTGGCACCCATCATGAGTCAGGTCTGTGTTAGCTGTTTTCCACAAATCACCATATCTTGCTTTCACAATAATCCTGTAGAAAATCATAAACTTAGCCATTATGGACTGGTCAAAATCAAGACCTTGCAAATTCAGGGAATGTAGGTACAGATACAAAACTGCCATATAAGAAGCCAAGACTGGGACTTTCCTTTCTGGCTTCCTGACTTTACATAACACTTCCTAATAATCATCATCCCCTTTGTATGAAATTCTCAATTGCCTAATTTTAGAATCCTAGCACTTTATAGCTGGGATACACCTCAGATACAATTTAGTAAAAGTCATCATTTTTCAAAATAGGAGACCAACGCTCAGAATCTGACTTGTCTGAGGCCCCATAACTATCCTATTGTTTTCTCCAGCTATCAATATATGTATCATCCTCTTTGGGTAAAACACTTCCTTGGCCATTAGACAGCAATTTGATGAATATGCACATAGGCCATGATAATTGAAGAATGAAAGGGACTAGCCACTAGGGAAAGTCTGAGCCAAGTTCTGAGACTGAGATAAAAGGAAGAGATTTGCTGGTAACTGAGGTCTGTGCCAAAGGAGGGGGTTAAGTTTCACCAGGAGCGGAAATGAAGAGAGAGAAGAAGAGGTGGTGTTGATGTGTGAAAGGAACTGACAGATTTTCCACATCTTCTTTTAAATTAATTATAATCCCTTCTATTTCCTGTATCTTCACCAGCTTCCTCACTCTCCCCCATTCCTCTCCCTTTGTGATAAATGTGATTTAAGTTTCTCTAGGTGGGAGGGAAAATAAATAGCCTGCCTGGATAAGTCTTCAGTTGGCACTTCCTTCCTCTTTTTTCTCCTTCAAGAAATTTGACCGCTCACTATCTGTTCTTTCTCACATTGCTTAAATTTCTCAAACTGCAACAATATTTCCTTCTGTGCCAGTCCTTAGGAACAAATCTTCCTCTGAAATTATCATGTCGCATTTCTTATTTGGTTTCATGTCCCTCCTGCAAATATCACCAATGACTACGTCCATCCTTTATCATTTATCTTTTTCTGTAACAATTTTTTCTTGGTTCTTTCTCTCATTCATCTCTGTATCCTTTTCCTATTTAGTCAGTTTCCCAAGGTTTCTTTTTCTGTCTTCTGCTCACAGTCTGCATGCCTAATTGATGTGATCTCATTTTCTTTTATTCAACTGTATCTTAACCTTTGTAATCTCAGGTCTTACTATCCCACATGTGAATCTAGGTTCTAATCATACTTGTCCTCCATGGTTTTTCAGAACTGCATGTCTGCTGACACTATTACTCTTATTTAAGTGTTTTTTCCCCTCCTCCCCCTCCTCATTCATAGTATACATTAACAATTGCCTTAACTGAATATTTGTAACATAACCACCTTCTGCTTCTTCTGAGCTCTCCAGTCTCTGTATTACCTAGCAAATTCTCTTGTAATTGCATTTCTCTAGTAGAGTGTGCTGTTCAAAGACACCTCCTTGAGATCATTCATCTTCATAGCTCACATGACTGGCATGGAACCTGGCAGCAGATCCTTCTACAATGAATGTTTGATCAGTGAACAATTTTGAGTTATGGGCCAACAGCTGATATGGTATTTAGTGAGTCCGCAGAGCACTGAGCCCAGTTGAAGGTGGCTGGAAAAGGGATTTGTGGCTGAGGGTCTTTTGGAGGTCAGAGAACCCCGAGGCAAGAGGAATTCAGGTCTGGCAGAAAGACTGGCTTCAAAAGTCTCCTTCAGCCCAGAGGATGAAAACACTAGGCTCTTCCAACAAGATTTAGGAGATCAGGAAGTTGAAGAGATTAGGATTTCTGCTTTTCAAATGCCATTTTTAAAATTTAATAGCCTTCATGTTTTATGTTCATGAACGTTTTAAGCAGGTTTCTTAACAGTCACCACTGATAACATACCATTAAGAGATTTTACAAGAGGGCACAGGGAAAAGCTGCCTTGCTGCTGCATACACAGATACTTCCTGGATGTGGATATATGAACTGGGACAGTTTCCAAAACAATGACTCAGATTTGCTATCACAAATGTGCCATATACACTGACATGGGTGTACAGAAATGTATGTAGCTGGTTACTCCATTTACAAATGAGATATCATTTTCATTTGGGAACACAAACTTCCTCTAAAAGAGTAGAGAGTTAAAGAATAAAAAAATTAAATGTTGCTAACAACAATGAAACATTTTATAAGGTTTCAAGACATCATAAAACCAATTTAATAAACAAACCTCTTTTTTTAAAGCCCATACAATAATAAATGTTCAAATCAATGACATATCAATTTAAATTAGGTTTTGAATCCTAGTTTGAATCCTGATTAAAGTGATCTTGAAATGTTGCAAAATTAAATTTGTCTTAAAATTTTGAAATCAAAATTGTTCAAAACTAGCTTATTTTTATCTTACTTTGAAAGTAACCAGTGACTGACACTAATTTAAAAAATGGCCAGAGTCCTATGCATGGGCCTTCGAACATGTACCAAAATGACTACAGTGGCCTATGTAGTAACATTTAGATTTGACAAATGATAAGTGGTGTCATTTTATTTATTTTGAGCAGATTCTATTACTCACCACAAAAATGCCAGATAAATATATAAACAACACAGATGAGACAATGTACAACATAATTAGAAAAGACACCGGCTATGCACAGATGGTCACACACATAAAGGAACAGCATCTAAATGTTGTCACGCTTCAGAAGGCATTCATCTACTTATGGGAAATAGTGAAAGAAATTGACTAGGACAAGTTTAGCAACGATGACTTAGGGTGAAGAAGAACCGTTTTTGCATAATTGAACATTACCATGGGTAAGTCCTACATCTATAACCAGGTTGAAATCATCAATAACCCTCTCTGATGTCTGGACCTACTGGGATCTATAGTACTATATATAGTCCAAATCCAGACCAGAAACTCTTCAGACCCTTTCCTGTTTTTTCTGTTTGGGACACTCTCCAATACTTTATCACAAGTTTAAGTCAACCAGATACTCTGATGAGCTTAATGACTCACATCTATCTCAGGACTGGTGACCTATTCCGAGTTCCAGAAGAGTATCCTGGCAAGGGATACTTCCCATTGGCCAGTGCAATATTTCTTTCAGAGCACTGCACCAGATTAGGCTTCAAATGTGCAGCATATGTAACTGATACTTGAGTGATGTTCATGCAGATTAGTCAGAGGGTGAGTTCATGGTTCTGCCTGACCAACGGTCTACCACTGGTCTTAGGGTTTGAGCTCAGGTAGGTTCATATATCAACTTTCACATTCCCATGTTTCAGCAAAAGTGATGCTGCTGGATTATGGTGATGGTAGGCATATAGAAGTGTATACTTTTTATCCTATGGGGCTCCTTAACCAAAAATGCCAGAATTGTCATCCCTTCCTCTTTGCAGGCTGCATTCTAACAGGTCTGTGATGGTGATCATGTCTGTCCCCTCTTTGAAAGTCTTTTGATATTACTTTTCTATAATGCCAGTAGGCTCATCTGATCAAAGTTTTCTCCTGCTTCCTATTCACAAGATGATATCATGCTTCCCCTGTCTGGTTCTAAGATGTATGGTCAAGGGAAAGATATTCATTCCTAGAATAGGACCACTATTCTTTGTTATCTTCCCAAGGACCCCACATCTTCCCTTACTGGTGGCAACATGTAGAAGCCAAGAGTACAGTTTATATTTAAAGTGATCACATTCTAGGAATGTAGTGATTGTGGCCTAAAGAGTCCAAGAAAAGATATGGTTGGAAAATGTGTTATTTTATTTCATGCTCTAAAATTCTGAATGGGAAATCTAACATGACTAGAAAACAAATTGTGGTTCACATTTCCCTCCAAATTCTGAATAATAAATGTCCATTTGTGGTTGTAATTGTGCAAAGACAAACCTCCGGAGACCAACCAGAAGGTGGTTTTCAAGGGTGGTATGACTGGGTGCAGAGCCATGAGTAAAGGGTCCTAGTGAGAGCATTGCTACCTTTTTCTCACAGTGGGAAATAATTAGTTATCCACAAATTATGCATTCCACAAAAAGAACATGAAAAGATGGGAGGAATTTTAAGGAGGAAGAGTTCAACTGACTAAAAAGAAATTTGTGGTCATCATCCCTGTTCAAAGGGGAACAGTCATGTTTTGGGTATTTTCCTTTAGAGAGTCCAAGCAAAGGTGATCAAGTGTCAAGAATGTTGGGAGATGGTGGCTGCACCATGTGGCACATGGAAACACAGTAGCTTTAAGGGGCTGCAGAATGATACCAGTCTTAGATCTTACTTTCTTGAGTCAGAGACTGAAATTCTCAAAGTGGTGGTCTACTAGTTTTCTATGTAACTCCAGGTTTCCATAAGGCATTGCTATGGATTTCATAATATAAGGGCATAAAACTTAGAGATTAATGACTTTAAGATGTTAATATCAGCTGGAAATTTTGAAAAACTACACTTGAGATATAATTTTTAAAATCTTATAAAATGCTGGGTGTGGTGACATATACCTGTAATTCGAGCACTTGGGAGACTAAGACAGGAGGATTTCAGGTTCAAAGTCAACCTAAGTAACTTCATAAGACCTTCTATAACTTAGCAAGATCCTGTTTCAAAATTAAAAAATAAATAAATAAATAGGGCTGGGGGCAGGTGTAGCTCAGAGGCAGAATGCCCCCATGTTCAATTCCTAGTACCACAAAACAAAACAAAACAAAAAAACAAATCTTGTAAGATCGCTGTTCTTCCATTCTTCTGTTAACGATGACTAAACATGCATGGTTTTGTTCAATTACTATGGGTGCACTGACTGCAGTTAACCTGGGAAAACACATAGTATGACTTGTATACTTGGTTTATTCTATTTCTTTCACTCTTCTCTCCTATTAATCTCTAAATTCCCTCACCACCTTCATGCATTTCTACCACTTTACAGACAAAAATATTCTGGGCAAAACAAAGAAAAAGAATAAACCTAAACTATTACCAATCTGTTTCTTTTGACCTTTAGTTATACTTTAAGTGAATTTAAATTTTAATGGCAGCCGGTCATGGTGGCGCACACTTCTAATCCCAGCATTTGGGAGGCTGAGACTGGAGGATCCAGGTTCGCGACCAGCCTCAGCTACCTAGTGAGGCACTCCGCAACTTAGTGAGACCCTGTTTCAAAATAAAGAATAAAAAAAAAATAGGGCTGGGGGTATAGCTCAGAGGTAGAATGCCCCTGAGTTCAATCCCCGTACCACTCCCCCCCCCAAAAAAATTTAATGGCATTAGTTACTAAAGGTGCCACTATATATTGCTTTCTTATGCAACAACCTAGCAGATAAAAGTGAAGTAAAGGGGAGGAAGGCTAAAAACATGAACATGGCAGGCAGTGTTCTAATGCAATCTCTGCTGAGCTTTAAATGGTAAATTACTTTTCTTCTTCCAATTATCTTTAAGGTTTACTCTAGAGGATGATCTATAGAAATGCTACTGGCTATATACTACATATAG
Source organism: Graphiurus murinus (assembly GCA_004027655.1). NCBI lineage: Eukaryota > Metazoa > Chordata > Mammalia > Rodentia > Gliridae > Graphiurus > Graphiurus murinus. The sequence goes on from PVLC010000004.1 coordinate 89,218, forward strand.
TATATACTATATAGTATATAGTAGTATATAGTATATAGCCAATATATCCTTTATGACAATAGTAACCAAACATAACAGGGTTACTACTGACTTGTAGAGGGTCAGTCCTGGCTCAGAGGTGCAGCACCTCAGCAGTATTCTCCTATGGTCCCATGGAACACTTCCAGGGTATGTTCAGAATGCTCTGCTATTTTCTTCTATGAATTCTGTGCATTGGGAGCTATTCTTCCAGTCCTCCATCTAATGTTATATGTATATGCAGCCGGGCTACTATTCCATCTCTACTTTTTCCTGATTCATTACCAGGCCTAAAACTTAGATCCTTTTGGGATGAGGCTCCTACTATGAAGTGACTCCAATAATGAGAATCCAAAACTCCATACACTTTATGAAGAGCTTTCTGTGGAATAGCATTTTGTTTCTCATAAGCTCCTCATCTCTGCCCTGTACTGCCAAACACCTGCCGCCTGCAGGATACCTGTACTTCCTGCTAATGTACTCTGTCAGAAAAACTATGCCTCTTGCAAAGGCATAACTTGCAACCTGGCTTAGTGGAAAAGCCACAGAAACATCAGGGATGGTACTATCTGTTCTTGTCTTGGAGTTTCTTCCACCTCTGCCCATCACAAGAAGGCTGACCTGAAACCTTGGGTGAACTTAATGTCCCATTTGGAAGCAGAGCAGTAGAGTAGGGAGAGTTTTCTTTTGCTTTAAAAGTGGTCAGAGCTTAATATTATTTCACTTTATTTTCTAAAATTGCAGTCCGCTCGGCAAAACCCTGTAACTAAAAACTTAAGATGGTCTTGCCTCCTAGTACTCATAATTGCCCAAATCAGTTGAGCTAGGTAGACATTCTGATTCCCTAATAACCCAGAGCTATAATCATCTATCACCCAACCCCTCTGTGAGTGGTATGTACTGCCCTGGATGCACAATGAAGCCTGACCTATAAGTCAACTCTGAACAAGTCACATCATAAGCCTTACATGATTAATAATGTTTCTTTTGCTTTATACCAAGAATGTCATCTAAAATAGTTATTTTTCAATGCAACTTCTTCATAATGATGGCTTTGAAGTTGTACTTACTGACAGCTACAGTAATATTAAAAATATGGCTACAGATGCCTTTTCAAACTATCGAACTGCTGCCAATACAAGTGACACTAAACAACAGCCAAAATCAACAGTGAAGGCTTAGAGATGCTAATGCAGGTTAACATTTCACTTTGAAATCCACATGTATGGCAAGAAACCCTGTCTCCAAAGCAAACTTGCATGCTGCTCTGTGGTTCCCCAGACCTTGGTCTCCCCATTTGTATTCTATTTAGTACTCTGGTACAGAGGCCAAAATTTTTACTTATCCTAAAAATGATCTCCACCTGAATGTGTAACTAAAATCCCAACAAAAGGAAAATTATTTTGGATTAAAATTCAAAGACTGTTTTTTTTTTTTAATATGGCTATTCAGTGACTTAAAAGATACTGTTTTCCTTACATACATGAATATTTCCTGTCATATCTAAATTTTATATTGATTTGAAATAAGATACAAAATATTAGACATATTCTATCTCTGATATTCTGTCAGAGATATTCTGATACTGGCAATGTTCAAAAGCCTAGGGTATTTGCATCATCAGTAAAAAGATCCCAGCTCCCTCATATGTATAACTGACCCTAGGGAAAATGCATATATATTATTAATTCTATAGAAAGAATCACTCTTGGGATATCTGCTATGAGTGAACAAGCACTTAATTTCACACATAGTTTTTTTGTTTTCTTTTTTGTTTGTTTTTTAAATAAGAGTATAATGAAATGATACTTTGAGACAAATGAGAAAGCTTAACCTTAGATTCTTAAGTTTTTCAAATCTGAGCAATTTCCTAACTCCCTTGTTATGAAATTCATTGCTATGGTTTAAAAGTTCTGTTTGATTTTTTTTCTTATTTTTAAAATGGAAAAAAAATTATACCTCTTAGCCCATCTTCCTAAGTGCAGTTTAAATTTCAAATAGGCCGATTTTTGCTTATTCCTAAAAGAACATTTAAAGTAAATTATTTTAAAAGTTATTATCCTGCACATTTTGCAGTTCTTTGTACTGTCAGCATTACGTGTTACTTAGACTGTATATAATTAGATAATGAGTTGGAGTAAAACTGTATACTTTAAATAATTATGTGTTAGCTTTTTATGACAAGTTTTGGGTCTACAGCAATATAATCAAGAAAATAAGGAGCCCCTGTCCAGTTTTCTCTGAGTGATTAATTATAAATTCCATTTATTTAGTTATTATTTATTAAAAACCCACTATGAGTCAGGTATCATCATAGGTATTTAAATGTTCACTTAAGAAAATAGTCTCTGTTTTTATGGGGTTCATTTTCTAGAGGGAGGATAAATCACAGACTAGTAAACAAATATTTATCTGTCTATCTATGTATACATATATATGTTTTAGAATCCCTCTGAGATATATATGAGAGGATTAAAACCAAAATATAAAAACATGGCAGGTTATGAGAATAGAGAGTGATGTGAGAGTTGATATCCTGAAACTGAAGGGTCACAGGCTTCCCTGATAAGATGACAATTTGGGCAGAATAAAATGATAAGACAAGCCTAAGAGACATTTTAAAAAAGGACATTCTAGGGGAGCAGGAACAGCAAAGGCTCTGAGTGTGGGGTGCGTGCAGTGTGTGTGAGATCAGGAAGCACATGTTGCTCCTCAATTGGAGCCAAGTAAGCAAGGGCAGGAGCCATGGGACCAGATCATTTGGAGTTTGTAGGATACAACAAAAGATCTGTTTTAATTCCAAGTGAAATGAAAAGTCTTAGAGAGATTTGACCGGAGTGACACAAAATGTGACTCAGATGAGGATTTATAGTGCACCAAGCATTGCATAAGAAGACTTACATTATTTTGTGCAATTTAATCCCAGAGGTTACAATATCTCCAGAGTTGAGGACACTAAAGATAAAGAAGATAAATAGACTGACTCAAAAACCACACTGAGTAAATTACAGAGGTAGAAATCTCATCCTCTCTCACATGAAAGGTCCAAGTCATCTGAAATTTGGCATCATAGAAGGTGAGTGAAGAAAGTTTCAAGGAAAACAGAATGAAATATACTAGACATATATATATATATATAGAGAGAGAGAGAGAGAGAAACACACACTGGAAAGATAAGAGTTAAGAATGCCAATAGCTTTTCCTTTCAGTACATCATCCTTTATGTTGAAGTTTATACACATGTAATAGTATATCCTAATATATGTTTAAGGAATGAATGAATGAATAATGTTGTATAATTTAAACCAAGTATGGTGATATATGCCTGTAATCCCCAGGACTTGAGAGGTGGAGATAGAGGAATCGCAACTTAGGCCAGCCTCAGCAATTTAGTGACACCCTCAGCAACTTAGCGAGACTCTGTTTCAAAATAAAAATAAATGTACATCATGTGCATTAGGGTATTTTCCTTCCTCTCCCCCATAACCTTCAGTTAGGTCACCTTCTTTGCTCACCTAAGGTTCTTCTTCTTCATCTAGAGTCCTTCCTATGACCCACTTTCTCCCTTGCTTCCACATATTAGGGAAAACATCTGATTTCTTACGTTTTGTGATTGACTAATCACTAAAGCAAACATGAGAGGAGTGAGATGGGAGGGAATGAGCTGGGACTGAGGAAGAGTTAAATGAGTGACGTGTGCATGTATGCTGCTACCTGTTTGTACCTCACAAAGATGTATGATTACAATACACCAATAAAAATATAAAAAATAAAATAAAAATAAAAATGCAAAGGACTGAGGGTATAGCTGAGAGGTAGAATGCCTCTGGGTTTAATCCCCAGTATCCCTCCAAATTTGTATAATTAAAGAAAAAAAAATCACATTTCATGTGTAAAAACCATGATATGAAGCTGGTATGTAGTCTACAGTTTAAACATTATAGTGCCATGACTGCTGCCAGGCCCACTGCTGCAGAAAGACTGAATTTTCCAATGATATTATCTTTAGGCTTTATCCTGTGACTCACATTGGCTAAAGAAATGTAAGGGAATGACACATAAGACATGTCTTCTCGGGCAGAAGCTCTAAGAACCAAGAGGCGGTTTTACAACTTTTCTGTTTCCATCTGCCATGACCTTGGCAAGCTCTTTCTATGGGTTTTTCCTCAGCTTAAGTCTCAGGATAAAGAAGACATTAGGGGATCCTCAAATAGTATTTAAAATGAGCAAGAAATTAAGCTTTGAATTGAGTAGTTGTTTCTGCAGCATGACCTAGCAAATCTACCTAATAGAGATAAAAGGTGAAAGCTGAGTAAGATGAGAACTAGGAGGTTTTGATATTATGGAAATAGGAACTCAAATCTTATGCTGAATGAATTTAGGCATTTTTAGGAATTTGAATTATTAAGAAGAATCCTTTTAAGAATGTGTTATATATGTATAATTTTTATATATGTACAATTTTTTAAATGGTGGGGAACAGTCAAATAATCCAGTTAAAAAGTACAACCTAAATATAAATGGCAAGCATCTATAAATATTGTATATCTCAGAGATTTGCAAAGTACATCTATATTTTTAGGATATACTTTCAAACAAGGAAATAAGAATAATTCAGTATATTCAGAATATTTTTAAGATTACAAAACTATGGGATATGTACACAATGGAATTTTACTCAGCCATAAAGAAGAACAAAATCATGTCATTTGCAGGGAAATGGATAGAACTGGAAAACATTATGTTAAGTGAGATCAGTCAGTCACAAAAAGTAAAAAATCATATGTTCTCCCTAATATGTGTATGTTAGGGAGAAGATGGGGCATAAGAAGGACTCCAAATGAAGGAGAAACTTTAGATGAGCAAAGAAGTTGACTTAACTGAAGGTGATGTGTTGGGGGGGACACCCTAATGCACATGATGTACCTTCACAAACATACCAAAATCAATCACTAAACTGAACCTGAGAAGGAAGGAGGGTGAGGGAGTGGGGCAGGAATTGGGGAAGGGTTAAATGAGAAATGTGTGCATGTATGCCTTTACCAGCTTGTACCTAACAAAGATGTATGTTTACAATGTACCAATAAAAAATATTTTAAACAATTACTAAAAATATTCAAAGGAAAACCAATCAGGAGTTTTTATATAACCTATGGCCATTAAATAAAGAGTTATAAATATTTCTTTTTTATATAACATTTCAGGATCATAAACTACACAGGCCCCGAAAGAGCTTGCCTTACTAGAATCACTGAATGTAGCAAGATAATGGCCAAGATAATCTAGACATGTTCAAGCACCCTTTAATTCTCATGTCCTGAATAACAGTGGGTGCAAAAATAAAAATACATGCTCATGGATGATGGGAGAAAGAATTGATTTTTTTTTTTTTAAAGAGGGGGTTGACCGTTAAATCAGTATAAACAGCAAGATCTATTTGAGCCAGAATTCTGAGAGTGCAGTCATTTCTATGATTTTCAAATGTGCACAACTCTATTTTATTTCCATCAGCCCTTGTTTTTATTATTAATAACAAAATGCACAATGCATTAAAACTACTTGATGGCAGTCTTTGTGCATTATTTTTCACAAAGTCCTCACTCACTTCTAGCAGAAGGATACTTTTATTACCTTTGTTTGTTTTTTTTTTTTTAGAAAAAAACAAAATAAGAATAGAAAGGTAAGTATAATTTGTGCCTGTAAAATTACAATGCAAGGATTCAAAAGTTGACATTTTTTTGTCTAACACCAAGTTAGTATTTTAGCTCTTTCTTGGGATTTCTTATGGCATACAATTTTTAAAGCAATTTATCTCTAAATACTTCTTAAAATGGTTCAAAATTAGAATGTCAAAAATTAAATTTTGAATTATTTTGACATCATTTTAATTATTGTTTTAACCAATATTTTATAAAAAAGGGGAATTTAACTCCCATCAATTTAATCAGAGGGCTTTTTGTCTTTTAAATCCCCAGCACATATTGGTACAATATATCAATGAATGAGAAAAGACATAAAAGAAACTGTGGCCTCTATTTCCTTAATATCTTAGAAGATCATTATTAAGAAAATATGAACTGGAAATTATTAATTGTGATATTAGAGATCTACATCAAATTTTAGAAGTAGGCTATTAGGTGAAAAAGACTGTTTCAGGAAAAAAGGAAAAGACTAGGATGGTGAGATTCCTATATGTATAAAAGCATCTACCTGTAGGCTTAGCTTCATATGTCACTGAGAAAGGAAAGAATATTAAATTATCAGGTTTTTTTATATCTTTTAATCGAGGACAGAAAGTTTCCCCTGACATTGCTAAAGTTATTCAGATTGGTCAGATATTCTCTATTCATGTCAAAAATTTTAAGTACATTTTCATCTTTCACCAATCAGTACCTGACTACATTTTGGGGCGTAGCGTAAAATCAGGAGCAAAATTATAAGGAACATGACTCTGGCAACACTTCTGTCCCAAGGCAAGGGAAAACAAAACCTCTTAAAATCACTGGTTTCATGAGAACTTTAGGCAAAGTTTCACATAAACAGCTAAGCCATTGGAAACACAGCCAAAAGGAACATTAACATTTTCCTAGGATTTTCACAAAGTCTCGCTAATACTAGAAAACAGGGTTGCCATCCTGCCTAGTTTAGTTGCAGCAAGAAACACGAAATTGTGATTATGAAACTTGCTCTCTGGCTGTCCAAGTTTTAGTGGGTAAGAATGAGATACTCAATTAAACTCCAAGTTTGGGCTGGTCAGAAATTGAGAGCTATAGTTCTATGCTATGAATTAAGAATACGGAAGAAAAAGATAAGACAAAGTACACTTGGAAGAACAACAATGGCCACTATAGTAACCCAGTGAAGGGAAACAGTAGTAGCAATAGTTTATATTAGAGTATAGCTTAAAAAGAAAATTTTTAAAAGAAATTTCACATATGCTGTTACCCTTTCCTCATGGAAACACAGATGATTCAGCTGATGTGTAACTCAATTAATCTCTTGACACTGGTTTCAAGTGACTGAGGTATTCATAGTCCTAATCGTATGTTAACATCAGCTTGGACAGAGTGGAAGACCTGAGAGTAAAAAGCCAAAATCTGAACTCTAAATGAATGAAGCTAGAAGAAAGGTATGGTGCTACAAAACAAAAAGATGTCTATAATTTATTTGGAGCTCATTCAAATATATTTATAAACAAATTCCAATAACAACCCTAATTAGTAATTTTAAATTATTAAAATTATTAGTTGTTACTGAAATGAAGTCAGGTATCTCTAGACTACTCTCCCCTCAATATGTCAAGATTCAAGATGAGTCAATTATATGACCTTGAGAGGCATTAGAAGTGTCAGCCTGACTAATGTGAAGAAATTTGAATCTTTATTAGTGAATCAACAATGGAATGACAAAATATCTTTCATTCAATTCTTCTTGGAATATATTTCAATGATTATTTCAATAAGCACTAATTATCTTCTTATGTAAAACTATTTCATGTTGGACTAGATTTTTTTGTTGTTTTTTTTTCTATAATGTGCACCACTTGTGTGCCATTTCTAAAAAGCGATGAGTTCAGGGTTGTAGAACAATAGTGATGGGCCTCCTCCTCTTCGGTCCCCATTTTTTTTTTTTTTTACTGAACTGTGGCAAAGCATAAAAGAGAATACAACACTTCATTTTTAATGCTATCATCATTCTCAATATGACCTAACTAGTAAAAACTGCACAGTCAGCATTAGATCCAGACCTAGGGATTGTCTTTAAAGAGAGAGGGAGAGGAGAAAATGCATATGCAGTCTCCAAAAAGCTGTCATTAGACATAGGGATGTAGTTTGCTTTTGGCTCTTCTATATTCACCAATTGCTACTGCTCCACTTCTGAATGGTTACCTACTTTGAAAAGAAGTGATTTAGGGAATATTTTAAAAGGAATACTTACTGTAAAAATCTATGTCATAAGCTTTAGTTGGAAAAAAAAGTTAAGATGTGCCTACAAAGAGTAAGGCAGGGTGCTCATAAGAATGGTGAGTAGTTTTCTCCACTGGGAAAGGTTCTAGACACTCAATAAATATGAATAAATTGATTGATCTGACAGGTAGAGTTGGTAGGAATTCATTTTTACTTTCTATGTGTTTTTTAATTTCTGGCTTCACGAAGCTCTTACAGAAGACAGTTCGAAAAATTTCTAAAATATGGATGAACTGAGCTTACAAGACTCAGATTGTTCATCAAATATGATTGAAAGGTCCCCATTTTAGAGAGTTATTAGCCTCTGTGGGTCACAAGATTTCCATTCAGTTTGCTAAATACATACAATGTCAGGGGCTTAATGAGTTAGAGTAGAGTAGTAGTGAACCCCAAAAGCCCAAAGCCAACTCTTTCAAAGACATTAATCCCCACCAAGGAGGAATGTCATTGAATGTGCATTCAATTTTGAGAGATGAGAAGGAGGAAGATGGTACCCTGTGCCTGTCATCGTACTAAGTCATTTATTTAATACTTATAAGAAATCTATGAAGTCAGTATTTTTGAAATCCCTTATTACAATAGAGAAAACAAACTCTCAACGGGGCTAAATATTTTACTTAGGTATATAAGTAAGGCCAAGCAGTCTGGTTCTACATCCTATACCTTACTGACTCAGTACTATAGGATTTCAGTAGTGAAAATCCCTTGAGCCTGAGACTGGCGTCTGCCCTAACTTGCTCTGCATTTCATTAAACTGAGACATTTTGATGTGTTTTTATCTGTTTTTACCTATAAACTAAGAAAAACGAGCTCTTGGCTAGATTTTGGGGGAAGAAGTGCCAACCCTGAATTTGTGGGTACTGGCACATTCAGGTAGTAGTTCTGTCCCTATAAGCGAAACACAAACATCCTGTCTATATATTCTTTTAGAAAATGTCAAGCAAATAGTTTCCTCCCCAGCTTCCATGTCAAAATGGAGTATGTTTCATGTTTTACACCAAAGAGAAGATCCGTGCCAAGTTTAAATTAAGAACAAAAGTTAAAGTAATGGTGCATCAGTTGTGGGTTTGGCAGTGGCCAGAAAAGATAGCCTCAAAGAAAACTCATACCTTTTATGGAAACCAAATATCGACCGCAATTGGCACACAAAAAACTGCACAGACAAACAAAACTGCTGGATAAACAAATCAAAATTACATAGGAAGCTGACACCCATTCTTTACAGTGGAAAACCAAAGATAAAAATGAGTCACAAATTTCATATTCTTGGAAAGGATAAACGTTCATCCATCTGGTAATATGTTTTAAAAAATATTTCCCTGAAGATGTCTAATATTTCCAATATTTTCTTAAATAACAAACTAAGAATAACTTCAATGTGTTAATGTCACAGAACAACTGAGTATAAACTCAGTTATGCAAAAAAAAATGTCAGTTGAACAATGTGTGATTTGTACTGTGTAATTTAAGAATACAAAATGTGTTCTAAAGTGAGATATTTCTAGATTATAAAACAATAGTATGCAGATATTTGTATGAGTCTCTTGGTAGGTGTAGGTGCGAGATTAGAGGAGGAAAAAGGGGTTCTTTCAAAGATGGTCCTATGCAAGGATTTTTGTTGTTGGTTTTCTGTTTGTTTTAGGGGTTTTCGTTTTGTTTTGCTTTGTTTTTTTGCAGTATTAGTGACTGAACTCAGGACCTTACAAGTGCTAGGCAAGTTCTCTACCACTGAGCTGAATCTCCAGCCATTTTTATGTTTTTATTTCAAGACAGGATTTCACTAAGTTGCCTAGGCTGGCCTTGAATTTGCAATCCTCATTAGCAGGACCTCCCCTGAGTAACTGGGATTATAGGTGTGCCCCATCATGCCCAGTTTATGCAAGACATTTTTGAAGTAGGGAGGCTCCTAAGCGAAAAGCTTTTTTTGTCTTCTTTGTAATAGAGTACCTTTATGCATATCTTGCCCTGATCAACACCAAGCTAAATTTTCATGTGCTTAACAGATAAAGAATAGAAACTATTTTTTCAGACTAAGAACTACTCTTAACTTTGTGAAAAAGAACTCTTTAGCTCAACTACCATGAAATAAAGGAAAAAAAGAAAGAGAAAATTCTTACAATCAGTTGTATGATTGTAGGAACCCATAAAAAGAGAAGTCATGTAGCCAAAGGCATTCTGACTTCAATTCTAAGTGAACTAGAGCTTAAAAAACTATAGTTCTCTTGGTTTATAAAAACTTTCAAAGTAGATTCCCTATCACTTCTTGGGAGTGTTATATTCTGTACTTTTCACTTATTTCTTGTCTGAATTGGATTAAATCAATGTGAAACTATTTTTGATCCTCCCTTTTTAATGCTGACAGTGTACCTTGTGATATGCTCTTATACTACTTGTCACTACATGTTATACTGTTTTTTGTTTGTTTTTGTGGTACTGGGAGTTGTACCCAGGGGTCATTCTACCCTTGAGCTATACCTCCAGCCCTATCTTATACTTATTTTGAAAGAGAGTTTCTCTAAGTTGCTGAATGTCTCACTAAATTGCTGAGGCTGGCCTGAAATCTGCAATCCTCCTGTCTCAGCCTCCCAAGTTCTGGGATTACAGATGTGTGCCACTACAGCTGGTTTACATGTTACAATTTTTTTTTTTTTCCGGTACTGGGGATTGAACTCAGAGGCATTCTACCTCCGAGCTATACCCCCAGCCCTATTTTTTATTCTTTATTTTGAAACCGAGTCTCACTAAGTTGCAGAGTGCCTCACTAGGTAGCTGAAGCTGGCCGCGAACCCGGATCCTCCGGTCTCAGCCTCCCGAATGCTGGGATTACAAGCGTGTGCCACCACGCCCGGCTCTACATGTAATTTTTAAGTCCACTTTATTCTTCAAATGGAGCCCCTGAGGTCCATTCCATGTGCTTTACAAGGCTGAGAGAAGCTAATCAAACATGACAGCCCCAATCATACCTCAGTACTTATGAAGGTTATCTTTCTTTGTGCCTTCTCATAATTTTCATTTCATTAAAATAATCATGGCATCTTTGACTTTTAAAAGGAAAAGGGAAGCTATTCCATTTAATCCTTATTGAATCGAAGAATCCTCTTTACTATATACCTCTGGTGACAGCTGCCTGTAATTTCCCAGGAGAATCTATTTCTCTAGACTTTTTCTTTAAAGAAAAGAATTCTCAGATCAGTACCACTGGCAATTTGGGCCCATCTGATATACCAAGCACTCTCTTAAAAAATGGCCCTTAGACACCAGGACATCTCTGTGGATGCAGCCTGAACATCACAGAGCGCAATATGTTCATGACTTCTTTTGATCTTTACTACATTTCTACCATGCGTAATGTTTTTATTTTTTTTTTATTTTTAGCAGCCATTTCATACTGGTGGCTCATATTAAATTTATAGGTATATAAAAAGCCTCAGCCAGCCCAACATTTAAAAAAATATCATTTGCTATCAAGCTGTGTTTCCATAACTTTATAACTAGCCCTGTTGATTTTTAAAAGTAAGTATTTACATTTAAATGTAATCCCATAATTCTGATGCAATCCATCAACTCTCCTATTTACTTTGTGTCCCAATTCTCCCATCCATTACAAAAAGACTCTCATCATTTTATCATCAGCAACTTATCTTCTATGACTTCATATATGTTTTGATAGTTTTCAACTCTTCTCAATGCTTAGCCTCTTTAGACCTTCTAGGTCTGATCCTTGAAAGTGTCTCAATATAACAGAATTGTGAGAATTGGGTATTCCCCTCCCACCTACAGTTTTATGCTCTTCTTTGCTGACTTGCTGTCCACTCATTTTACAACTGCGGTTCATAAGAAATCTGTTCCTTAATCATGCCTGGCAGTGTTAAAGAATAACTCTGCATGAAACTGCAGTGAGATAACTGGTTTAATTTGGATCTAGAGAGTCCCCCAATTATCTGCATGTTACAGGCCTGTTCCCCAGCCTGCACGGGGAGGTGGTGGAAGCTTTACCAGGTAGAGCCTAGTGGAAGGAAGTTAGGATTCTGGACTGTGCCCTTGAAAGGGATATTAAGGCTCAATCCCCTTTTTCTCTCCTTCCTCGCCACCACAAGGTAAATAGACCTCCTCTTCCAATGCACAGCTCAAAGAAGCAGAACTAAGCAACAATGGACTGAAACATCTAAAATTTTGTGTCAAAATAAATACTTTCTTTTATTAAATGAATTTATCTCAGTCATCTTTCTCTAGCTCTAACAGATGCCTAACACAAGACTCTTTCCTGCTTCACTTGGTGGCATGGAGAGTTCATGTTCAGCAACGTGGATAGTTTCTAGAACAGACTTCTATATCACATTTGTACATCTTTACTTTTCCAGCCTGAAGCATTTTTTTGTTCTAGAGATTGAACCCAGGGGCATTCTATCTCCAAGTTATATCCCTAGCTCTTTTTACATTTTTTTTTCAAAACAGGGTCTCACTAGGTTGCTGAGAATCTTGCGAATTGCTGAGGTTGCTATCAAACCTCTGGTCCTCTTGTCTTAGCCTTCCAAGTACTGGAATTACAGTCATGCACCACCCCATCAGCCTTATTGAAGTATAACTGAAAAAGTCATATACATTTAAGATATACACTGTGGTATGCTTGCCAAAATTAGCTAACACATCTGTCATCTCATCTATCAGTTTTGTTTGTTTCTTTGTTGTTTTTGTTTTCTTTTATGTGTGTGTGGGGGGGAAGATTTAAGATCCACTATTTTAGCAAAAACTAAGTATATAGTATCACTAACTATAGTCACCATGCTAGACATTAGATCCTCAGAACTTATCTTACAAATGAAAATGTTTACCTTTTGACCAGCATCTCCCCATTATTCTCACCACTACCAGCCCTGCAAATATCATTCTACTCTGTTTCTATGAGTCTTACTTTTTTTGTAGGTGCTACATGTAGGATCATGCAATATTTGTCTTTCTCTAACTTATTTCATTAAGTACAATGCCCCTATGGTCCATCCACGCTGTTGCAAACATTAGTATTGCCTTCTCTTTACAGCTGAATACTGTTTCATTGTGTGTACATGAGTGCGCGTGTGTGTGTGTGTGGGTAGGTGGATGCACACACATGCATACACACATGCACAATACCTTCATTCATAGGTGAACACTTTGGTTGAATCCTTGTCTTGATTACATTTATATTAGTTTAAAAAAGCAATCTTAATTGTATTCTCAATCTTGAGAAACTTTACGTACTAATTTTTTCCACATCCAGAACAATAGAAAAAAATAAAAGCTTAACTTTACAGGGACACCACCATGACACTGAGTGGCGAATGTAATTTTCCATCCTGAATCACAGATTGTCTTTTATTGTACAATCACCAGAATGAAGTCATAGCACTGGGCACTTCCAACATACTATTCTGTGATATAAAAATGAAGCGAATTTATACTGCCGTTTTTATATGTGCTACTTTCTGGTTGCTTTATAAACATAGCTTCTAAAATTTAAATATATTATATTAATCTGAAAAGTTATAGGTAGAATTTATCCACCACGCATTCTTCATTTTTCTCATGTAAAACTCCACAAAATATAATCAACAAACAGTAATCTTTTGTGTGTAAATTTATAATTCAAAAAGTAGCAGCTGGGTGTGGTGGCGCACGCTTGTAATCCCAGTACTTGGGAGGTTGGGACAAGAGGTTCGCAGGTTCATGGCCAGCCTCAGCTACCTAGCGAGGCTCTCCATAACTTAGGAGACCCTATTTCAAAATAAAGAATAAAAAAACAATAGGGATGCATGTGTAGCTCCTAGGTAGAATGCCCCAGGGTTCAATCCCCAGTACCACAAAAAGTATTTAACAGAGGGGGGAAAAGAAGTCTGTAACAAATACAGTAAAAATAGAGTAAGACACACTTCCAAGGCATCCAACAATTTGAGGCCACTATCATATCTGTTAAAGTATGATTGAATCTGAAAAGTATTCATTTAAATTTTAGATGTTTTTCACTTTCAATAATTATTCAGACTATATGACATTTAGCAGAACTACGAAGTGGAAACAAATAACCCTGGAAGATTGAGTCATGTTTTCATCGTTCTAAAACATGAGAGTAGCCGAGATATAGTATGTAAGAAGTGTGCTCCAGGCTGGCTACTGCCCAAAATCTCAGGTCCAAAGGCAGAGAAATCTCCCTTTTCCACATTTAGGCATTCTATATCAAACACATTAAGTCACATTTTTGCAGTACTTCACTGTCCAATTATAACATATTTTATATATTTTTTATTTTCTCAATCCTTATTTTCCCATTTCTTTCCCCAGACAGACTGACATTTCTTGAAAGAGATTATTTCTTTAAGTCCTACATAGTTTTCAGCATAAAATACACATGCATTCACATATCTATATATCTATATATGAGTATATAGAAATGCTTAGATTGTAAAAAGCTCTGCAACATACCACTAGGACAGAAAGTCCATTTCTACACAGCCTTCACGGCTGCTTGCATTGAAGGGACATGTATCTCTTTTGTCTGTATTGATCTCTGATGGGAACTTCACAGTTTTGTTTCTAGGCAACCACCTGTGGTTTTCACAGTAATACCCCTGTCTATTGTCTAAGGCTGTTTTGAGAGGAGAGTTGAAGAGTTGTGATCGAGACCCCTAGCTTACCCAGACAAATCCATTTGCTATCTATTGCTGTAAGAAATTATTCCGATGCCTAGTGTATGCAGAAAACACAACACAGAATTACCTTCAATTAATGGCAGTCATAGATTAAGACATACCAGTGAAATGCCTTAAAAAAAAAAAAAAACAGTTTACTATTGTTATTATAGGTCATCAGGCTACCATCCTTCAATAATGGATCCTAAGATAAATTCCTATATTTTGACTATAAGAATTTGACCAATCATGTGGGTATGCCTGGATTTCTAGTCCTAAGTTTTCATTGTAGAACCTTATTGATCTCTGTTTCATTTTTCCTGGCAAATGTTTGGTCCTCTATACATTTCAGAGTTTGCTGTTGTTCCATTTTTTTTTCATGTTTATTTTTCATTTTCCTCTGTCAAAGACTATTAGAAAGGTTAAAAGCCATCCTGATCGACTCAAAATGCACAAGTAATATCACTGAGACCTCATTGTTGCTCAGGCAAGCCTTTGATTCAGTCCTAATTGACTCCTTATTGCATTCTCTCCATGGTTGACACCAAACTCTCCCCCTCTCTCATCAAATCCACTTGGTCTTTCTTCTCTCCCTCAGTGTCCTCAACTCACTTAAGGCATATTTACTGAGATGACCCTGCCTCACAACATATAAGGAAGGTTTTTGTCCAAGCCTATGACAACTTGCAATGTCCTTCCTCTCCACCTAAAGATGTGGCTGTCTTAATCGTTCACATATTCTTTCATTCAGCTCCACTTTCTGAAGAAACTTATTTCTTGCTCTTGAGCTTATCTCAATCTTCTCATAAGCAGATCAGCTTCATCAACTGTTCTTTCCTTTTTTATCAGTGTCTCTCTTTCACACACAAACACACAGCCATTCAAGCAATTCCCAATATTCACAAGAACCAAGGAATGCCACCTGGTTAAGTGGCCCAACTCTTACTGGGACAATAAGACCAGAGAAAGCTCCAGTTGCACATGGAACAAATGATAAACTACTTACCACTAAGAAAGCACTGGTTTTACTTTTTATCTATTTAACAAAGTCTAAAGATTAAAAGCAGCAAAAATTACTGCAACACTAGGTTTTAACCAGAAATTAAAACCTCAGTTCTAGATTGTTAACTTCCTCAATAAAATAGACCTTTATTGAAGAAATAGAGAGTTCCTCATTAAGTTTACTTAGCAGCATCTCACTGTCCAAGACAGATTGATACAATCATTGTTCACTCCTTAAAATGTAAATATTACACAGAAAGATGAATTTACCTAGTAACTAAAGATATTTTGTGATATATAAAATATTAATAAAATATAAATATATAAGATATCTAAAGGTATTTTAGAAACACTGCACAATTTTAAGTTCATATCTTCAAAAAAAGACATGAAAACTTCTGGTTTTAAAAAAGGTATTAAAATATTTTATACTTTTTGTTGGTGTTGTCTTTTGTTTTGTTTTGCTTTTGGTACTGGAATTTAGCCCAGCCGTGTTCTAACTCCGAGATAGACTCCCAGCCCTATATTACCTTTTATTTTGAAATAGATTGGCATTTAATTGCTGAGATTCCCATGAAGTTTCGAAACTCCTTGAACCTGCAATTCTCCTGTCTCAGTCTCCCAAACACTGGGATTACAGGTGTGTACCCCCACACTCGGCTATCATATTTAAATATTATGATGCACTTTTATTAATATACCATTTAAAATACTGAAAGTTAAGGAAAAAGCTCAAACCATAATCAAAAGCTAACTATGGAAAAACCCTACCTAGAAACTTAAAGAAGGCTCTTTACATGCCTCCCTGAAATTGGATTTCAGAAAAATAATCAGTATCCTAGATACACTTCCACAGAGAAACCTCTTTCCTGAAAGGAGTTTGCAATATATAAGGCTACTAATTTCCTCCTAAAGCCTATTCTACAGAAACCTAAAACCTTGAAAAACCAGACTTAGCCATTTTTGTGTTGTATAGATAACTGTACATTTCCTTACCATCTATCCCTCACTCCAGTCCTGCACATTCTATTTGGAGTCTAAAGTCCAAGCAGAAAAAAGCACAGGAAACAAAAGTATTTCCAGCCTGAGAGTAGTCATCTCTCTTTTCAAAAAATATTCAAGTCTGTCCAATTGTTAGAAAACTACTTGTTGAAAAGTCTTTTCTTAGCCCATTGAAACGCTTTGGCATTTTGTCAAAAATCACTTCTCAAGATGTATGTGTATGTGTGTGAATACATCACTGCATTCTATCTACCATTTATTTATCTACTATCTATCTTTTCATTTTATCACATTCTTAATAACTAGCTTAGTAAGTCTTAAAATTAGGTAGTATATAGAAATAGCTTTCTTCTTTGAAAAAAGTGCTTCAGCTATCCTAAGTCGCTTACATTTTCACATAATTTTTGTTTATTTCTACAAACAAAACTAAATCATTTTGGGGATTGTTTTAGATTCATAGATCGCTTTGGGTAAAACTGACATAGTAATATTAAATCTGGCAGTCTATAAACATGTATAGCTAAATAATTCTATCCTTTCATCTCAGTTGATCCATCCTTAAATTTTCCACATCCTCTTCTGAGAGTATACTAATGATACCAAGTAGTGTTTAAAAAATACACTTCTAATTTTTACAGAAAATGATTTATAAAGTAATGGCCACTATTTCAATTTTTATTGTAATGTTCCTTTTTCTGTGTTCCATAGTTTTTATTGCATGCAAGTTTGTTTTTACTTTATATATAAGACTTGATACTTTATTAATAATTTTCATGATATTTGAAATTGTATGGTATGTACTCTTGTGATTAGCTTCAAGCATATTTGTCACATCTATGTTGTATGTATTAATAACTTATTCCTTTCTATTGCTGAGTAGTATTTTATTATTTAAATGTATTATAGTTTTGTTGATCTAATCATTTACTGATACACATTCATGGTATTTACAGTTTATAAAAATTCTGCACACATTGTCTATGAATATTTGACTCTAAGTCTTTATGTGGCAGTGGGGTTTTATTTCTACTTTGGTAAATACCTTGAAATGAGTTTCTGTGTCATTTAAGAGGCATATGTTTAACTTTTCCCTCCTGGCTTTTGCTATCTGCATATATGAGTAATTATACTGATTATTCTACTATAGCTGCTTTGGCATCTCAAAATCTGGTGACTGCTCCTAGGATGCATAGATGAAATACCCTCCTACTTCTTAGAAAGTAAATATATGACTCTAAAGGTTTATGGTTTCATGACTCTAGAAAGTTTCCTTGACCAGCTATGTTAAAAATGTGGGCTATATGTGGAAAACGAACAAGTGGTGCTAATTGTGCTCTGACAATGATTGATATGTCGTAAATGTATATGTAACCCTGTTGTACTCAAGAAATGTATAAAAAACCCATGGTGAATAAAAATTTTAAAAAAATAAAAATAAAAGATGATGTAAGGCTGGGTGTGGTGGTGCACGCTTGTAATCCCAGTACTTGGGAGGCTGAAACAGGAGGATCCGGGTTTGTGGCCAGCCTTAGCTACCTAGTGAGGCACTCCACAACTTAGTGGGACCCTGTTTCAAAATAAAGAATAATAATAGGACTGGGGGTGTAGCTCAGAGGTAGAATGCTCCCAAATTCAATCCCCAGTACTGCAAAATAAAAAACAGATGATGTAGCATTTTATGTGACCACCAGCAAAGGTAACACGCTAAGATAAATTAATACAATGAGGAAGAGTTACAAGGAAACTAAAATTATCACAACTGAATAAGGAATAAAACTGATCATCCTGTGGCTAATGCATCAATATAAAGGTCAAATTTTAACATTTTTTCCAGAGTTGAGAGAGAAAGAACAAAGAGTTGAAAATTATTCCAAAAGACAATTTATAGAAAGATGGATCATTAATGAAATATTCTTCACATACTGAATGAGGAACGCATAAAAATAAGAACCTCCAAATTAATTGAAGACGGCATACAATGATGAGAGCAAAGCTATGTTTGAAGGTCAAAAGAAACTCCTGTCTTCTTAACAAAGGAGTACAAATTAATTAATGGGATATTACAGCCAGACACATTTCAGGTTTTAAGGATCAACTAGTAACAAAAAGCATAAAAGCAGAGGGAAAAGCTAGTTTAATGAAAAAAAAAGAGACATTAATTCATTTCTGTATTCATATGCAAGGCTAAATACCTGAAAAAATATTGAGCACTGTCTAAAATTTTAAGGCAAAAATTACTGACCATGCCAATAACTTTATATTTACCACATATTTATTCATCTATAAAAGTAAAAAAGAATATCTTCAGTAAGGCAAACTATTTATCAAACAATTTGAACATGTACTCTAAGTGATGGAGTAACACCTCAGACTTGCACAGTCCTGAGTAAGACAGTGGTGTCATCGAGTATTAGCAATGAGAAAAGAAACCAGTTAAATAAAATTGCTCAATTGTTATAAATATGGTAATTTGAATAAATGATGAACACAACACACATATGAATATATATACATGTATGTATATATGTACGTATGTGTGTATGTATGTATGTATGTATGTATATTCAATTCAAAGAGAACATAGATGGGAGCCTTAATTCACCGCCCAGCATTCTTCACTCATGCTCTACTCCCAACTTCTTCCTACTGGCAAGCCTGCTCTTCTTCAGAGCAATCACAGCAGTTTATATTCTTTGGAAACTGTTTTAAAGACTTCTTATTCTCCCATTTATCTTCTTACAAAATGAACCCAAGAAATGAATATAGCACTCTAGATGTGGTCTTAATGAGATACTGGAATTTACCAGTGAAATATCATGGGTAAAATAATTTCTTTAACTGGAAATATACACTTGTTGATGTATGATAAGTTCTAACTATATCGTTATTCTATTATTATAAACATTGCTGCTTAACAGTGTTTTAAAACTAATTTTTATTGGAATAATACAACATACACACACATGCACCACCATACACATTTTCTTATGGATTTGGTTTTTGTTTTTTTTTTTTTAAATGAAGTGTTCTCTCACCAATAGGATATTTGTTTAATTCTTAATGTCCCTATCTGGGTTGTCATTTTATCACTTTCTAGATAACCGTCTTCCCAGTCTTTAAAGCATTCTCACTCTGCACCAGTTTTTCATATATTAGAAAGACCACATTGAAACATGAAATGTCCACATGGTCAGTAAAGTACATCATCAGCTTTTGGTTGGAGTAATTACAAGGTAAAAGTTTTAATAAGAAAACTCAAAATGTTAGGAATTAAAAATCATCTCTCAATAGTCACATTGAATATAAATGGTCTCAACTCCCCAATAAAAAGGCACAAGGTGGCAAAATGGATCAAAACCCAGAAACCATCTAGATGCTGACTGCAAGAAACACACCTTACAAGCAAAGATTCCCACAAAATAAAGGTGAAGAGATGGAGTAAGGTAATTTATGCTAACAGAACCTGAAGACAAGCAGGAGTAGCAACCATGATATCAGATAAATTAGACTTCAAGACAAAACTTATCAGAAGAGACAAAGCAGGTCATTTTCTACTAGTAAAAGGAACAATCCAGCAAGAGGAAATAACAATTATCAACATCTATTCCCCAAACATAGGTGCAGCCACTTTCATAAAACAAACTCTGTATGATATAAAGACACACATAGATCCCAATACACTCCTTCAATACTCCTCTCACATCTCTCGACCGATCTTCTAAACAAAAGGTCAGTAGAGACGCCTCAGACCTAAAGAATACCATAAACCAAATGGACCTATTAGACACATATAGACTCTATCACCCAACTACAGCGGAATTCACATTTTTCTCAGCAGCGCATGGAACCTTTTCCAAAATAGACCACATTCTGGGCCACAACGTGAGCACCGCAAATTCAAAAAATGTAACATAATTCCCTGCATCTTTTCAGACCACAATGGAGTGAAACTAGAAATAAACTCTAAGAAGACACAAAGTAACCATGTAATAAACACATGGAGACTGAACACCACATTGGTGAATGAGGAATGGGTCATAGAAGAAGTAAGGACAGAAATTAAAAAATTCCTAGAAACCTATGAAAACAGCGATACAACATATAAAAACCTCTGGGACACTTTGAAGGCAGTACTAAGAGGAAAATTTATAGCACTGAGGGCCCACATAAGAAGAACAGAAAATCACCAAATAAATAACCTAATGACACAGATCAAAGCACTCGAAAAACAAGAACAGTCTAACCCCAACGCCAGTAGAAGACAGGAAATCATGAAAATCAGAGCAGAAATTAATGAAATAGAGAATTTAAAAAAAAAATACAGAAAATCAACAAAGCCAAAAGCTAGTTTCTTGAAAAAAATAAACAAGATAGATAAACCATTGGCCAACCTTAACAAAAGAAAGAGAGAATCAACCCAAATTACCAAAATAAGAGATGAAAAAGGTGATATTACCACTAACAGCATGGAAATACAGAGGATCATCAGAAACTATTTTGAAAAACTATACTCCAACAAAATGGAAAATCTAGAAGACATTGACATATTTCTAGATACATATAACCTTCCTAAATTGAGTCAAAAAGATACAGAAAACTTAAACCAACCAATAGCAATCAAAGAGATAGAAACAGCAATAAAGAGTTTACCATCAAACAAAAGCCCAGGGCCAGATGGTTTTCCAAGTGAATTTTAGAAAACATTTATAGAAGAGCTAATCCCAATACTCCTCAACCTATTCCATGAAATAGAAAGAAACGGGACCCTCCCAAACACATTCTATGAAGCCAACATCACAGTAATACCAATGCCAAATAAAGACAGCTCAAGAAAGAAAACTATAGGCCTATATCATTGATGAACTTAAATGCAAAACTGCTAAACAAGATATTAGCAATGCACATTCAAAACCACATCAAGAAAATTATACACCATGACCAAGTCAGATTCATCCCAGTGATGCAAGGCTGGCTCAACATATGAAAAACAATCCATGTAATTCACCACATAAACAGAATCAAAGACAGAAATCACATGATCATCTCAAATGATGTTGCAAAAGCATTTGACAAGATCCAATACCCATTCATGCTAAAAGTACTTCAGAGAATTGGATAGAAGGAACGTACCTCAATATCATAAAGGCAATATACAATAGGTCCACAGCCAACATCATATTAAATGGAAAAAAAACTGCAAGAGTTCCCACTAAAAACAGAAACAAGACAAGGATGTCCATTATCACCTCTTTTGTTCAATATAGTACTTGAGACTCTAGCCAGAGCAATAAGGCAAGAGAAGGAAATCAAAGGGGTAAAAATAGGGAAAGAAGAACTAAAACTATCCCTTTTTCCAGATGACATGATACTATACATAGAAGACCCAACGAACTCAACCAAAAAACTTACAGAACTGATCAACAAGTTCAGCAAAGTCTCTGGATACAAAATCAATCTTAAAAAATCAGAAGCTTTCCTGTATGCCAACCGTAAATCCACTGAAAAAGAAATCCAGAAAACAATCCCACTCACAATAGCACCCTGAAAAATAAAATACTTAGGGATAAACCTAACCAAGGAGGTAAAAGACCTCTATAAGGAAAACTATAAAAAATTGAAAGAAGAAATCGACAAAGACCTTGGAAGATGGAAAGATCTACAATGCTCTTGGATAGGCAGAATAAATATCATCAAAATGGCCATCCTCCCAAAAGTGATGTACAGATTCAATGCAATACCCATTATATCACAGACATAGAAAAATCAGTCCTTAAATTCCTCTGGAAAATCAAAAAAGCCCAGGATAGCCAAAGTAGTTCTTAGCAACAAAAATCATGCTGGAAGTAGCACAATACCTGACCTCAAATTCTACTACAAAGCCACAGTAATAAAAACAGCATGGTATTGGCACCAAAACAGACAAATAGACCAATGGAGCAGAATAGAAGACTCAGAAACAGACCCACATGCTTACAGTCAATTGATTTTTGACAAAGGAGCCAAAAATATACACTGGAAAAAAGATAGCCTCTTTAACAAATGGTGTTGGCAAAACTGGTTAACCATATGCAGGAAAATGGAAATAAACCCCACTTTCTCACCCTGCACAAGAGTCAACTCAAGGTGGATCAAAGACCAGGAAGTTAGGCCAGAGACCTTGCAGCTACTTAAAGAGGGCATAGGACCAACACTTCAACACATAGGCACAGGTAAAAACTTTCTCAACAAGACCCCAAAGACACAAGCAACTCAACAGAAGATCAATACATGGTATTGCATTAAGCTGAAGAGCTTCTGTGCAGCAAAGGGAACTATCAAGAACCTCAACAGAGAGCCCACAGAGAGGGAGAAAATTTTTACCAGCTACTCTTCTGATAGAGGTCTAATATCTAGGATATACGGAGAACTCAAGAAACGCAAAGCTAAGAAAACAAATAACCTAATCAAAAAATGGGCAAAGGATCTAAATAGACACTTCACAAAAGAAGAAATATAAATGGCCAATAAATGTATGAGGAAATGTTCTACATCACTGGCAATCATGGAGATGCAAATCAAAACTACCCTGAGATTTCACCTAACTCCAATCAGAATGGCAATCATCAAGAACACAAACAACAACAAATGCTGGAGAGGGTGTGGAGAAGTGGGAATCCTAATACATTGTTGGTGGGATTGCAAACTAGTGCAACCACTTTGGAAAACAGTATGGTGGATCCTCAGACAAATGGGAATGAACCTACCATATAATCCAGCAATAACACTTCTGGGTATCTACCCAAAAAATGGAAACCAAACTATCAGAACGATACATGTGTATCTATGTTTATAGCTGCACAATTCACAATTGCCAAACTATGGAAACAGCCAAGATGTCCATCGACAGATGAATGGGTTACAAAACTATGGGATATGTACACAATGGAATTTTACTCAGCATAAAGAAGAACAAAATCGTGTTATTTACTGGGAAATGGATGCAACTGGAAAACATTATGTTAAGTGAGATTAGCCCGTCACAAAGAGTAAAAAAGCACATATTCTCCCTACTATGCAGATGCTAGGGAGAAGATGGAGCATAAGAAGTTCTCCAGATGAAAAAGGAGAGACCCTCGATAAGCAAAGAAGTTGACTTAACCAAAAGGGATGGATAGGGGGTGGGGGAACACCCTAATGCACATGATGTACTTTCACAAATATATCAAGGTCAATCACTAAACTGAACTTGAGAAGGAGGGAACACAAGGGAGTGGGGTGGGGATTGGGGAAGGGGTTAAATGAGAAATGTGTGCATACACGCCTTTATCAGCTTGTACTAACAAAGATATATGTTTACAATGTACCAATTATTATATAAAAAATAAAAAAATAATTTAAAAAAATCACCTAAAATCTTCCAGTTAAAGGAAGCAAAAAACAGTTGGCATGTAATAAATGGTAACTAACATTGCTCAGTCCCAGAACTTTACCAAAGTTACAGCTTTTTTTCTCTTTGTTATACTACTCAAGGAATCAGCAGAAATGCTAATTGATAATATGGTCATGATCAATTTAACTGAAAAAAAATCAAAACTGTAAATTTTCATGAGGTCAATGTGGGACATTCGTTTGACTTATATAAATTTGTGTTAAATTGCTTACATCAAATTTTAATTCAAAGTATTAAGGTAATTTAATTTTATGATTAAAAGTTATTCCATGAATTACAATACACTAGAATATTTGTCTCTCAGACTGAATGTTTAATGTTTAAAGTTCCAGAACCACAGTGACTCTTTTTTTGTTTTTTTTGTTTTTTTTTTTAGGTAATATGGATTGAACTCAGGAGGATTCTACCTCTGAGCTATACCCCCAGTCCTATTTTTTATTCTTTATTTTGAAACAGGGTCTCACTAAGTTGCGGAGTGCTTCACTAGGTAGCTAAGACTGGCCCGGAACCTGGATCCTCCAGTCTTAGCCTCCCAAATGCTGGGATTACAAGCATGCACCACCACGTCCAGCGTGACTCTCTTCTTATAAGAGACAATTATCCATTTGGATATGAATTTTCCATCATCTGACATTATTCCAATTATTATTACTGTAATGTAATTTTCTGGGATCTGAAAAGTTGAGTAGAATAGCTGAGGTTAAAATAAAATCCATTTAGTTCTCACAAACTTATTTTCATATCATTTTAGAATCTGCTGCTAAAGGAACAGTTATGCTTTGGGTAGAAGCAGCTTAAATTGGTAAGATACAGTTTTTACTATGTCTGAGGAATATTTATTTTAATCAGGATTTCCAATTAAAAATGTCTTCTTGTGATCCAGTATAACTTCTCAATGTCCAGTGAGTCAACGAATGTTAATTTTGCTCCTGTTACATATGATATCATGCTAAATGTTGGAGATGTACAGAGGCAACAAAAAAGCATAAACTTTATTACCCTCATGAAGAAACATATTGCCTATGATATGGAATTCTCACAGGAAGTAAATAAGTCCTAGAAATATATAATGCTTTCATTTTAAGAAAATGTATACTATATGTATATATCCGTGATACATTTGTCAAACTAATGCTGTAGTTTATCAGGAGACATAATGGTAAAAAATAAAAGCTATCATTTGTATGCTATTTAAGATGTGCCAGGCTGTAATTTAAATTCTATTATCCTCACAAAAACTCTTTGAAGCAGGTATTTTTACCCAGGTTTGTCTGATGAAGAGAATGAGATATAGAAGGCTAATTGCCTGCCTCAAATCATACAGCTAGCTCACACTAAAGCCAGGGTTTGAACCTAAGCCTGTCCTAGAACTCACAACCTTAACCACTCTGCTATTCTGAAACAATATTTTTTGGCTAAGTAATTTAGTGAGGTTTTATTTACACTTATAAAATGCATAGTCTTAAGTGTATAGCTCAATAAAATTTAGCAAATGTATATACCTGTATAAATCATCACTCAAACCAAGATGTGTGTGTGTGTGTGTGTGTATTTTGTGTGTACTTGAATACTTTTGTGCTTAATTTATGTTAATTGTATTTTGGCTAATTATTTAGAAAAGGTAATTAAAGTTTAGGAAAGGTAAAGGTGGTATTAGGAAGTAGTAATAGTAAATATTTACAAAGCACGCTCTAAGTGGTTACAACTATTCTAGGTGCTTCACATCTAGAGCTTTCTGTAGACCTATGAAGAAGATGTGGCAATTGTCTCCATCTTACAGATAATGCATTGAAGTTAGGAATATCTAATTTAATCAGTTTTTCTAATAAAACTTGTCTTCATATGATGTGGTATGACTCTTCAATGTCTAATCAGTCAATGAATGTTAATTTTGCTCCTATGAAGTATGGTGTCATGCTAAATGCTGGAGATATAGAGGCAACAAAAAATATGAACTGGACTTGGAATACAGCTCAGTGGTAGAGCCTTAGCCTAGCATGTGAAAGGTCCTAGTTTCAATAAAAAAAAACTATAAACCTTGTTTTCTTCATGAAGAAACATATCACCTAAGTAGGAAAACTCAAAAACAAATTAAAGAGGAAGCAGCAAGAGTTGGTACTTTCACTCTACTAACTAATCATTCACTTTCATTTATTAGGTTTGAAAGAGGTAATCAGATAAATAGATAAATGAAGAGATCTTAAAAGCTCAAGAAATAATTCTGTAATTACCAGTTTAAATTTGATTCGTCTTCCAGAATTTGAGTAGATCAGGATTGCCTGTATATATGATGAATGGTTGACTAATGAACAAACAGAAAGATGCTAAAGTTAAAGAAGGCATCCAGGAACTTAAGGAACAGAGTGAGTTGGAAACAGAAAATGTACTTGAAGAATGTTCAAAATACAAAGGATGGGGTGGGAAGTCAATGGAGAAGAGAGAAGAGCCAGCAAAGAAACAGCTGCAAAATTGAGGAGAGGTCGTGAAATTGTCACCAAAAAGGGAGCTAGAGAGACACAAGCAAGGGTGTTTAAACCTTTCCAAATCAGATTCAGATTTGGCCCCCAAATTGACAAGAAGTGCTGGAAACATTTATATCTTTAGAAAAACAGTGGTTGTTGAATTATTAAATGATGGAGGATGTACCCATTATTGAAGAGCCCATGAACAGTTCTGTGTCCTTTCCAGAATTTATATACATGAAGCTTATCCCTTAATTTGTGACAGTTGGTATTTTTCTTTTATAACTGTAGCTTCCATCTGTATATTATATGAGCAGGTTTGGCCTTGCTCCATTGATTTTTGTTTCTCTGGGTGAATGTTCACCCTTTTCCCTTCTCATTTTCCTGTAATGACTCTTAATCCTAGATGCACATTGGAATCTCCTGGAGAACTTTTAAAATAGAATCAACGTCCACACTCTCCTGGAGAAGAAAGTATATAAAAGAAGTACCTGAAACCTTTTTCACAGTACATGTGCCTCCTTCCCCGCCCTTGAAAAGTTAAAGAGCAGGGCAGAGTAGTTGCATGAAGAATTTGCAATTCATTCTAGTGGAATCTCATATGCCACCTTCTTTTAAAGAACCAGTATTTTATGCATCTTCTGGGAGTGTGCAACCTCTCCAAAGGCCTCAAATATTAATAACCTCTCAGTCTTCTACATTCTGGGTCCTTCTCTTATTCCAAACCCACATAACTATCAGGCTGCCACATACATAGTTCTACTTATATGCCCAAAGAAATATTGACTTAGTTTTTGGAAAAAAAAAAAAAAAGTTCCCTCTGCCTCCTTCATCTGTGTGAGTAGTTACCATACACAGAATCATGTTAATTTTTTTCCTTTATCTTTATTTATTCACCCTGTTCCAAAGTTTCAAGAAGGAAAAAGAAAATTTGGGGGGGTTTGTCTACATTAGTTTCAACATTGTACTACTTTTGAATTGGTTTCATAGACAGTAGCTTGTTCTCCTAAAAGCCACCCTCCACCGTGCTGCCCAAAAGACCTACCTGGTTATTTCACTCACTACCCAAATGCAGGCAATGGATCCACTCACCCTTCTAAGCAAAACTAAGATCTCCATGGCAACATGCAAGGCCTCTTAAAAGGGTTGAGAATATGCACTGCATCTTGAATTTAGTTTCTTTAGAACAGTGAGATGATGGTGGTTCCCAGTGAACCAGACCTTGAGGCAGCGAAGGGTGCAAATGTACTTGTAGTTCTGTCCCCATGAACTTGTGTGTCACTTTAATGATAGCCAATTCAGTTGCACTCTTGGGATCCCGGAACTAGCATGTGGTAAGTACATCTATCTCTCTTTGGAGGAATCCCATGGAAAGAACAGATCTTGAGATTACATAGAAGGGGAGAGGGAAGCCAAGCTCTCTCAGCAGCCCAATCTGTCAGCTAGATGAACATTTACTTGGATATATCACACAGAGAGTGTTATAGTGGTCAACACATATTTTTCTGCAAGTCTTCACAAAACATACTAAGGATACACTGCAAGAATAGTAAGAGTTCTGTAAATATGGGTTAGAATCTGGTGTTGGATAGCATATGGGAAATATAGACATCAAAAGCATGCAGGCAATACTAACTGAATCTATCAAACATACTGGTAAAAAAAAAAACAATTTTTTCTATTACATTTTATTACAATTTTGAAAACTTCGAAATTTGATTGAAATTCATTCTTTCATGTGTTGTACATGACACTTCATTCACTTTATGAAAAGGAGTGGTTGGAGTTAATAATAATGATTTAAAGCCACAGGAACTTCCCTGCTATGGCAAAATTAATTTTTAAAATAAAATCCTATGTAAAATGAGTTTGAAAAATGTGTTTCTAAAACCAAAATGCATTTTCTAATATAATAGCATTTATTTATTATTTATTATTTATTTATTTATTTATTTATTTATTTATTTATTTATTTATTTATTGCGGAACTGGGGATTGAACCCAGGGGCATTCTACCTCCAAGCTATACCCCCCAGCCCTATTTTTTATTCTTTATTTTGAAACAGGGTCTCACTAAGTTGCGGAGGGCCTCACCAGGTAGCTGAAGCTGGCCACAAACCCGGATACTCCGGTCTCAGCCTCCCAAATGCTGGGATTACAAGCATGCACCACCACGCCCAGCTACAATAGCATTTAAATGCAGAAACCTGAAAGAATACTGAAAAATTTAAAGCCTAAGAATATATTTTAAGCTAAAAAAAAAGATGAAAAAGAAAAAAAATGAACTTCTGTTGAGGGTGACTTTGCTTACAGAAGTGTGTAACACATATTCCCTCCCACACATGGCTGTGTGTGTATGTGTGTGTGTGTGTGTGTGTGTGTGTGTGTGTGTGTGTGTGTGTTACTGGGGATTCAACCCAGGGACATTCTATCTGTGGACTATACCCCCAGCTCTTTTAATTTTTATTTTTTGTCTTGAAACAGGATCTCAAAAGGTTGCAAGGAGTCTCACTATGTTGCTGAGGCTATACTGAAACCCCCAAGTACTGGGATTACAGACCTGCACCACCAGCCCTGATTCTTGCTCATCTTTTTATCATTCAAATTCTGCTAACCATTGTTGAGTTCCCACTACCAGCAGTGACCTACATTTCTCTTTATGTCAACTCATTTTTTAATGGTATTCTCTAATATATGCTCATTTGTAACTCAAGTCCTATTTAAGAATAATTAAACAAAGTACTTATATTCACAGGTAAATATTACTAAAAAACATTATAAAAATAATCAACAAACATGGTGGTACATGCCTGTGATGCCAGTATTTGAGAGGCTGAGATAGAAAGGATCACAGGTTTAAGACCAACCTCAGAAACTTAGACTCTCAACAACTATCAAGACCCTATTACAAAATAAATACAAAAATAATAAATGAAAAGGGCTGGGGGTACAGCTCCGAGGTAGATGTCCCTAGGTTCAATCTCCAACACCATACACACACATAAGTCAGTGCATTCATTTTCAACATGTATCATATAAGACCATAAAAGACTGTGCCAAATGTTGCACTAAAAGACCCTGCTAAATGTTGTATAATTTCTCATTGTGTCTTCAAAATATATTCATTTTTTGTGCCAAAATATTTGAATTATGTGAAGAATATTGTATTCTTGGTATCTGTGCAGAGGATGGCTTACAATACTATCAGGGGCACATACACAGAATATTCACTGGCATTTACATATCAATTTGCATACTATTAGCTTTTGCAGAAAGAAAATTGATACAACTTCATCATGTCCTTGGTAAAATGAGTTATATCTAACACTTATAAAACATCAAGGCTATTAGGGAAACACACACACACACACACACACACAATAGATTTTCAAAAGCAAATGAAGGGAATAACCTTGCTAGCGCCCTTCAGTGGTAATTCTGTTGGTTTTGCTTCCTTATATTTACTTTTAGTTAAAAGGATATGGTCAAGGTTGACACATTATGCAGTTCTGTGTAGCAGAAAATATTTTTAATAGAAACTTGCTGGAGGCAATGGCTTTGGGTTGTACACTGTCCCTGGAACTGGTAGTTTAAAATCCCAGATAGGCTGACTCATCCCTTCCACATTTGGAGGTTTGGAGGTTTAAAATAAATAAATAAAGCACATCTTGCAATTTACTGCATGCAGATCTTTTAGGCCAGGTTGTAGATCATCTGTTCAGGCTGCAAAATTATATCCAAATACATAAATCTGAAACCTCAAACTCAGCTGTCATGACTAACTTCTATGAGCATCATCAACCAATCTTCTAAAATTCAAAGTTTCATTCTAGATGAAATATTAACTGAGTACTAGATGAAGCTACCTTTGTTAAAGATTATCATATGGCTAACACACACAGAACCTGTGAGTTAGGAGGGCAAGTTCACTGCCATGATGAAGCTTTGAAAGTATGCAAATAAAAAAGATCACAAATTAAACAAAAACTTAGAGAAAGGAGAAATGACTAGATCATGGAAGACATGATGTAACAAAAGTGAAATTTGTGAAATTGTCAAATTGCTGAATTTCCTACACCAGGCTCTCTTTCCATCCTTCCAGCATCTGTGAAACAGAAATCTCTACCAGCTGGGCACCCCAGCTGGGCATGGTAGTACATACCTGTATTCTTAGTACTTGGGAGGCAGAGATAGGAGGATTGCAGGCTTGAGGCTAGGCTCAGCAATTTAACAAGACTCTATTTCAAAATTTAAAAAATAAAGAAGGTTGGAGGTGTAGCTCATGGATAGAATGCCCCTGGGTTTATTCCTCAGCAAAGAAAAAAAGAGGGTGGGAGGGGGAGGGG
This sequence comes from Graphiurus murinus, assembly GCA_004027655.1. Classification (NCBI taxonomy): domain Eukaryota; kingdom Metazoa; phylum Chordata; class Mammalia; order Rodentia; family Gliridae; genus Graphiurus; species Graphiurus murinus. The sequence continues at coordinate 120,106 of PVLC010000004.1, forward strand.
AGGGGGAGAGATGAGGAAATCCCTACTATTTTCCAAATTGAATGGTCTTGTGCACATTCTGTACATCATTCCCTCCAAATAAAATGTTTCTCCACTATTCCTTTTTTATCTTCTGGGTCTGCCAGTTTAGTGGCCTGTTAGCGAACCTTGATTACTCTCCCCTTGAAACTACTCACAGACCCTTTTGCTTTCATGAAACCATTCTTTGCTGGTCTCTCTCAGACCTCTGGTCACTCTTTAATCTCTTCTGTGGTCTTTGTTTATAGTCATCATGTCAATGTAACTTTTGCCTGAACATTAAAACCACATCCTTCATCATTTAGCTCGCATTTGTCAGGTGATCACAGATGATGTTTTAGAACTTTGCTATATATCCCTGAGATGGTTGCAGCCATGTCCAATCTATACAGGTGAAATCAAGGTAAACACAGGCCACACATCCTCTCTTTCTCTCTGAACTTAAGCCAACTACTCCATTGTTCTCCAGATCACACAGACACAATGTATCTCAAACTGTATCATATTTCCCTTATCTCCCAAATATTTTTCTTGTTGGTTTTCTTGTATTGGTGATTGGTGCCTCATCTCTCTAGTTCCCTAAGCCACAAATGAAGGAATCAAATCTCCATTTGTCTTCAAATCTTTTACTAAATCTGATTAATACTGCTAGGGAACAAATCTAATCACATTGTTTATACATTTAAAGTCTTTTACTGGTTCTTTTAGCCATCAGGCTAAAGCCTAAAGATCTATGACAAGGCTTTCATGAACCAGTTTCCCTTCTGTATCCAGACTCTTCCTCTGCCGATTCCCTCGACCACCCTTCATATGTGCATCATACATCCCGTGCTCCAGCTCTACTTAATCCATCTCAATTCCCAAACACACTCTGCTCTTTCAATGTAGGTGCCCTGTGCATTGCGATTTCTCCATCTCCAATGTGGTTATAGCAGACATAAGATGAGTAACCCACATGAGCTCAGCACTCAGGTTACTTAGTTTCACATCAGCATCTCTGCTCAGTAGCATGGCGGTCTTTGCCAATTAAACCCTCTGTGCCTCATTGTCCTCACTTGTAAAATGGGGGTGAGAACTATTTTTATCTCACAGGGTTGTGATGAGGTTTAGATCATTCATATGAAGCAATTAACATTGGGCCAGCAATAACTTCTCAGTAAATGTTAGCAATTATTATTAAACCTATATGCAATAAGGGTTTACAGAAAATACCTAATTCTATCTAGTATGGGGAATGGTTCACCAAAATCATCAAGCAGCTTACATGCAATGCTGAGGTCTTGAAGCTCAGTACCACTCATAGTAGCAGCTTCAGAAGCAGTGAGAAGAGCCTCTCTCAGAATCTCCCCCTGTATAGAAATGCCCTGTGAATCAGATCCTTTTCAAATGCAGTTAATGTACAACTTCTTTCTTAAATCTCTCATCTGTTCTTCATTCCATTTCAGCAACCCAACACCATGGCCTTGCCTGTCTATGGAAATTCTCACCAACTCATTCAACCTACTTCCTCATACTTGCACGTGGGCTGCATGGCAGGCTGCATTAGGGGAGGAAAAGGCACTAGGAGTCCCTGATGGAGGAGAACACACACCAGCAATGACCCCAAATCCTCTTCAGTGATTCCTATTTGTGCTTTATAACTTCAGGAATTTAATGCATAGGTTCCTGTCTCTCACTTTTTTTTTTTTTTTTTTTTTGGCTTATTTTCAAACTCTTGTCTACTGATTCATTCTCTCTATATAGTTTATAAACCAATTCACACTCCCAAAAGAAAACTGTCTTTCCTTTCAATGCTACAGGCAGGGATGGTTCCTCTCTGCTCTCTCCTTTATCCTTAATGGCTTAACTCTTGCTGCACTTGTGCTATATTTGCAGTTTTCACTTCCTCAACATCTATCCACTAATTTTTAATTAAAATACAAGTTTATATTCAAAACGTTTCATGTTTAAAACATTTTTTAAAATTTATTTTTTATTGTAATAGTTTGTGCTTTGTATGTATACATCTTTGTTACGTATGAATTGATAGAGACAAATGTGCACACATTTCTCATCTGACCCCTTCCCCAATTCCCACCCTGCTCCCTTGCCCTCCCTCCCTCTCAAGTTCAGTTCAGTGAGTGACCTTGATATAATTATGTAAGTACATCATGTGCCTTAGGATGCCCTCCTCCTTCCCCCTGCCCCTGTCCATCTCCTTCGGTTAAATCAACTTCTTTGTTTATCAAGGGTCTCTACTTTTTTCATCTGGGGACCCTCATATGCCCCATCTTCTCCCTAACATCCGCATATTAGGGAGAACATATGCTTTTTTACTCTTTGTGACTGGCTAATCTCACTTAACATAATGTTAAAACATTTTAAAGTTAAATAATATCTTATTATTTAACTGTTGGCTGCCTCACCATCAAGTTCAATTCATGAAAGACAACTATTTTAATTCCTTGAATTTCATGCCAATAAACAAATGATATCCACAATACATCCTATTGTATCAAAGTTCAACAATCTCCTTTGTGTGTGTGTGTGTGTGTGTGTGTGTGTGTGTGTGTGTGTGTGTAACTGGAGATTTAAGCCAGGGACATTTCACCTCCAAGTTATAACTCCAGCCCTATCTTTATTTTTTGCAACAAGGTGTTTCTAAGTTGCTGAGGATCTCGCTCAGTTGTTGAGGCTGGCCTTGAACCTGCAATCCTCCTGTCTCACTTCCCAAGTACTGGGATTATATGCCCCGCTTTCAACAATCTCAAATTCCTATATGGAAGATGAAGATTCTTCCCTCTTCTAATTTTATTTTAATCTCTAACGAACTTTGTCCATAAAGTGACATTTAATTATAGTAATCAATTTGTTTAGTATTGGGCCATATATGGTATCACACAATCATCTACTTTCTTATACAACTTCTTGTTTTTGGTAGAATTGCCTCTTCAAAAATTCTGCACATTTCTGCATATTTCTGTGTTTCTGCAACAAATCCTTCAATTTATCTCTTGAAGTAGCACACAGAGGATACCCCATCATTTAAACTTTTTTCTTTCCTCTGGAGTATCTTCCTCGGGAGCCCTCCCTCCGCTTCAGCAGTTGGCCTGGCTGCACCACAGGCCTAGCACATGGGCATCTTCTTGCCTTCCACTTCATTTCTCTGGTAGTTCCCTTTGCCTCGCTTCTGTGTTGGATCTCTGAATTTCTGAGTCTCCATTCCTGATTTATTCCCTTGTTTGGAAAGATCACAGTGCTATGAGTGAAAAAATGTTGAAAATGTTGAAGCTATACATTTCCCAAAATATCTTCCTTTTTTGTTTTTAATCTTTCTATTATACAGAAATTAGCTAAACGTCAAATTCTAAGTTGTCAATAATTTTCTACCTGTATATTTTTAGCAATTTCCATTTTTCTCTATCTCCCATTATGCCTAATAGAAATATTCTATGTGATCTTTCTTTCTGAAAGGTTTTACCATTTTCTCTTATCTCAACTATTCAAAAATGTCAGGATGTTGTGCTCTATTGTATATAATTTTAGAAATTCATTGTACCATCCTATTGAATGGACACTTTTAGTCTGGAATCTCAGTAATTCAGTCATGCTCTTTTTGGATAGAGAGAGTTTGACATTTTATTACTAAATTTTTTTTTTTTTTTTTTTTTTTTTTTGCGGTACTGGGGATTGAACTCAGGGGCATTCTACCTCCAAGCTACACCCCAGCCCTATTTTTTTATTCTTTATTTTGAAACAGGGCCTCACTAGGTAGCTGAGGCTGGCGGCGAACCCGGATCCTCCGGTCTCAGCCTCCCGAATGCTGAGATTACAAGCGTGCGCCACCATGCCCGGCCTAATTCTTTCACTTACTATTTTCTCATTTTTTATTACAACTCCCCATCACAGAATTTTATTTTATTCAATTGATATCCTCAGTAACTAGACCAATACAAGGCATACAACACTTCTCAACCAAAAAAAAAAAAAAATATATATATATATATATATATGAGTATAATAATTAGACTAATTGACTGTATTTTGCTTAGATTTTCTTTTTATTAAAATTTCCTTTGTCCTTTTCACTTATCCGTAAGTGTTTCACCATCACTTTTAACTTCCAATCTTTATTATTTTTAGTATCTGGAATCATACATTTTAATTTTTACAAATCTCTTTGTTCACAAAGTAGTCTTTTACATTTTTTCATTCTATCTTCTATTCTTTTCTCTGAGTTTAATAATTATTGCATTTTTTAAAGTTTTCTTTGTCTAAATATATATAGTTTGTTGTATAGTTTATATGTTTACATTTCTTCTGAGTTTTTTTTTTCCTGATTTTTCCTATGGCTTTTCTCAAAAATTAAAAGAATTTCTCAAATGCTGGGAACACAGTCATTTATATGTTAAAGTGAGGCACAAAAAGTAGAATGGAAAGTCCATGTTAATGGGTAGAATGTATTGGTCCATAGGTCTTATAGTGGAATGATTAGGTAAAACCTTTGTGTTTTCAACTAGCTTTAGTGATAAGTATATAGAAATATCTTTTCCTGACTCCCACCCCGAGCTTTCTTGAGAAAGGAATCCATAATTCCCCTACCTAGAGAGCTAAAAGATTAAATGCAGCATCCTAGAAAAAGAAGGATTTGGTGACTTCTGTACTTAATCTCCACATCTTCAATCAATCAGTTGTTTTCAAGCCCTCTATTGTATCTGACATCCTGAAGTCTCTAAAATATCCCTAATTTGCTTTATTCAGTGAAGAAACCTACTGCCTTATATTAGAATTGAAGAGAAACTCTTACATGGTTGCAGAGGGAAGCTCAGAGACTAATTGCTTATTCAGAATTCTAGCCATCTCTTCCCATCTTTGGCCATTCTTGTACCACAAAGGCTGTCCACAAGATGGAGTCTTAGTCGTTTGTAGTCTGGAGTACACATTTCATCAGCTTAGCTACCAGAGGAGCAGCTGTAAGTAACTTATTTTCAGTTTTAAAAATCCTTAGGGGATGGACTAATGGGCCTCAATTGGGTTCTTCACCTACTCCTGTAGCCAATGGGGATGAAGAAGGCTGACAGAACTCATTCAAATGAAGAGGCAAGAAGTTATACCCCACAAAGGACAGTCAATTATAAAAGGGCTTTGCCATAGCAGTTGTCCACCATATAATATAGATTATCTCAACTTGAATTCAGTGTAACTAACTGTGTAAATGCTGAGTGCTGCAGCCAGAGGGATCACCTTTGATTAAAACTCTCTAACATGAATCCAAATATTCTCAGCGTGACATGTGAAGTCTTGAATGCCCTGGACTGTCCAGCTCTCCAGCATCATCATGTACCATTCTCCTCCTCATCAAATACCTGCCAGTCTACTTTGAGATTCCTCCCACGTACAAAACAGCTTCCTGATTTGCACGCATGCGCTCTCTCCCTGCCTCTCTCTCTCTCTCTCCCTGCCTCTCTCTCTCTCTCTCTCTCACTCTCTTTTTTTCCCAGAGCCCTCTTTCCCTGTCCTTAAAACAGATCAATCTACTCATACTCCAGTGTCCACTTAAATGTCACTTTATAAGAAAAACCATTCCCGATTCTACATATTAGAAGAGCTCGTCCCATGTTCATGGTATCTTGTTCTTCATTTTCATGCACAAGATAGCATTTTAATTAATTCACTCTATAATTGATTCCTTTCTTTTCTTTCTCCTCAGTCTTTCCATAAGGTACCTTAAAGATCTTATATATGATCAAAATCCCATTTTTTTTAAGAAGTCACCTGTTCCAGTCAACATTTTCATTTATATAATCCAAAACAAACAGACCATGCAACTTAGGAAAATTTATTTGCTCACAGTTTCCTGGGAGATTTGGGGTTCGGTCCCCCTGAAGCTGAGGTTTGCGGAGCTCAGGGTATGGTAGGAAGTGGAGAGAGGGATGGTCCAAGACTCTGATCTAACACCATGGTGACTGGAAACCGGGCAAGGGAGCAACCAATATATCATCTCTGAAGCCACACCCCTAGGAACTCTTCCTAGGCAACCATGAGGACTAGGGATACATTCTAAATCCAAACCATTACTGTACCTATCATATAAATGGTACACATAAATATTTTTAAATAAATTAATGCCCAACATACGATGAATGTGTAAGTTATGATAAATTCTTTCAATGTACTGGTATTCTTTTAATAGCTGTTAAAACATTCATTAAAAAGTGTTGACATGTTAAAATGCAAATCACAACTGTGGATAAAATATGCTAAATACAACTTATATACATAATATTTTAACTGTGTCAAAATGCATTGAATACAAATGTGATGGGCAGAAAAATAATTCCATCCTACAAAGTGCCCATATTCTTAAATGTAAATTCTGTGAAGATGGCATATTAGATGGAAAGGGGCAATTAAATTTGCTAATCAGGTGATGTGAAAAAGTTGATTATCGTGGATTACCTGTTATCAAAAAAAGGCTCTTCAGCATGTAAGGTGGGACAGAAAAGCAAGCGTCAGGAGCATGCAGCATGAGGAAGACTCAGTCAGCCATTGCTGGCTTTAAAAACAAAAGGGAAGCTGGCAGTGGTGGCACACACTTGTAATCCCAGTATTTGGGAGGCTGAGACAGGAGAATCCGGGTTCATGACCAGCCTCAGCTGCTTAGTGAGGCCCTCTGCAACTTAGTGAGACCTTGTTTCAAAATAAAGAATAAAAAATAGGACTGGGCGTGTAGCTTAGAGGTATAATGCCCCTGGGTTCAATATCCAGTACTGCAATCAATCAATCAATCAAAGGGAAAGACAAACCTAAGCAAGGGCAGCTTCTAAGGCTAGAAAAGGCAGGAAGTAGATATTCCCCCAGAGCCTCCAGAAGCACTCAGCTCTTCAGATACCTGGTTTTATTATATTGACACCCATTTTGGACTTCTGCTCTACAAAATTATAAGATAAACATTTGTTTTTTTTAAGTAAATTTTTGTTAATGAAAATTGAACCCAGGGTCCTTCTACCTTCAAGCTATACCACCAGGCCTTTTTCTTTTTTTTTTTTTTTTCTAATTTATTTCTTTGGAAATAGGGTCTTGCTAATTTACTAAGTCTGGCCTAGAACCTATGACACTCCTGTTTCAGCCTCCCAAGTACTGGGATTTCAGGCATGCACCACCACACCTGGTTATTTTTGTTGTTTTAAGTCGCCATGTTTGCAGCAATCTGTATTAGCAACAACAGATAATTTAGTCATTAGGATGTGAGCAAAAGAGAGTTTACTTTTTTTTTTTTTTTTAAGTTTCAAATTTTGCATGCTTTTACAGGCAAGGGTGCCACAATTACCATATTCTCTGCTTCCAGCCCTATTTTTCCAGTATAGTCGGCAGCACTGTGTAAGACTGCTTGGTATATTTCTATTGAGCCCATGAAATTAAAAAAAAAAAATCTGGAGAAACTATCTGACTCAAAAGGCCATGTTAAATAAAAATATAGAAGGCAAATATCCAGAGAAATTTAATATTTTTCTTCTAAAATGATGAATATACTTTTGGCTACCTTAATATTATAAAAGGACTATAGAAAATATCTGTATAACTTGATAACTTTTAGCAATGAAAGACAAGAACAATTCCCAGGATAACATTATTACCCTTTACTATTTCATCTTCTTCTTATCCTCTTATAGCAGTAATAAAAAAAAAAAAAAGTACTAAATTTTGGGATCTGGGAAACATGTTGTAGTTTCTGAATGGGAAAGAAAAAGGAAATTCTTTCAGTGGAAAAGTTTATATTGCCAGCATTTCCTACATATTTAATTCTTGAAATAAAATATCTGAATAAAATATAGGTGGACATCTGATAATATTTTATATTTAAGAAAGTGGTAGACAAAAAACTATTTAAAGTTAGTGAATTTACTTCCAAGATTATGAAGTCTACTTGCTCTATAATTATGTATTCAACAATTATAGTTCTCATTTCTACTTGAAGGAATGTAATTCACCATTGAAAAACCTGAAAATTTAAATTAGCATAGAGTATAAGCTTTTTTTATAAAGTTGATAGAGGTTGGAATTTCACAGCATAAACCGTATTTCCTCAATTACACAGATGTATCATGCAATTACATCATGTGCTCAAATGACTTATACAATTTTATTTTTAAATACTTTTTCTGGCAAATAAATATATTAAAAATTGCTTTAGTTTGAAACAAGGTCAATGCCCTAAAACTTTATAGATATGATAGTTATGATACCATATAAGTGGAGGAAATTATATGTAAAGGACATCACCAATTGAAAATGGAGAGAAAATAAAAAGGGCAAAACATCCATTAAAAATTGGTTTTATTTCCTTATAGCACCTTCTAGTGGCAATCATAGTGTATTGTTGAATCTTGTAAAACTGACAAGAATTTACTGCAAACATGATTTAGCACTTTAAGTTTTATTTAATATTTAAGCAGTTTAAGTACATTTTAAGTTTTTCTGTGTCTAAAGTTATGTTTTCATAATATAAGCAAATCACATGGTACTATTTATAATTTTCCTTCCAGAACTGAAAATCTTTGAGTTATCTGATTTGCAGGCTCTGCAAGTTTTTTCCATCTTTGGTCTCATCTCAGAAGAAAAAATTAAAATGGTAAGATCAACTAAGTGGACTGTAGATAAAGAAGTACCTACATATGTAGTCTTGCTCAGATTATATGGAAGAAGAAGCAACTTGTATAGAAACGTGCAATACTTTTTCTCATTAGATTAAGAATGTGATTTGTGGTTTTATGTGATATTAGTAATATTCAACAGTTCTTTACATATTGCATGTATGTCTAGAATAATATTAAGAAATGTTATATATTATATATATTATATATATGCATATATATATATATATATGCATAAACAAGATACACACACACATACTATCCTGTTTGGTTACACAAGAAGATAATGAGATAAGTGTTATCATCCTCATTTAATAGATGTAGAAAAAAAATTTGGAAAAAAGAAAAATTGAGGAGACAAAGACTCAAGTGTACTTTCATAGTCAAAGAATGAATGAATGAATGAATGAATGAATGAATGAAAGTGGTATTCATTACTTTAAATCATGTATGTATCAGCCTGGTGCAATGTTGCACACCTATAATCCAAGCTACTCAGGAGGCTGAGACAGGAAGATCGTAAGGTCAAGGCGAGCCTGGGAAACTTATGGAGACGTTATCTAAAAATAAAAAGGGTGAAGGGTGTAGCTCAATGGCAGAGCACTTGTCTAGAAGGTGAGAGGCCCTATGTTCATTCCCCAGTACCACACACAAAAAAACCATGTATATACGTATAAGGGATCAAACATTTGTAAACTCGACATGAAAAAGATGGTTTGCTATACCGAAAATACTCTCTGTAAAAGATGCAGGAAGTACAAATTAAATGGAGAATGTCATGGGAACTGCTGTAATACAGATGTACGCATAAAATTTCAGGATTGACAAGATTATCCATAAATCATGTGAAGCCTCAAAAAGGGCATCGCTGACTATTGATAGGAATCTTCCAATGAATCCTCCTTTATTTCCATGATCATTAAGCAACCAAAAAAATTAAAACTTGGCTTCGCACCTGGATTTCCTGCAGGGATAAGATGTACTAGCCAGAAAATTCAAGCCTTTCATAGCATCTGTGATTATTTGATATTTATTTGTAGAATGGGCAGAGATTATGTCTATTTTGTCTATCATTGACATCTTAATAACCAACAGAGTGCTGGGCGCGCAGCACAACTTGCTAAACATCTGCTCAATGGCTCCACTTGGCCTAACAGCCTGCCCAGCCTTCGTAGGGAGCATCTCATCATAATCTCTCTCTAGATTCAAACTTTTTAACTTAAATTTGTCAGTTGGTGGGAGAACATGCATAGTTCTGCAAAAGTGGGAAGGTTGTTAATGCATATAGTGATCCCCTCCTCAGTTTACTTTATTGATAGTCACTTCAGTAGCAGGCAGGGCTGAACAAAGGAAAGGGACTTGAGAAGTGTGTTATTTCACACAATCTCTAAACAGGGCAATGACCATGCCATCCTCCCTTCTGCATTCTAGCACCTTGCTTTGTGCTTAGCATACAGTAGGCAGAAAAATCAAACACTTTTTGAAAAATAGAAACTCACTGCCATGCACTTTTTCTTTCCCTCCCTCAGCAGAGAAACTATGTGATTAACTCTATGTGAAACATATTCAAAGTAGAAAACTATTTACTATAAAGATGTAAAAAAAAAAAAAAAAAAAGCTAACGTCATTATAGCTGTTCACACAAAAGCTTCAACCAGGTCCATATATATATATTGTCAACCTTCAGAAAGATATTATGTGCACATTCACCTAGACCTAACCTTGTTGAGGCTTAAGCCAAGTGTGCCTGGCAAAGGAGGAGAAAAAGACAAATCATCCTTAATGTCAGAGGGTTGAATTTCACGAGTAGGATTTTGGCTAGAAGATTGCTCTCTCTCCCCAAACACTGCACAATTTCCAGGGAACAAGACAAAATTTCTAACAGCAATGCCATACAATAAACATTTGGCTTAATTCAAGAGGAGTTCAGATCATGCCTATATTTAAACCATTTCCCTATATAAACAAAGCAGGGAAACAGGCTGGACACTCTTCAAAAGACGAAAGAACTCAATGACCCATGTAATAACATTATTTAACAAAATTTCTCTCAGACTTTAGCAGAATAATTTTCATTTTTTTCCACGACTGCAATTTATGTGTAATTTGAATACTGCCTATTTTTAAAACGTCTCATAGCTAGCCCTATAATAATCAAAAAAGTTATTGCTAAGTAGCACTACTGGTATACTGCTTCATAGAGGCAAGAGTTTAAATGCCAGAAGTCTGAAAGCTGTAACACATGCTATCAACATTTTTCTACTACCTGGTGGGTGAGCATATAAATGCACAGCATGTACATTTCTTGAAAGCATGCAAGTATATTAACCACAGGAAGTCCTGAATCCTGTTTTTCCTGAACAAAGGGTATTTATAATTCTTATCAAATGAAGTATGTTAGTCACAGCCCAGTTCACAATGTGGAAAAATACCACCAAACACAACTGAATTCATTTTCATGTTTTTCCTTGAATGTAGAAACCCTGCTCTTACAATCAAACAAGAGGATGAAATGACATGCAACATTTTGGAAGGCTTGTTGTGGGTTTCATCATTGCTTTATTTCAATAACAACCTTTGTCCAGCAGAAAATTGAGTTGAGGTTTTCAGTTCCATTTAAACACTCAGAGTACATGCTTTATGACAATTGGCTCAATGTTAAATCACAATTCTTCCAGGTGTGTTAGTCTTGAATTTTCTCCCAAAAGAAAACCTAAGCAGTATAGTGGTTTCCAGACTTGGTTAGATTGGCTCTCCACAATCAGAAAAGCCTATGAAGAGCCTTTTCTTTCAATTCATAGACTTGGGGATTGTTAAATAAAGCCCAACACATTTTATCTCCCACAAATCAAATAATTGTCATGAACAGCTTTGAATTCCTCCAAAAAAGCACTATATACAAGGCAATATCTCTCTAGGGCACTTTCTAAGAATAGCTATTCAAGAGCTGATAGGAGTTTCAGTATTTCAGAACTTGAATTAATTTTGTAATTATTACAACTAATAGGATAAAGTAATTCTGACTTAGAAAAGAAACAAACAGCTAAAGACAATTCTCTTTACCTTTGATTCTATTAGTTATATTTTTATATCTGGATTCCTTACTTCTACCTAGCATTAATGTAAGTGTAAAATATCTACCTAAGTAACTGAATTTTAGAATTTCAGCATATGTGAAAAAAAGGATGCATTCACATATATCAGGGATTAAACTAAATATAAAAAGGAAACTTATATGGTTAGATGTAGAATGTCCCCCAAAGAGCTAATGTATTAATGTTCAGAGTTGGTATAATTACATCATGAGGGTTGTAATCTTATCAGTAGATAAATCCATTATACTATATTTACTGGGTGGTAATGTAGGCAGGTAGGGTGTGGCTGAAGCAGGTGGGTCCCTAGGAGTACGAGGTATGATCCTTGGGGCTGTGCTTTTGTCTTTGAATCCCCTTGCTTGCTCTCTTTTGCTTCTGGTTTCCATGATGTGAGAGCAGAGTCAGTCTCTGTCTCTCTGTCTCTGTCTCTGTCTCTCTGTCTCTCTCTCTCTCTCTCTCCATGCCCCAGAGCAATCCCATTTACAATATATCATAAAAAAACGCATAGTAATAAACTTCAGTAAGGAGGCAAAGGACATATACACTAAAATCAACAAATATTGCTGAAAACTAAAGACACAAATAAATGGAAAGATACCACATGTTCACAGATGGGAGAACGTAATATTAAAAAGTAGTTGACAGATGCAAAGTAACCTCTATCAAAATCCAAATGGCATTTTTTTGCAGCAATAAAAAGCTAACTGTTGTGGAACCATAAACAACCCCAAATAGCCAAAGCAATCTTGAATAAGATCAAATCTGGAGGCCTCACATTGCCAGACTTGAAATCATATGGCAAAGCTACAGTAATCAAAATGGAATGGTATTTATATAAAGCATGTGCACCAGTGGAACAGAAAAAGGGTCCAGACGAACCTCATATATAAATGGTCAAGTAATCTTTAACCAGTGTGCCAAGATCATACAATGAGGAAAGAATAGTCTCTTTAACAAGTGGTAATGGGAATATTAGAAAATCCACAGGAAAAAAATAGTAAAATTAGAACCTTAATTTACACCATACACAGAAGTCAACTTAAAATGGATTAGAGACTTAACACAAGACCAAAAACTATAGAACTCCTTGAAGAAAATACAGGGGGAAAACTTCATATAACATTGGTCTTGGTAGTGATTTCTTGGATATGATACCAAAAGCAAAACTAAGGATGACTACATCAAACTAAAAAATTCTACACAGCAAAGTAAATAACCAACAAAGCAAAAGGATAATCTACAAAATTAGAGACAGTATTTGTAAACCATGTATCTGATAATGTGTTAATATTCAAAATACATAAAGAACTCCAACAACTCAGTGGCAAAAAAGCTAAATGGCCAAGAGGTATATGAAAAGGTGCTCAAAATCACTAATCATCAGGGCAATGCAAGTCATCGAAACCACAATGCGATGTTACCTCCCATCTGTTAAGATGGTCATTATTAAAAACTCAGAAAATAACAAATGTAGGCAAGGACGTGAAGAAACTGGGACACTTGTCCAGAAATGTAAAATGGTGCACTTATTATAGAAAATATATGACTACTCCTCAAAAAACTATGGGTAGAGCTACCATATGATCTGGCAATCTCATTTCTGGGTATTTATCCAAAAGAATAAAAAACAGAATCTTAAAGTGATATCGGCACTCCCATGTTAACTGCAGCCTTACTTAATCTCCAAGATATGGAAACAATCTAAATGTCTATCAATGGATAAATGTATAAAGAAAATGTAGTATATACCTAAAATAGGATGTTATAAATCTTAAATGAGAAGAAAAACTCTGTAATATGCTACAACATGGAGGAAACTAGAAGACATTAGGCTATGTGAAATAACTAGTCATGAAAACACAAATACTGCATTATTTCACTTATATAAGGTATCTAAAGTAGTAAAACTCAGAAGCAGAAAGAAGAATAGTAGGAGTGAGCAAGGGCAGGAAATTTTTCAATGGATAGAGTTTTAGTCACACACAATGGATAAAGTTCTAGAGATCTCTGGCACAATAGTGTATACTGTACATATATAGTTAATGGCATTCTATTGCTAAAAGGGTAGGTTTTATATGTATTTTACATTCAAGAAAAGCATGAAATCAAATGCTTAATAATTCCTTACACACATCCATCAGCATAGCACACACTCATGCATAGATATTTAATTTTTAGCAAGCTGCAAAGCACAGTTGCTTTACTCTTTTTTATCATATTACTCTCCTATAATAAAACTAACAGGTAGCTATGTTTAAAGCCGTATCCTATAGGATTTCTGCTGTCAACACAAGGTATCTAATTTGCTTCCCAGATGGAGTTTGCTTCATGCATATCTAGTTTAATATTCATGACAACCTGGTATGGTGGGAACTGTATCTCCCTTTTTATAGATAAGAAAATTGAGGCATAGCAATGTTAAGAGAGAATAAGTGATATAGTTCAGACTGAAATTAGATATGTCAAACTCTAAAGTCTAGGCTTTTATCCAGGATCTTAAACCAGGGGAAGAATTGAGAATTTGGATATTTGGTAGTCTATTACTGAAACACTAGGGAAAAAATTTCATTTTCACTGCTATATTTGGATTTATAAAATTTAAGTAATATATAAAGCTAAAGAGTTATGTGAGTATAAAAAATAAATATTTTATTAAAAGTAATTTATCCTTTAGAAAAGTTATAGAATTACTACAGCATAAGTTTCTTGAGAACAAAGAAAATTTCTTATTCATTTAGCTCTAGCCTAGTGTTAGAAATAATTTTAATAGACTTTTTGATAAGCATTATTATACAACATATATATATTTCTACAAAGCACTGACTAAATTAAAATGTCCTCATGAGATAAAGAGATGTTTCACTTTTCAGTGAATCCTAGTATACATAAACCTCTCTTTCTCGCTGTCTCTGTAAGCTATATATGAAAAAAAAAAAAAGGTTTTTGTTGGTTAGATACATGCTTATAAACTTCTATGTCATCACCAAAAAACAGGCAGGAAAACTAAAGGTCATGTTAATTCCTGCTACTCCTCTATATCATAAGTATATTCTATAGTGGACAAATGCAATTATCCAAAAATATAAAAAAAAAGAAAAACTTATTATTTTTCTGGCAATACAATTAAAATTCTTAATGTCTAAAACTTTTAAAATGAACATTTAGGTATTATGGTAGTTTAATTTAAGTTCTCATTTAAATGAAACTTATTGCCTCAAGGTTTAAACATTAGAAAAAACGAGAATACTTGAATTTCATCTTAAGATTCTGAAAATTTCTAAGAAATGCAAAATTACAGTTACAGGTTTTGCACACTGTAACTATAGCTCATAGACAGATATTATAAGTGAAGATTACTTTTGCCTTTCAGTCTTGATAATGGCCTCAGCTCTACATAGCTCATGGACTTTAAGAAGGAAGCAGAGCCCCTAAAGTACCTAATGTGTAATTTCCTAAGAACCCTGTACTCTCATGATATAAAAAATGGCATTCTGAAACAATGATTGAAGCCTACAATGACTTTTTTCTTCACTCTCAGCAAAGTAGCACACTGTGCAGAAAAAAATATATATGTGTGACGTGATGTAAAAAACAGCTGAGTCAGCAAAGCTATGAAACTCAGTCCTTATGTGCCCATTTAGTAATTACACTTTTACTATAATAACAAAAGACATTGGAAAAAGAACTTTACTTCAAAAAAACATAGTTTAATATCTATGAATTTAGCATCTTCAGTAATGATACACTTCATTTTACTACATCTAAATTGTAATTAAATGATTCTATTAATTTTAAACTTATATTCTATCAACTATTTATAATTTTTTAAATTACATTTAAATAATTTATCATATATATAACTGTGTATGTATATGTTCATACATGTTTTATACATATTTTAAAATATTGGGAACTAATTAAAAATATTAAAAAAGCAATGCAAATAGGATGAAACGGATACTAAATAGACACAGAAAGCAGTTTCAAAGTTAATTTTAATGACTAAAATGGGTACATATTTAATATTTAATTCCACTGTATCCAACCTATGTATTAATTAGGATATCATTTTCAAAGTCAAGAGAAAGATTACATTTTATTCAAATGTCATTGTCAAATTATACACTTATCAAATATCCTTTTTTGCCCTATGGATTTAAGATCATAATTTCTGGATTATCAATTCAAATATATTGACAGATAAGATTATAACTAATGTGTTCATATTTCTTGCTTTTACAACTTCCATGGGAGAGTCAAGTCAGTATCAAATGTGACCTGCCACTGATCTACAATTACATGGCACCTAATTCTATAACGGTAATATAAGTTAAGTACTAATGCTTTAGAATGCAAAAGGTAAATATATTTTAAATAATGATACTTTGTTAATCTGAAAAAATGTTACATGTGAAATATGTTTGTTCATCTCTTAATATGAAATGGAACTTTTAATAATGCTTACTGAACTTTTCTGCATTTTATTTAAAATGGGAAAGATTTCCGAATTGTTAGTTGTTTCACGAAAGGATTGGCTTAAATGCCATTGCAAATTTCCTTCCAGGTGGCAAATAATATTTAAAAACAAAATCTTTTAATTCCAAAATTAAAACTTGAATTCACAGATATTTATGTTTTATTATGAGAAGAATTAAAGATAAATTACGTGGAATTGATACATTTTAATTATTTTTCAATACCTAATGAGTAGATGCCTTTTACAGGGAGAGTTATAAAAGTCCCAAGGAACTAATGTTCTAAAGAGGCTGCTGGTCTTATTCAAATTTATACTGAAAGAATATAGTAATAATAGAATGTAACCCAAAGGAGGGGTTGTGTCTTCAATTACATAATATTCTGACTGGCTGTGGGACATAAAGTTAGATAAGGTCAAACAGATCAAGAAAGCCAGTCATGGTGGCACACACTTGTAATCCCAGTACTTGGGAGGCTAAAACCAGAGAATCCGCGTTCAAGGCCAGCCTCAGCTACTTAGTGAGGCCCTCTGCAACTTAGTGAGACCTGTTTCAAAAATAAAGAATAAAAAATAGGACTGGGGGTGTAACTCAGAGGTAGAATGTCCCTGGGTTCCATCTCCAGTATTGCAAAAACAAAACAAAACAGAAAACAGATCAGACACTAGATATATCAATCTGTGATTCTGAACAGGGCTCAGTATGGAATATGCAGGGTTGGTTCATATATTCTATAGATTTTACTAATCCTATTTTTACTTCTGGGTTCATTCGCTTTCACTTAAATATGAAATTAAGACTGAGCGTATTATTAAAATCAAGTTTGGGAATGATGGGAAACGTTTCATAAGTCACACACACTGTATTAAACTGAATATTCACTATAAACTCAAATTTTACAACTGCATCACTAAAGGAATAGACAGGCACAGATTTATAGCAGAGTTGGATAATTTCTCTACATATCATATTTTTGTCAGTGAAGAAACATTATTTTATATGTTGACAGAAAAAAAAAACTTTAAACGTCAGCAATTAATGTGCATGCACAGCCAGGCATGCACACATGCACAGCACACCAACCTTTCTCTTTAGTACGATCAATTAGTCAGGTTTTTAAACCTAAAAGAAAGTACAAACACACAGAGCAGGCAGGCATAGCTGTGCCCAGTAAGTCAAGTGTAGCCTACTGACTACACTGGGATCTATCTCTTGGTCCCAGCTGTAAGAAGCTGAGCAGTGCTATCTTAGACCTGGGCCTGAGCTGGCCTCCAGGGTGATGCTGGTGCTAGAGAGGGTCAACATGGGAAAGAAGGCAGTGAGGGTCAGAACCACAGTGACTGTGAATACTGTATCCATAGCAGCCACAAAAGATTTAGTCACTTGCTCACACTGTTGGAAAAAAAAATACTCAGATATTAGCCTTAGAGTGTAATCTATGACAATCAGATTTAATTTCATTGATTTCTATTAACTTGCTTTTCTACATATCAATATAATAATTTGCATGTAAGAGTTTGTTTTGTTTCCATATAAACCCTGCTTTGCAGAACCCTTAGGTAACAATTATGTCAAAAAGATGTGAATTGTTTGGTATTTTATATGTGGGAAAGTAAGCCCCACTTAAAAAGAAGTATCAATAGTTGGGGACTAAGTACACCATTAGTTAATAAGAATCCGACAGGCAAAATAAAGACTGTAAGCACCCTGTTGGATCAATATAAACAAGTTCTGATTAGGATATCAGTGATATTGATCTTAGTGAGCCTAAATTCTAATAAGAAGTGGCCTTTCTTTAGGAAAATTAACTCGTTGCACCCCACAATATGTTGGTCCATACCTCACTAAAGAGTGGTCTCTTCTTGTTTCACATACTTTTATTTAAAGATTTTTAAAAATATATTTCACTGTAGAAGGAGCCTACATGCATTAAGCTGGAATTATATGGAAACAGTATTCTTAAAAAGAGAACAAATTCATTCATTTTCTATGTAAACTGCAAGACTTTTCATTGATTCTCATTCATATTCATTCTCATTTATATTCTCTCTCTCTCTCTCCCTCCTCCCCCCCTCCCTCCCTAATTCTCTGCTGCCCATGTTCACAAAAATATGTCTCTTTCCTTCTGAAAAGAAGATTGTGGTTTGGGGGAAGTTAAAGTTAGACAGGATAGAATGCAATAATGGAAAATAATGCAGGACAGCAAACACCATTGCTTGCTTTTAACATGCTCCTGTTACAGGTGGTTTAAATGATCTGGGAGTTGAAGGACAGATGCAGACAGACTTAATTCAAAGGAGCTAAAAGCTTTTTAATAGTGTTGTGGGTTTATAAGGAGAGAAGGGAGACGATAATATGAGTTCATTGGAAGTAGAAAGCTATAGAAACAGCCCAACAGATAAATGATAAAACCAAACACATGGGGGCGATAAATAGGAAACACAAAGATAGAGCCAAAAGAGGAAGAACCTCAACTATTTGGGTTGTCATAGAGACTGGGTAGAAGAAGACAATTCTGACACTTTCATAAAAGCAGTCTGTTTAGTGGCTAGTGGAAGAGGTTATTTTATTTCAAGCTAAAAGGGCAAAACGAAGGCTAAAAATGAAGACCCCTCTTCTCTTCAAATCTAGGGTTGGAAAAGACATTAGGAGGAGTATTAGAAATGGGAAGGGGAGTGCTTAAGAAGGAAAGCCCTGCACTGATAAAGTTCACTACAGCAGCAACCCTGAATAGAGAGTGAAACATTTCATGTCTCTCTCTAATTAAATATAACCAAGAAACTATATATGATTTACGACAAGCACGTACAGCTTACACTCTGAAATTTCCTCCTGTGGTGAAAAGAATGATGGAGGAACTTAAATGATAGTATCAGAGACTTGGAAAAGACAGGAAACATCAGAGAGGCATCTAGAGCTTGGAAAGACAGCAGCTTTCTTTTGGCTCCCAGGGGATGGTGATAAAGAAAATTATCATTAGATTCACAGCAATGAGGATTCTAGCCAGAAGTTTCCAGTCTGTAGACACCCCCCCTCACTCAGAGATCCCCTGTTCAAATCACTTCCTATCTCACCTCCTGGGGCATCTGAAGAAGTAAGACTGACAGGTCCCCAGCAGAGCCTGCTCTTCAGCTGCCCCTGGAACCTCTCTCCATTGTCAGAAAAGGATGGGTTCCTGTTTATAATTTTCTTCAGTTTTTTGACTGATAATTTTGAGATGAGTTCAGTGTTCTTGCCCCTTCTCCCAGATTTTAAAAGTCCAGAGATAAGGAAAAAAAAATTAGCTGCACAGTCTTCTTGCCTGGACCAATTTCTCTGCAGTTAGTGAAAGAAAACCTTAACAAGAATAAAACAAAGACTGAGGAATTTCCAAAGGGACTACTAATGTGCAGACAGAGAAAGGCAGAGTAGAGGCCATGAGAAAAAAAAAAAAAAAAAAACAACTTCCTCTTCAATCCAGAGGCAGGAGGTAGGCCACATGGATGAGACTGGAGGATCCTGAGCCTTAGATACTCACAGTGGCAATTCTAACACAAAGTATGGAAAGGACTGCAAATGCTTGGGATATTCTATCTACTGGCTTTGATGTTTCACAAAATAGAAATCACTCAAATAATTTGGTTGTGTACTGAGGGGATTCAATCAACAATTATTTCCAAAATACATAATTTCCAGTTATTTCATTTCTTTGAGAAGCAAAAAGTAACATAGTATTTGGAGATTGTTTTAATTCTCTTTCTTTTATAAGGTCATTGGTTTGGGGTGAATTCAAGAAATATCATAATACAAAAGTTCTAACCAACAAAAATTGAATAGCTTAAAAAAAATTCTTAGAAACAATTTTTAAAAACGATGTTTAAAGGCAGCTGCCAAAAAAAAAAATAAAAACAATTTAAATTTTGCCAAACATACTAGATTAGTTCATTTAATCTACTGCCAAGAGCTAGAACAAGAAAAAACTCACTGTTTCTAGAACTACAAATAATGTGAAATGTTGTTTTCCTAATATGTCTAGCATCCTATAAAAATTCAAGAGGGCACAAACAAAATTCAAGTTTTTGTTTTGTGCATGTCAGAAGTACCCTTCCAGGACTTTCTCTTAAAGTTATATAAAAGCATTTCTATTACTTTGCTCATTAAAAAACAATTGTGCAATATGTTACATTTTTAAGCACTTTTAAGTAATTTCTACTGGCATTTTGGGGGGCAAAAGAGACATAAATCACATTAACATCCATTTTCCAGCTGAAGAAATTAGTATGAAGAACACAAGTAAATTTCAACATCACATAGAATGTTGGCAGATTCAAACTTGAACTCAGTTTTCCACTTCTGCTTTTAATCCACTGAGTTGGTAAGCTGAATGGCATCCAGAATGTTTATTATGTGACAAGAGTTCCAAACAGGTAACATTTGCCTGGAATCAACTCCAGTACAAATCAGCAGTTCCAGATCTACACACTAAGTCTAAGTTTTGGGGTTTTAAATCTTTCTTCATAATAGAGAGTCCATGCAAAAGCATTTCTGTAATTATTTTAAGTGTTCTGGAGATAGCAGAATCTTTTAATAAAGTACATCATGTTTGGAATACATTAGGTTATTCTAAAGTAAACAATGCATACCCTAACTCATAAGGATAATCATTGGCTTATTAGTTTTGTTAGGACCTATTAAGTAACTACTGGCTTTCAAAATACAGAATTCCAAGATACAGACCACCACTATAACTTTTAAAAAATAATGCAAGCTGGCATCTGTCTCTGTAGCTGCTCAGATAAGAGCCATATTAGAAGAGTTCATGATTCCTTCAACAGTTCATCTGAATTCCTATCATACAACTGAGTCTGTTGGATTTGGTTCAGTCTTCAGTGTTGGCAGACTAAGCAGAGATATCTTAAAATATAGCTTGACAATATACATGGAAAAAAAAATTTTAATTAAATATCTATTGTCTACTTTGTGCCAGGATGATGTTAATTACTAGAAACACAAAATTATTATTGAGAAGGTTGAAATTTAGTAAAGGAATTGGACTTATGAAGTATGAAGAGTGCTTCATTCAAAATCCCTCTGCTATTCCCAGCCACTCCAGAGACTGAGTAGGAGGATCACAAGTTCAAGGCCAACCTTAACTTTGAAAGACCCAGTCTCAAAGTGCTGGGGATATAGCTCAGTGGTAGAGCACCATGGGTCTTTGATTTGGTCCTCAGTTCCAGAACAACAACACAATACCTTTGCCAGACTCTGATGATTGGCATGTTATCTGTTATCTTACTACCTCGGTTTTTAAATTGTTAAATGGGGATACAACTAATAATTTTTAAATAAACAGAAATTTTATATTCAAAAATACCATGATCTTTTACTGTACTTAGTAAATATCTTTGTAGAACTTACTTTATTGAAGCTTACGTATATAATGTATCCCCTTTATTCCATCTCTGTTAATGGCATATAATATTTATAAACTCAATAACCTATAGAATAAGCACACAGTAAGCACCTACTCACTGTTAAGTGAAAATCCTTTGCAACACAGAAGAAAATGAAAACTTCTCAAGAAAGAAAAAATGATAGTAATTCAAAGTAGACCCTGAAGAGGGAGTAGGAATAGACAAGAGAAAGGAAGGCATTCCAAAAAGGGGAAATACTTATGAACCTGCTTAGTATTTGTATGCCAAAGCAGCATATTTCCCCCAGAGATTTCAATTCTGAGTCAGCTTTATGCTTTAATTTCCAATGTGGAATGATTGATTAGGACTATTCATAATAAACTATAATTCACCAGTTGACAGTTGTTAGAGAATGTAACTTAAAAATAGGTTTTTGAAATAGGTCTCAATATTGGATTGAAGGTATGGATCTATATAGTAGTAACCACAAATTTGAGAAAGTATTTTTATGTGGAAAATAAAAAACAGATCTCTTAGTCTTTGAATAACTACTCAGAAATAGAGTATGCACCCCTAGAAGTTTAATTTACTCAAAGTTATAGTGTAATTTTTTCAGCATTCATAACAGATATCTATTTATGTTAATTTAGTTCCCCACAATGATTAACTAGGCTCTCTGGAGTAGTTTGCACAGTGATAAGTCTACCTGAAATTTCATTAACTTTTACTAATTCATGTCTCTTAACTATTCAACAGGGCAATCTTTGAAGTATGAGTAAAAAAGCTAGAGGCTATTTAATAATAACTTTCTTTGTAAAAGAGAAGTACTTGTCAACTACAGATATCCTAGACTGTAAGAGCACTATAGCATTGAGGAAAAATACAACCACAATGGATAAACACATAAAAGATTCATTCCAATTTAAGAAAGAAATACAACTGAGAAGTACGCAATAGGCTATAAGAAGACAGTTATTGTAAAATATCTGAAAAATCACATAAGACAAAGAAAAAATAGCAACTGTAATCCAGCTATAAGAACTTTCCATTTATAATCACAGAAAGTGCTACATACTTATCTGCAGCTAGTACAAGCTCTCTGATGGTGTAAACTCAAATTGTTTGTTACTGGCAATTACAATACCACCATTGGTTTGAGAAGGGCTTAATCTATCCCTGGCACCAGGAGCAGAAGATGATGCAGGTGAAATCACCAAAAATGGGTCCCACCCAGTTGTAATTGCTGACATCTGTATCTTTCTCTTTCCCATAAAGTATGGCTGGGAATGCAGCCACACAGAGAAAAGTTATGCCAAGAAATGGAGAGATAGTATCTTAATAGTGGAATATGAGGTACAGTGTCTAATGCCATTTACTAACTGTAAATTTCCCATTTCTATTAGCCAATAAATGCCCTTGTAATTTCAAGCTAGTTTGAGCTAGTTTCCTTTGATTTTATCATCACCAAAGGATTAAGAGTCCAGGTTAGTATATACGAGTGACCTAACGTATTTACCTTAGGCTAACCTGGAAACAGGATTAGTACAACTTCAGAGCATCAAGGGGTTCTTCCATGCTGCTTCTATTTGTCTCTGGCACGTTAAAATTACTATTTCCTGCAAAGTTTCTAAGACAATGTCACAATTTTTAAATTTCATAAATATAAACATGTGAAATTTATACTAGGGAAAAATAATGTTATGCCAGAAACTCACAATGAGGTGAGAAATGAGTAGATATGCTAAGGGTCTCTGATCTGATAGGAGGTGACAGAGAGAATAGGCAATTGGAAATCTTCAAAATAAGCAAAGTTCATTAGGTTAGTTTTTAAGTGCACCTTTGGGCCATTCTAGTTTACTATTGCCCAGTTTAAGTGAAGTCCATTCACCTTGACTTTAGCAACTTTTTATTATTCCCCATACCAATTAATGACTATAGAAAGTCTGAAGACTCATTAACAGGAATGTTTTCTCCAGAAAAAAAAAAGATAACATATTTTGCTTTATATGAGGCAATTTTAATGAAATGGCATAAAACTGTGAAGGGATTTAAGTGCAACAATTACTGAATTGCCATGGGATTTTTCTAAGCTTGTGTACACAATGTTATTTTGGAAATCAAGCAAGTACAAATCAGAGATGCTTGCCTGAATAGTGTTTGGGATACAGCAGCTTTCCTTTGTTTCAAATGTAAGCTCTGTTAATCATATCTTATAAAATCCAGATTGGCAAAACTGCTACTAATCTAATCAATGTGGTCCACTTGCCAATTGTGTTTAAGTTCTAAACACACACAGAGCATGTTTGTAACATTATGCTTTTTAAATTTTATTTTTCTTTTAAAACAGCATATAATTATACATAGCCATGGGGTATAGTGTGATAATTTGATACATGTGTAAAATGTGTACTGCTCAAATCAGGATAATTAGCATTTCCAACCTCTTATCAGCCATGCTTGCAGCCCTTGAACTTCTCTTTTCTGTCTTCATAAAATATGAACAGGTTATTGTCAACTGTACTGACAACTATGCTAGAGAATCCTAGAACTGTGTTTTGGTATCCATTTTCTAATCTCCCTATATCCCTTTCCCCCATCCCTTCCAAGTCTGTCAAATACCATTCTATTCTCTTGTACTTTGAGATCAACTGTTTTAGCCTCTACATACAAGTACTATTTTGCTTTCTTTATTTGGCTTATTTCACTTACAAAATATCCTCCAGTTCTGTTTTGCTACAAATGATAAAATTTAACTGTTTATGGCTGAGCAATATTCATTTGTGTATCTATAATACATTTTCTTAATCTAATCATCTGTTGAAGGACAGCTAGGCTGATTCTATGTCTCCTAAACAATGCTGCAATAAGCATTAAGAGTGCAATTTTTTTTTTTGATGTCCTGATTTCACTTCATTGGGTATACATCCAGGAGTGGGCTAGCTGGTCTTATAGTACACCTATATTTAGTTTTTCAAGGCACTTCCATACTGTTCACGATAAAGGCCATGCTAGCTTATATTCCCACCAGCAGTATAAAAGTTCCATTTTCTCTGCATGTCACCAGCATATTACCTTCTTGCTTTTTAAATAAAAGCCACTTTGACTAGAGTGAGATGACATCTCATTCTGGTTTTGGTTTACAATTTTCTGATGGATAGTAATCCAGTAAGTTTTTGAGTACTTATTGACCATGTGAATGTCTTCTTTTGAGCAATGTCTTTTCAGCTTGATTTCCAATTTTTAAATAGGATTATGTGATAATTTGGGTGCTGAGGTTATATTTTCTGGATGTTAACCCTCAGATGAATAATTTCTAAATACTTTCTCCAAAACTGTAGGTGATCTCTTCACTCTGTTGCTTTCTTTCCTGTGCAGAGGTTCGATATAATCCTATTTTTCTATTTTTAAGTAGTAGTTTATGCTTTGGAGGCCTTACCCAAAATAATTACTGCTTCTGCCAAAGTCTTCAACTATTTCCTCTATGTTTGTTTTTAGTAGTTTCATAGATTCAGTTAATATATTTAGATCTTTGATCCATTTTGAATTGATATTTTAGCAGGGTGAGAGATGGGCTAAATTTCATTCTTCTATATATGAATATCCAGTTTTTTCAGTACCAGTTATTGTCCTTTCTCTAGTGTATACTTTGGGTGCTTGGATTGCCAGGCTCTCTGTCCTATTTCATTGGCCTATGTGTGAGTTTTTATGCTAGTAACACGCTGGTTTTGGTTACTATATCCTTGTAGTACATCTTGAGATCAGGTGCCTTTGCTTTGATTTTTGCTCAAAATTGCTTGGGATATTTTGGGTCTTTTGTACTTCCATATGAATTTCAGCACTTTTTTTCCTGATTCTGTTAAGGATGCAATTGGTATTTTGATGGGGATTGCAATGAATCTGTAAGTTGCTTTGAACACTATTAATTCTTCTAGTCCATGAACATGGAAAAATTTCTTTTATCTTCTCCAACTTCTTTCAACAATGTTTTGCAATTTTCAAAAAGTCATTAACTTCCTTGGTTAAATTTATTCTTATATATTAATTAGTGTGTGTGTGTGTGTGTGTGTGTTTGTGTGTGTGTGTATGTATGTATATATGTATACGCCTGTGAAGTTCATGTGTCAGTGGGGCCGCTCACTCCAGCATGCGAGGGGGACAAGGTACAGCTTCCACAGCAGCCAGGGAAGGACACCTGCATGACGTGTAGCACAGGTATCAATCTCTGAAGAATAAAGGCAGCAGGGTGGCTCTCATGTGCTTCTACAATGCAGCACTGCCGAGCGTGTCAGCTCCTGAGGGCTACGTGCAGGTGGAGCCACTCCAGCAGTCTAGGAGAGTGAGTCATGTCAGGCAGCGGGTATGTAGTACAGCTGGGTTTTATCTCAAAATGGCAGCATGCAACAGCAGTCTGGGTGGAAGAGAGTACAATAGAAACTGGGTTCACCCTCTGGGAACAATACAGTAGTACAAACTCTGAGTCAACTTTTCACCTGGGCATGGGGCCTGTGAGGGATGAGGAGTTCCACAGCTGCAAAATCTTCAGGTCTCCGTAATTCCAATGGGGGTCTTGGAGGCCTCCTGTTTACCTTTGTCCTGTCCTGGCAGGACTTTCATGGATTCAAACTGGCCTGGACTCTGGCAATGGGGAAGTCGATGAAAGGCTGCCTATACTATAGATCTGTCCATACTAGATCTAACATCTCCATCTTTCAAAATTTATCCATTTCATTCACACTGACTCCAGCACTCTCCCCTGTACATTTCAGGTGAATAATAGGTGCTTATTCATTTTTGATCCACCTTTACTGGGGGTAAGCATGTTTGGTACCTCTAGTCAGCCATGGTTTAATTGTTGGGCATACTCCTGGGACAGTGCTTAGCACTAGGGATACCAAGATGTCTATTGCAAAGTCCTTGACCTTGAGGTTACAACCCATCATCAATGTCCTGTTCATGTGGCAATGCTTGAGGCATACACCAGAGATTCTAGGGGAGTTTCAACCCACCAGTTTCAGGTAGTCCTGTAGCTGACTAAAATTATCCACCTTTAAAGCTTTTTTTTTTTTTGGTGATAGTACTGAGATTAAACCCAGGGCCATTCGACCTCTGAGTTGCATCCCCAGTCCTATTTAACTTTTATTTTAAAACAAAGTCTAAGTTGCTGACACTGGGCTCAAACCTGTGTTCCTCCCATCTCAGCCTCCCAAGTACTGAGATTACAGACATGCACCACGATGCCTGGCTAGAGACTTTAATAGCTTCCCATATCATTGAAAATAACAACAAAGAAAGTACTTGGGAGGCGAGACCAGAGGATCCGGGTTCTTGGCCAGACTCAGCTTTTTAATGAGGCCTCTGCAACTTAGTGAGACCCTGTTTCAAAATAAAGAATAAAAAAAAAATAGAGCTGGGGGTGTAGCTCAGAGGTAGAATGCCCCTGGGTTCAATCTCCAGTATCACAAAAAAAAAGAAAATGTGAAACAAGGAATGTTTCTCCCAGTTTAATATGAGAAGTGGGGATTTGAGGCCAACACACACACAAACAAACATACAAATCTTCATATTCATCTTACCCTTACCGAAGATTGAGAAAGAGAAATTAAACACCTTGTCCATGGTTATAATCCACAAGAAATCAGAGTTTGTATTTGGGACTTCGACTCCAATATCCCTGCTTCAGACACTATGCATAGTACATTAGCTGAAGCAATTTTGACCTACGTGTCACTACTGGCAGAGGCCTAAGGACAATTGTAGAAAGAAGGGTGGGGGAGTGGCCAGTGACACAGTGATGTTGCCTCTGGAAGCTGTTGTGAGTTGGGAGAGTAATGGGCTCAGGAATACTGAAGAGAGAGGTACCTGGAAGGTAACAAGGCTCAGAGAGTTAATTGGATGTGCCAGGCTCCTCCAGGCCTGGAGAGGTACAAAGAATATCAAGATGTGCTGACTCCTTTGGGAGAAGGAAACTGGGTCAAAAGCAGAGAAATCCACCTCTGTAATAAGATGAAGAGCCCAGCAGCCAGAAGGAGGGTACCAAATCTTCTTCCCAAAGATTTTCAGCTGTATCACCAAAGATGAAGTCTATGAGCTAAATTCATGCTGCTATGCAAGCCTATGAGTTTTGAAGAGATGGGAATAGTTAAAAAATGCCTATAAGCCACAAAATATAACTAAGCAAGAGGTAGTCATGAAACATGAGCACTTCTGGTATGTTTGTATTCAGTAGCATTAGACTATGAGCAGGGGAACAAATGACTGTAGGAGTTCTGTGCATTCATCACTCCTATGCATACATTGTTATTTACTCATTCAGCAAATGCTTTTGCACCCATCCTGCCTTGGGCACAAAGACAGTTGTTATGGAAGCAAGGAATACAGGGTCTTGCCACATGTCAGAAAGGAGAGAAAATATGAGCATCATGCCTTGTTCATCCTGGAGAACCAAATGAATCTCATTTGGCAACAACAGAGAAAATGTGCTTTATCTATGTTTAGAGATTTAAAGAAGAATCTCCAGGACAAGGCCTGTGACTTGCTAGGTCTCTCTACTTGCTAGATGAAGACAGTGCCTTTTGTTGCAAATATGAAGAGCATGTCTAAAGTCAGGAAACAACTAGCTTAAGGGCTTTCTGTGACAACTACATTTTCTGAAGAAAACCCAGAGATCATAGATGTCCTTCAGATTCTCATTTATTCCATTAAATACTGAGATCTTTGATGGAAGATATCCTGCCCCATGCCCATGTGTAGATATGGAATCCTAGGGTTGAAATTCTCTGTAGTATTCTCATTCTGTGAATGGAACATCTCTATGTGAACCACCTCCCTCCAGATTTAAATCCAGAACATGACTATGAGGAGCTTCCCAGAAGAGACTTCACTCCAGAGAGGTAGAAGTTCCAGTGTGTGTCACTGAGAGTACAGCAGCCATGGAGAAGACAGTGTGTACTGGCCATGGAGAAGGTTCTCTGAGGGAGAGGCTCAAGAAGTTGAGAGCATATTAGTATAGACAACTTTGCTCTCTGTATTTAACTTCCCAATTTTCAAGGAATAGTCAGGAATATTAGCTGTGTACTGCTGCTTAACAAGTTACCCTAAGCTTAATACATGTTGATGATCTTACAATACTTGTGGGGCAAGACACCAGGCACAAATGAACTGGGCCTTCTGCTTCTGCCTCCTATAGGCTGCAGTGTAGTTGACCACTCGGGCCAAGTTCTTATCTCACCTGGGGAGAGTCTGCTTCCAAACTCACAGGGCTGTTGGCAAAATTCAGCACTTTAGAAACTGTTGCCTGTTCTGTGCTGGCTGTCAGCCAGAGGCTTCCCATAGCTTCTTATCACATAAGTCTCTCCAAAAACTGCAGCTTGTTTCCCAAAATCTAGCAAGCAAGAGGCTCTGCTACCAAGATGGGGGCACAGTCTGATCTAATCTAGTCATAGCAATGGCTTCACATCACTTTTGCTACCTTGTACTAGTTAGAAGGCAGTCATAGGCTAGCCCGTACTTAAGGGAAGGAGATTATACAGGGTGTGGGTACCAAAAGGTAAAATCCCTGGGATCATCTTAAGTTGTCTTCTACATGTGGTTTGATATATCTTAGTGAGTGAGAACTAGGAAGGATTTAAAAAGGAGTCTTTCTTTTGATACTGTTAATAAGTGGTGGGTATGTGATTCTAACCCTGGTCTTTCTTGACTCCGAAGTCCATAACTTTAACAACACACCACACTTAGAGAGCTGTCAGTTTGGGGAAGTTAGGAATAGGACTAGAAAGAGGACCAAAGCACTAGACATGGACAAAGACTGCTGTCTTGACCAAACTTCAGGCTTCTCTGGGTCCTCTTTTCAGCAAAATTTCATTTTGAATCCTAACTCTGAGCTGCCTAGTCCAATTTTATTAAGAATCCTACTAAGTCAGTTCAGCCAGGATGACCTCATCCTTGATATCCATGCATCTTGGCTTGCCTTAAGCAAGAATCCTGTTAAGCTGATGAAGCAGATGTCTCCTTCTAGCAAGTTTCCATCTGTCAATTGTCCCACACTACTCCTTAGCTATAGAGCTCACTTGTCCTTTCTGTATTTAGAGCTGGGTCCAGTCTCTCTTCCTTATCATAGTAGCCTTGACACTTATCACTATAGAATCGAATACAGTCTTCTTTACTATGGTAACAAGTGTCAGAATATTTTTCCTTGAAAACATTAAGTATTCAGAAGGTTAGGAAAACAAGATTGTTAAAGGAGAGACCAGACATCTTAACAGTAACTGGTTGTAGGATTTCATCTGTCAACACAAAGTACGACATTAAAATCGGTCCATTTCCCTTCTAAAATAGTAACATTTATAAAACAAATCCATATATAGTAAATATATCAATGGATACATATATATATATATGTATATAGGAAATATATAAATATAAAATATTTCATTATGGACTTCTCATATAACATTAAAATATAGTCATTTATTCCTATATACATGCTCACTGCATAAATAGATGTATTTCAAAATTAGTAATCTCAATTTTAAGATACACCTTAAAAGGTCACATACATGAAATTTAAAGAAAAATTATATTTGTCATAAAGGATCATTGTCATTAATGTCTGGTAATTTGTATGAAGTTGTGTTATTCAAATCTGAATATACTGATGTTAATTTCATTTTTTAATTGTGGGGAGAAAGCACAAGACTGAATAACTGTAATAGCAACTACTTACAAGAAATGACAACAAGAGCTTAACCAGAAAATTGAGTCTTAACATTTAACAAATAATAATGTATAGTTAAGTAAAAGTCCTATTTGAAAAGAAATAAGAGGATAAGAATATAGATATACAGGCATATAGGCATATATGATGATGCATATATATACCTATGATAGGTATCTATATATTTTTAATATAATAAAATTATATTATATAGAAATAGGATAAGAATATAGATATACAGGCATATAGGTATATATGATGATGCATATATATACCTATAGATAGGTATCTATATATTTTTCCTTTACTGTCACAATTTCTCCGGATCATTACTTTGATTTAAGAATCTGATAATAGAAAAAGTCCTAGAACTACATATAGAAGCAAATTAAAACAAGACACCATGGTTTGTAATTAAAATTATACATTGGAATTGTCAGTTTTTGAAGAATAGCTTCCACTTTCACAGTGGTGACTTCAATATTCCATCTGTACCCTTCTTGTGTGTGACAGAAACATTCAACTTTTCATACAGATGATGCTGGATTCTACCATCAGAACTCAACTGTAACCCCTGAGCTGTTAACTATGCAGTTTTATACCCAAGCAGAAGTAAGGTACACCACTGAAAACAAAGTGCCATATATGCATTGAATTCTGATGCCATAACTTGAGACAACAGTGGAGTACTTAAGGGCTCTACAAGAACTGGCTATAGAATGGGGGAAGCCTTTCCCTCAGCTCTCCCACCTGCTGCCCTCCTCTTCTGAATTGCAATTGTTGGGTTTCTCCTGATATTGTTTGTTTATTTATTCGCCTTCAAGACTAATTTTGCATTTTTTACTTTTTTTTTTTTTTTTTTTTTTTACTGGTGCATTGTACTCACAAATCTTTGTTAGGTACAGCTGGTAAAGGCATACATGCACACATTTCTCATCTAACCCTTCCCCAATTCCCATCCCACTTCCTCCCCCTCCCTCCTTCTCAAGTTCTTTGATATGTTTGCATTTTTAAGTGCTATTTTAGATGTGTTGAAATTTTAAAAAGACATGATAGGAAAGATGCTTACTCATAAAATCTGATCAGCATAACGCTTGCTTCCTTTTAGTTCTTATATCACAGTAACCAACTTCCTACTTTATTAAATTGAGGTTTCCATTTAATATGATTTAAGTTTTCTTTGCTCAAGGCTTGACTAATACTTGGATCATGTATCAAGTGATTGCAGACACTCAGATACTAGTAAAACAAACTAATGACATGACCCTCCTTTGGGTTCTTAAAATTTTGTTTGTATCTTGTTTGTTATTAAGACAATTGTGGTGCAATAAGATTTTCATGATTTTTAGCTCTTTTAATTGTTCTACTGTTAGTATAAGGATGGTTAATTTAGAACTGAAAGAGTAATGTATGAAAAGAAATAGATACAATATAAAAATATGAAAAAATTTAGAACACAATTTATTCCTAAACATCAAGTGTGGTTTCAAATTTCACTTTTAATTTAGCAATCTGCATTATCAACTCATAAGACTGCTATCACTTAAAAAGTGTGCTCCTTTTTGTATTTGGAAGGGAGGAAATAAAGGTAATATGTGAATTCATATCATTCTAGACATCACACATGTATTTTATTCACAAGCATCCAAGGTTGTAGTCAAGGGAATCCTCACTTTAACAGAGAAGAAAACAGAAGCTCTAGAAAGTAAAGTAACTTGCTATCATCCTATTTTTGACAGAGCTGATATTAGAAGGTTTAATTGACTGTGAAGCCCATGTCTCTCCATCCCACCATTTGCCCCATAAAACAGAATGTCTTTGACAGGAGAAATAAAAATGTAAATTTTAGGAATTTAAAATTTATTCACTTTATAATGATGTTTACAAAGTGCAAAACCATTTTAAATAATCTACTGTGTTCTAATTACTTTTTTATAATGACAACTAAACACTATCCCTTTTAAATAATAGATTTTCTATAAAATTTTGGTAGTCATTGTATGTTCCAAGTTCACCAATCAACACTAAATTTATCTGTCTCTATTGGAGTCATTCATTTGTTGAAGTGACCATACACCTTCCCTGGGGCATCAAGCTGAGACACTTTATTTCTGGAGTGTCATCAGGGAGCCATCTGCATCCAAAGAAACTGGTAAGTGTTCAGCTCCACTACAACAAGATGTTTGAAAAAAGGACCTGAAAGCCTGCATTTTATCAAGTACCAAAAACTATGCCAGTATACATGGTCCCTGAAGAATCTGTTGAAGCTGAATGTAGTACATTAAAATATGAGAACAGCTTTAGGAGAAGGAAGAAAAACAGCTCAATGTTGGTTAGTATTTAATTTCAGTTCAGAGGTCAAACGTATGAAAGCTACTTGTAACCATATGTGTATGTATGTATGTGTGCGTATAAATATATTACATCTTAATATGTGTGTATAAATATATATTATATATACACATGCAAACATACACACAATATATATATACACACACACATATATACACAACATACATACACACAGACACACACACATATACATGTAATTTTTTTGTATGTGGTACTAGGAAATGAATCCAGGGGCATTCTACCTCTGAGCTACCCCTCAGCCCTTTTTATTTTTTGTTTCAAAACAGGATCTTGCTAGATTGCTGAAAGCCTCGCTAAATAACTGAGGCTGTCCTTGAACCTGCAATCCTCCTGTTTCAACCTCCAAAGTACTGGGATTAAGTGCTTGTATCTGGCACTATGTTTATTTTTGATATGTTCATCATTCTCAGAGATGGGGCCTGCAATTAATATTTAACATTCCAAAATGTAATTGCTGACTTTGGAATTAGTGTGATTTTGATTTCTTTTTTTTTTTTTCTTTTTTTTTGCGGTACTAGGGATTGAACTCAGGGGTGTTCTATCTCCGAGCTATACCCCCAGCCCTATTTTTTATTCTTTATTTTGAAACTGGGTCTCACTAAGTAGCTGAGGCTGTCCGCGAACCCGGATCCTCCGGTCTCAGCCTCCCGAATGCTGGGATTACAAGTGTGCGCCACCACACCCGACTTGATTTCTATAATACTAAAATATTCAGTTTTATAAAAATCTAATAGTACAAAGTACAAATAGTACTTAAAACAGTGATTCCCTATTTTAACTATGGCCTTGAAAAAAAATACCTAGTAATGAACCTCTTCTTTAATAATGATCATTTGTTGATACCACCTTTATAATAAACCCTCTCCTGAATTTAGGATCTTTTTTTTTTATTTATTTATATTTTTACTTTACAACATCTAAACACCAGGATAATGTCTCTACAATAAGCTCTCAAAGAAAAACATCTAAATATAGTGCACCACTACAGTTGCTAAGGTAACCACTATCGTCTACTTCATTAAAAGTTCCCAGTTCACAGACATCTTTACATAAAAGACACTGTCTAGAGAAATTTGAGCTCTCTTGTTTTACATCTCAGACTGGATAGTGTACAGCAGCCAAAACGGCTGATATTTTTAGCTTACAATTTTCATTGCACTTCCACCACTGGTAGAAGATGTGTTCTAAAATGGAATCTTGGATGATTTCATCTTCATTCATTTAGTGATTTTACTCCAACTTTGACTTGAGCACCGGTATATAATGTGGAGCTTTCTCAAGTTTGGTTGTTGGTTTTTTTTTCTGTTTTTCTTTCTTTCCTTTCTTCCTTGCAGCAGATGTTCAAGACACAAGGATAGCATACTTTGCTTTGGAAAAGAAGCAGCAGTTTCAGCAGGAAATTTTATCTTTTTTAGGCATGTTAATGCTTAGAAGTATCTGCCGAGTATGTTATATGTTCTGTGTTCAGTCCTGTTGATAAAGTCTTTGATAATGTTCTTAACACCATCACCTCCTGAACCTTTCTTTGTCTCATTATAAATCCTGTATTCACTTCCTATTAGCTCCGTTTTAACTGAGTCTGACAAGTTATGGGACTGCGTTTGACCCCTGATAATTCAGGTTTTCCAAATTTAGTTGGCATGTTAACACTTCTCTGTAATTCTTTCCCTTACCCCTTATTGAGCATGTAGCACACTGCTCAGAGCAGTTCACTGCTACCTTCCCCCCAGTCCAGTACATCTCCAATCCAATGAATTTTTCCTTTCTTTTACTTCCTCATCTTCTTCACTACATACTGGTCTCTAATGCACTGTACAACTAATTTTCATTAACTCCATTCTACGGAAACATTATTCTTGAAAGTTACAAATGGCATGCCCATCACCAAATAAAATAGCAGTAAATTTTTTCTTCTCATCATTGTGCTTTGTTTAATCAATGGCTTTTCCAGGATTTCACTCCCCTGGCAATATGTCTGTTAGGTCTTGTTGTTATCTCTTTTACTTACTGATAACTCAGTCAAAATCGACCAAATATTAATTGTGCATCTACTATTTTCATGTTCCTTGAGGAGTCATTGGAGATGAAACAGTGAAGATAACAATGCCCTTAACCTCGTGAGGATGCCTATAGTCTAGAGAGAAAAGTAGACAGTGAAAACATAACCAAATATTAAGAAATAGCATAAGTTACAGTGTAGTAGTTGAGTCTATTAGAATCTAGGAGGTCAGGGATGGTCTTCCTGAGATGTCTGAGTCCTTAACCAAATACCATTTGCATCATCTCTTCATCTCATTAAGAGATATGTTTGAAATAAAATTTTTAGCAATGATAAAATTTTAACACATATTTGTAAGCATTTATGTACTGAGGAATATTGTATGGAAGGGATAGACGGAGAGGAAAATTTCAACAAGGAAACTGAACAATTTAAAATCTCCCTCGATTACAGTTGAGCTTGAACATGCAGTACTAAAATGAATGTCAATAGATTTCAACTGGCCATGATACTCCACTGGATATAATTTAAGATTTTGTGTAATAGTTCTATATGAAATGAATATGGTCAATATGATGTGAATTTTATCCATATAAAGATATGATGAAAAATTAAGACAAATTAGAGCACATTATTATATATGTATATGTTTATAATGTATATGTTTATTATATCTATATATGTATAGTGCTACTGGGGATTGAACCTAGGGGCATTCTATCTTCGAGATACAATCCCAGGCCTATTTTTTAAATTTTGAAACAAGGTTTCACTAGATTGATGAGAGTCTCACTACTTCCTGAGGCTGTCCTCAAACCTGCAATCCTCCTTTCTCAGCCTTCCAGGTATTGGGATTACAAGCATGCACCACCATGCTTGTAATATGAAACAATGAAAATATTTTGAAGGAATGCCCCATCAAAATGTCTGCAAGCTCCATGTGATGTATTAAGTTATTTAAAAGTCATTAAGCAGTGACATATAAAAATATGCACTCAAGTAGTTTATAAACAGTAAAAACCTTCCCATTTAGAGAGGACTTAAAGAACCTAAGTTGATAGTTCAGTGGTTCTATAAATCCATTTTCTCCTGATTTTTCCTTTACTAAACAGAACACTTCCATATGCTTTTCTATTTTGCTCAGATTTTGTCTATTACTTGACAACTAAATAGTCCATTCAAAATTCTGATACATACAAACTTTATTAATTCAATTTCATTACTGCTAGTCATTTCCTGGGTCCACTTCCAAATTCTGGATTATCCACAGATTAATGCATTTCAAATGCTTTTAGTTTTGGATTCTCAGGAACTAGTTTTGGATGCACTTAGAGGTAAGGAAAGATAACATGTATCCTTACAGGCTCATTGATGACATGCATTCCAACACAGCTTTCTTCCATAAGTACACACACACACACACAAACACACACACACACACACACACACACTATATCATACATGAACACACACACACTACGTTTAAATAAAGAACATCTCCAATAAAAATAAAACATCAGCTCTAAGACAATAAAATATGTCAAGATATTTCTATCTTATGACTGATTTTCTGTCAAGAAATACAGAAAATGAACCACTTATCAACTACTCACATTATTCCAGTCTATAGGTAAAGAAAGAGACAAGCAGACTGACTAAAGTGTTTTAAAATGTTAGCAAGAGAAATCAGATTGTGTAAACAGACTGCAATGTTAATGCGCCAATACTTGCAGAGAATTACAGATAAAAGTACTAGAAGATGCACAGAGACTAATAGGATAGTGGACTTAAAAACTGCTATGGAAAAAGACCCCACAGAGAGGCAGCATTGAGTCATGGACATGCACACATGTTGAACTTTTTTTTTCACCCCTAAATTCTCCCACAACTCTACATTTGCATGTAACATAAATCTTAATCAGAAAGAAAGAACTATGATCTCATACTTCATCACAGTGTTTACATGGAAAGCTGTTCTAAGAGACTAAATGTTTTAACAGGAAAATAATTATGTATATTAAAGAGCTTAAATTATGAGATCAGATGCACCCTGGTGAAATCCCTGCTTCACTCACATGCACTTATAGTCTACATAATTTAGGTCAGCTATTTAAGCTCAGTGTCCTTGTCTACAAGTGGGACCAAAACAGAAATGAAATAATACATGCAAAATACACCTAGGGATGGTACTGCCATGGTGCACAATTGATTTTGAGGTTTAAAAATCTTCTTACAAAGCAGTGTCATAACTTAAATATTATACCTATAGAAAAGCTATAAAACAAATTTGTAAAAGTAAGCCAAACTATTAGTACAAAGTCTCTGATTTTAATAGGAGCAAGGAAGGAAGGAAGGAAGGAAGGAAGGGAGGAGGGGAAGGAGGGAGAGAGGTAGGAGGGAAGGGTCAATCCCTTACTAATTACTAAAGTTAGTCACTGTATAGTCATGTATTAGCATTGCTAAAAATCTGGGAGGATGTAAGAAGAATTCTATATGTAGAATTGATTAATTCTTCTAGAATTAAACATTGACTTTTAAAAACTAGACATTCTTTTTAGTTGGCAACACTAAGAAGACACTATTCTATTGATCAAAAATAACTCGGTACCTGTAGTAAATAGTTTCAAATTTTTTACAAATTTCTTAAGCACTCTAAATGGCAAAGATACTGAATGGTAAAAAGAATTCAATGTGCTTAAAATTTTCTATTTATAAATTATTATACATGAAAACAACTTGAAAAGTTGTTAATGGATGCCATTATGCTTACAGACTACACAGAGTACTTTAATAAGCACTTAAACTAATTATCTTTAATGAAGTTTAAAACAGATTGGAAATGACCTGACAAAAGCCATTCTAGGTCCTCTGAGGCTTAGTGTGGATCCTGATGTCCAGGAGCATTCCAAAAGGGTCTTGGGAAGGAAAAAATTGTAAACTTGGCAGCTGGGTATGAAAGATAAAAAGAGAAAGGGGCAAAGACATAAATGGGACATAGAAACAACAGCATGAGCACAAGCATGTGTGTTAGAAGTATCTTGGAGACTGGGCAAGAGAATCTGCCATTGGAGACACTGAACAAAGAGAGAGGTAAGAGCACTTCACCATGATACAAGGCCATCCATCAGAAGCATCTGTCAGCAGATGGTGCCATGTCAAGAAACCTGTTTCATTGCACAGAATTGCCTAAGATGCTTTAAGAACTCCATGGCCTGTCATGGTGTTTATAGGAAGTATAGTGTTTATAGGAAATCATACTTACAAGTTTGAGTTCATCAATATCCATTTATACAACGGTCCTCTTTCAATCAGAAAATGGGGAGAAACGATGATGCAAGTGAACAAAGTAACTCCTTAAAATAATTCAGCTTCAGAATTTTGAAGACAAAAAAAATGAAATCTGAGGATTAATATGATCTGACTTTAAGATTTACTATAAAGCTAGGATAACAGTGTTGGTTTAAGGACTGATGAGCAAATCAAAGGAACAGAAAGTTCATAAGTAATCCAAATGGTTCTGGAGAAAGGTATCAAAAGTAATGGAGTTGGTGGGGAAAAGAAAGTTTTTTCAACATATTTTAATGGATTAAATGTATATCATAGGTATAGAATGTATATCTACATGAAAACAACTAAACTTTCTTTTCATATCTTAGGACATATGAAAAATTACAGTGAATTAATTTAAATATAAGGTTCTTAAATATAAAAACTAGATTATAAAGCTAATACTGGAAAACAAAAGAAAGTATATTTGTATCCAGTTACAAGAAGATTTCTCAGAACACAAAAAGACTTCTCATAAAAAATTAATAAACTGGGCGTGGTGACGCACGCTTGTAATCCTAGCATTTGGGAGGCTGAGATCAGAGGATTCAGGTTTGCGGCCAGCCTCAGCTACCTAGTGAGGAACGCTGCAACTTAGTGAGACCCTGTTTCAAAATAAAGAATACAAAAATAGGGCTGGGGGTATAGCTCGGAGGTAGAATGCCCCCGAGTTCAATCCCCAGTACTGCAAAATTAATAATAATAATAATAATAATAATAATAATAATAATAATAATATTAATAATAATAAAAATAATAAAAAATCTGACTTCTTCAAATTTAATAGTCTGCTCATTAAGATATTCTACTACAAAAAGGCAAACCACATATTTAGAAAATATTTATAATACACAAAGTATACCCCTGTACCCAGATTATTTAAATAGTTTCTGTAAATAATAATAAAGCAACAAGACATTAAAAAGAGACTTATGCTTCAGAAAAGAATATATGTGAATGCTAATATCCACATGAAAACATGCTCAACACTGCCCAAAGGAAAATGCAAATTAAATCCATAGCAAGTTACTACTTCACACTCATTAGAATGGCTAAATTAAAAAGAGTAATAATGTCTAAATGTAGGCGAGAATGCAGATCATTGGAATAGCTCAGATGTTGCTGTTGGGAAATATAAAATTATCCAACACTTGTGAAAAATCATTAAGCAGTTTATTTTAAAATTATACCTACCTTATGATCCAGCAACTCTACTCCAATATATTTACCAAAAAGAAAATAAATAAAGTATATGTCCTCCCAGAATCATACATAATCTTCATAACTTTATCTGCAGTAATCTCAAATTGGAAGCAACTCAGATGTCAATCAAAAAAAGGGGTATACAACTTACTCATTCAACAGAACACTATTCAATCAATAAAGATAGATTTCTGACATATGATAAATATATGACTCTCAAAAATATTTTGCTTAGCAGGAGAGGCCAGACCTAAAAGCAAACCTTAAAGGATAATCCTTTGTTTTAATGTTCAGGAAAAATTAAATTATTTGAAATAAAACATTATATCAATATTATTAGATATCTATACCAAAAACAACCTACAAAAACAATATGTTACCTATCAAAACGCCATTTTTTTTTCTTTTTCACAGAAATAAATAAAGCAATCCTAAATTTCATAGCGAACTACAAAAGACTATAGATGGTCAAAGCGAACTTGAGTTAAGAGGTGAATGCTGGAGATGTGATGCTGCATAATTTACAAATCTACTACATAGATTTAGTGACCAAAGAGCACAGTACTCAAATACAGACACATGGACCAAGGTGTTATAAAACAAAGCCCAGACTAACCTAGCGTCCATCAAAAGATGAATAGATAACAAAAATATGGTGCATGCACATGTGTGTGTATGTGTGTATACATAAGTATATGTGTATGTATAGTGGAATTTTACTCAGCCATAAAGAACAAATTATGTCATTTTATGGAAAATGAATGGAACCAGAGGATATTATGCTAAGTGAGATCAGCCAGTCTCAGAAAGTCAAGGGTCGATTGTTTTCTCTCGTATGTGGAAGCTAGAAAGAAAATGGGAAATAAAAGAGACTTTAGATAATTGAGGAGAATGACCAGTAGGATAGTGAAAGGGAGCTGGGGAGGGAAAAAAAAACTGATGAAGCAATTAAAATTATGCTGTAACCATGAATGAAGGTATCACTTACCAGTATCATTATTATTAATGGGAAAGGGTAGGTAGCAAGGTGATAACCTTAAGCCACTAATAAAGGTAACAATGCTTAGTGCATTCAATTTTCTGAATCAGATGGCTATACTACATAAAACTACTACAGAAACAGTAATTCCCTTTAAAATATTTTGAACACTGAGTTTAAATGTGTAGACTTTAGTTACAGGAAAATTACATTTATCCATTCCCCTGGTGACGCTGAAAGGGTGGAATATTCTGCTTTTAATTCTCTCTCAAATGTGATTGGCCACACAGTTAAATATAATAGCACTGCATTATGTCTATTGCTTCCTCCTAATCTTCCATAACCATTTATCCACCACCCTATTCCAGTTTGTGAATACTTAATTCTTATAAATCTATATCAAATATCAGTTCCTTAAAATAGAGGCTAAATTATCAAGTTCCTAATAGCAAACTAATGCTAATGAGGTATAAAGCCCGTTCTTTTAGAAAATCAAGTTATTTAGCAGTCTTGATTTAAATTTGGTGGAAAAAAAGAGAAAATCTATTTACTGTAAGAAAAATAATGATTGAATAATAAACTAAGGAGACTGGCAATCTTGGGATAATACTTAAAATTTTTAAGTGTTTTATATTATTTTCATTTTAGAACAGTGAAATTTCCTGGCTACTTCAGTAGGTTGTTCAGATCTAACACATAGTTTGGCTCCCAAACACATTCATTCATGTAGTAAAGCAATAGCAGGTGCTAACATTGACTGTATGCTTGCTCACTGCCAAGCAATGCAATGATTATTCCATTCACACATCTTATTGTATCTTTCTTAGTGGCCCTAGGTAGACATAGGCACATCCCCAATTTACAAAG
This sequence comes from Graphiurus murinus, assembly GCA_004027655.1. Lineage (NCBI taxonomy): Eukaryota > Metazoa > Chordata > Mammalia > Rodentia > Gliridae > Graphiurus > Graphiurus murinus. Next base: position 161,181 of record PVLC010000004.1, read on the forward strand.
CATCAAGGTTTAGAGTAGTTAAATGACTTGCCTATGAGTTTTTAAGTGAAGGAAAAATTAGAAGATGAATCACTCTGCTCAGGGATAGCTATAAAATTTGCTGAACTCAGATCAAAATAAAATGTGATTCTTGTTCAAATATTAAGAATTTTGAGATGGCCATAGCCGAACATTAACCAAGTACAGATCCCTTGTAAGCACCTCCCTGGAGACAGCCCTGCCTTTGCTGTCATGTCATACAATGTATAAAATTGTATTTTTTCATCTATGCAAGTAATAGTCTTCAAAGAATAAGTCTTTGTAATGGCTAATTAGCCAATTATAAACTGAGACTTACATTCTGTATCATAGGCAGATACACTCAATAAATATTTGTTGTTTTGCTTTGTTTGTTGTGGGACTGGAGATTGTACCCAGAGGCATTCTACCACTGAGTTTGTAGCTCAGACTTATTTATTTTGAAACATGGTCTTACTAAGCTCCTGTGCACTCGCCTCAAATCTCAAATATCAGTACTTGGGAGGCTGAGACAGGAGAACCTTAATGTATACCTCCAGTCTCAGCCTCCCAAGAACTGGAATTACAGACCCAGGGCATCATGTCGAGTATTGATCTCAAACTGAACCCCTCTTTTCAATGAGTATTGATCTCAAACTGAACCCCTCTCTTCAATAACTCATGCTGAAAATTCCTTAAATGTGGAGATGGGTTAAGAAAAGATAACTGGGTCATCAGGAGCCCATCGCACCACTGCAAGAAACATTTCATGTCCCATTTGTGCTGGTTTAGGAGTTTTTACTACTCTAAGAAACTGTGTTAGAATCTAATTATCATTTATATCTGGAGTTAACATTTAAATTCTGAGGCTGTAAGCTTATCCAATATGCTCCTCACTTCCTGCTCCTCTAGCCTCATACAAAACACCCCAATCCTAATACCTTACCTTTCTATACTAAAAAGTTTACCAGCAAAGGGGGAAAAAGCCTTCTCTCCTCTGCGCATGCCTGGGGAAGGACAATATGACCGCTACTCAAACTGTGCCTTTCAAAAGACAATAAAGGAGAGAGCTCACAGGCCACCCAGGGTAAGTTCTGCCAATTGAAAAGAGAGTGTACTCCTTTCTAACTCTGGGGAATTATGGGAGAGAGAAGTCAAAACCAACCTAAGACATGTGTGTCCCTGATGCTGGAGGAGCACTGAGAACAGTGTGTCATCTGCCCTCAATTGTTCATGGGTGGGTGCCACTATGCAGGTGACCTGCTGTCAAGCTGGGGAACAGTTGTGCCAAGGTAGTACCATCCTGCCAAGCACAGGGCAGCCTTAAAGCTAGCATTTGCCATCTCTTTTCCATGAAGTAGATGATGCCTGGGAGCCAGTGAGGGGCCAAAAGCAGGGTCAAGCAAGTCCGGAGGTTTCCATTTTTCACTGCTGAGGGGAGACCGGAAGGATTGGCTGGGACCAAAGTGCAGGACAGAGGTCATGTAGGTTGGATGCAGAAACTTGGAGTTCACTAACACCAACTGGTGGGGGGAGAACTACCCTTCCATGACCCCCGACCTCATGAGGCAAAATCTTCCCAGGATACATACCCCCTGATCCCTGGACAGCATCACTGAGAAGAAAGTAGGTAGTCTAAGAAGGGCATTTTAATCTAAATGAGACACTAAAGTTTATCTAAGTGTTCAAATTGGTCAGTTTTTTACTTCACTTGTCTACAAATAGTCTTTGATTACTCAATTATGCTAATCTAGGTGTTTCTGTGAAGGTATTTTATGGGTACGATTAAAACCCATAATTTAATAAAGGAGATTATCCCAAGAATTTGGGGTGTAAGGTTAGAAGCAGAGCTGAGGGACACTCTGCCTTTGGACAGTAGCTTCAGCCTCTGCCCAGGAATTCCAACCTCTCGTCCTTCAAGACCTGTCCTGTGAATGGTGGGCCCACCTGCCAGTCTACACAACTGTGTATGAGAGTTCCTTGCAATGCATTTCTTAATGTATACCTCCCACTAGTTCTGTTTCTCTGACTAAAATATGATATTCATAAAGAAGATTAAAATAACGATCAATGATGTAAATATCTTTTTCTCTACATGTGGTGTGAATAAACTCCGTGTACTTCAAGGACTTCCTGCATGGCCCTTCTCTTTGCCTAAAATTTACTTACTCTATGTTCCATCCTTTCAGTCTCACCCTAAAGATCTACTTCTTCAGAAATGCTTTCCTTGACAACTGACATGTAAGCTCATATCCTGCTGTTAGTTAGACTCATAATATTAGTCTTTCTTTTTTAGCATATATTGTAGATGAAATTAATCTTTCTTTATTTTGTATTCATCTGTCTTGCCCTCTAGATTGTCAGCTCTATGAAGACAGGCCAGGTCTAACTTGGTCTCCAATGTTTCTTCGCTGCTTGAGTACCCTTAAGCATACTCATAGAATAATAGTAGGTATGCAATAAATATTAAATGAATGAATGCCTGAATATACCTAGATGTACAATTTTTAAAATACAGAGTTGAAAACTTTAGCATAGTTTGATAATATTTGTATTCAATAGTTAACCCTTGGCTATATCTTCTAAAGAACACTTAGGATAGCATTCAGGGTGTAAAATTTAGGAATAAGAAATATAAGTGTCACTTAGCTTTGTTTGTGTAGGCAGCCCACTGAATCTCATGAAATCTTTTTAGTAAACATGACCCAAATCACATGAGATAAGGGTGACTGAAAGCCAGTGTTGCACGAAGAAAACCTAATAAAGCTGTTTGCCAATTTTACATTTATGCGGAATCATAGATTTTATGGATGCAACAGTTTAATAGCATATTTTTATGATATTCTTAGTACTTTAAGATCCCTTTGGAAATACTGATTCATATCATGACTTGAGGTATTAATTTGGAAGTTAAATTTAGGTAATGAGAATATAGGGAACCATAAATATTTTTAATAAAAACATAAATAAAGACCCTGAAAGCTGACCAAATTCTTGTTCTTTTGTAAAACAAAAATGAAACTAAACATTAACTCTTTAAAAGCAATATTACATTGTGCATTGACAATAACATATTAAAAGGAAAACAAATATACAATTGAACCTACTTACAATATATATATTATAGTTTCAGAAGTGAGGTCTTTCCTATAGGACAATCATTCCCATGAGAAGGACATTATGCTACCTCTTCATTTGTTTCTTTTTTAAGTGGGTAAATCTTAGGAATGACTGAGGTATAACACACCACATAACCTTTAGAAACAAATATTTACTTTCAAATGGATTTGATGCCATTTGTGCAACAGATTATTTGGATGGGCAATCAACAAATTATTAAATCTTTCATATTTACCAAAATAAATATCTTCATTGGCTCAGGAAAGATTTCATACTTAAAAGTAGAATTAACTTGCAAATTGAATAGAAATCTTTGTAAGTCATCACTAATGTTTACTAATGTTATTTCTTCCAATAAATCATAAATTAATACTATGGCTATTAATCTCTACAGAATCATTCATGCCATACACTGAGTATCTGGGGATGCAATCTGAAATTCAATAGATGTATGAACTGTAAAAATAAATTCATGGTCAGTGGAGTTCTGATAGAAATGTCATTCAATAATAAAGGTGAGAAAAAAAGTTGATACTCTCATAAATTTATATCCGTGGTTTAATGATTATGTGTGAAAGTATTTCAAAATGGAATGTACATACCAAAATATGCTCGGTTACTTCTAAATATGAGCAAACACAAGTAATAATTACCAAATGCTATAAAGAAAAAATGTGGGTCAAAATAGTAGGAAGAACAAAAAAACAAGCAGTTTTATTTGAAAACTCTTAGTTGCCTGACTGCCTGACTTCTTTCCTTCCTCCTCTCTCCTCTATCCTTTCCCTCTCTCCCTTCCTTCCTTCCTTCGAGCCTGACTTTCTGTTTTTCAATATACTAATAAAATTTTGAAATCTCTTTTCTTATTAAAGCTAGTACTTCCTTCCTACAATATTCTTTCATTATCACAACACATTTTATATGATTAAGAATGTATTTTTTTAGGATTTGGACATAGAACTAATAAAACTAAATAAATAAATACCCACTAGGGATCTCAGGACTCAATACACCAAAATTCCATTTCAGTTCCTAAAATTTGTATTAGCAAGTTCTTGCAAAGGTTCCCAAATTTATTTGGCTTACCTCCTCCTTTTCACACACAAAAAGTACTGAGTGCCCCCTGGAAATCTACATTCTTTAGACAAAGAAACAGAAAGATGCAGTGGCAACTTTGCAATACATTTCAGTGGCCCCTGGTGGGGCAATATTGCCCACTTTGGGAACCTATGAATGACCATTTGACAGTGGTCATTTATACTGTTGTCTTTTGTATGAAATTAAATATGAAACACCAGAAGAATAAATTTGCACCCAAAATAACCCCAAGATTTTCCAACATGATAAACAGCATATAGAAGATGTTCAATATAAGTATGACAAATTAAATCAACCTTACAGGAATTTCTTTCAAATTCTATCTTCCTATCTAATATGAAAATTAAAGAAAATTTTCAAATCAAATAAAAATACTTAATCTGGCTAGAATAAGCCTCAAGGAAGCATGACATATCCCTTCAAATAAGAGGATTTAATTCTTAATTCAATTTAATACCTTTCGCAGAATATTTAGTCTTGCTTAACACAAGCCAATTGCTTTACAATTACTGAATTAGTTCTCAGGGTGCATTCAATTGTAAGTTATTTTTTCATGGTTTTTTTCCTAATAGACAATACTTGTGACATTTGGTTTCTTATTTTACAGACATTAAATTAAAATCATTTTATATAATTTAAGTAATCTGACCTTTTTTTGTAGTCTGGCTATTATAAATTAATTCATTCATTCTATAAATATTTGTTGCTTGTCTGCTTTGTACAAGACATTTGGTTTTGAAGTAAGACATTATTGAAATAAAAGTCATTAAACCCCCCCAAATCTGCCAATAATTAAAGACAAATTGATGGATAATTTTCAAGACTCAGTGAAGATGTCTCTCTCTAGATAACAAACTGTCAACATTTAGTTACTGGAAACGCATAGGGCTGGGTTTATCTACATGGATATACCTGAAAAAGAATAATATGCGATTTTTGTAAAACTAGAGGTGAGCAGTAGTGAAAAATAAATACACGTAAGTTATAATCAATGAATAATAAACTAATTAAAATTATAATTTTTCAGTATGTTGTCCTTTGCTGAACAAAATATCCAAGGCTGGGTAATATTGTTTAGAAGAGTTTTATTTAGATAGCAGTTTTGGAAGCTACAAGTCCAGACAACATGGTGCTGGCTCTGGCAGGGGAGCCCTGACTATGTCACATCACAGACAAGGAAATGCAAGAAGGAATGATCAATCACAGGGTGAGACAGGTTCAAGGCAAGCTTCAGGCTTGCTCTTTGGTTAACAACTTCCTCTGGTGAGAACGAACTCACACTGCAAGAAAAGTATCAATCCTTTCTGAGGATCCCATTGCCAATGACCTCCCGCTAGGTCACACCTCTTAGATTCCACCATTTCTCACAGCACCACATTGGGAATCAGGTTTCCAAAGTATGAAACTTTGGGAGACATATTCCAATCATATCCAAACCACAGCACAGAATCACAGAAGTCTCTCAGTTTTGTCGTATGGTAAATAAGCATAAATGAGTTTATCCCAAGCACTAGATATTTACTGAGTAAATGAATTATGGGTAAAAAATGAGATGTCCTCTGATGTGTATTTCTTTCCTAATTTGTAAAATTATTAAAATAACATTTGTTTTGTGATTCCAGGCAAACTATTTGTAATGGTTTAAAAATACAATGTCCCCTGAAAGAGCTCATGTACTGATGTCCAAGTTCAAATATTATAACATCATTAGTAGACAAGTCCATTATAATAGATTTATTGCATGGTAACCTAGGCAGGTGGGATGGGGCTGGAGAGTGGAGTGTGGCCGTGGGGACTGTGTTTGGGTCCTTGAATCCCCTAGTTTGCTCTCTGTCTGCTTCTGACCTCCATGAAGTGAGAATAGATCATTTGTGCTCAATTGCCCCATCTCCTCCTTTCTCTCTGCCTTCTGCCACATGCTCTGAGCTCCACAGATATAACCAGCCTGACATGAACTGAACTCCTGAGATCACCAGCACTGTAAGCAAACAAATCTTCCTTCCTCTAAACTCTGTGGCCAGGTCTATTGGGGCATAGCAGTGAGAATGCTAACAGAAACACTATTTTAGCTTCAAGGAGGAGTGTGACCAGAGACTGTAAGTTGAAAGATTGGCAGGGATTCCCAGTCTGCCCTCTGAATAATTACTGAGCAGAATCAGTTTACCTCAACTGTGAAATAGGAATAATCACATATATTTCCTTAAGAGGATGAATGAGATGATGCTGAAATCATGCCAAAGATAGGACTGGCATACAGTGGACATTTAATGTTTATCTTATAACATAAGGCTGCATACCAGAGATTGTACAGGTATGTGAGATCCAGTGTTTTTATCTTTCCAAGACTCTGAAATACTTTGCTATTAAGGGAGATTTTCTCATAACTTCCCAGAAGAAAATAAAGATTATCATCTTCATAATGGAAAACAAGATTTAGAGAGATATTTTTTCCCAATATATAACTTTAAAAAATTCAATCAATTTCAAATAATTAATATGAAATAAGACTATAAGTCCTATAATGATTTTTCCATGGTAATCAATATGTAAAATGAAAAGCACACTAATAGCTTTGTAATTTAACTAAATACAACATACTGTGTATTATTAATATTATTTGGTTTCCATAGAAATATTAGAATTGAGATTCCTTTCTTTTGGTTTGTGGTACTAGCTATTGAACCCAGGGGCATTCTATTTCTGAGGTACACTTTCAAATCCTTTTATTTCTTGTTTTGAAACAGGATCTTGCTAGGTTGCTGAGATTCTCCCTATATTGCTGAGGCTGTTTTTGAAACTGGTCCTCCTGTCTCAGCCTCCCAAGTATTGAAATTATAGGTGTGTGCCACCAAACTCAGCTAGAATTGAGATTTTTAATGAGCTAAGAATTCTATTATGGAGTATATTCTTGACTGAGCTTAGGGGATCCGGTGATAAAATAATACTGTGAACACAATTTTATTTGTTTATATGCCTTTAAGAGGATAGGTCTAGGGGTTTCATAGATTCTAAAGGAAAAAAAAATCCATAAACCAAGGAAATTTTAGGTATGCCCACTGCAGAAGTGTTGGCAAAATTGTGGGCAAAATTGACTTAATAATTGCAACACTTTAGTACCCAACAGTAGAACACCACAAACTTGTTTGCAGAACTACCACTCAACTCACTATAGATAGCAAAATGCTTGAATACTCAAATCTCTCCTAGAAAATGATGTAGCATGTGCATATAACATACATGCATTTTCTGTATGCTTTAAATCATCTCTACATTACTTATAATACCTAATACAATGCAAATGCTATTTAAGAAGTTGCTATAGTGTGTTATTTAGGGAATAACAAGAAAACCAAGTCTGTACATTCCAGGAAACATACAATTTAAAAAATGTATTTTTTTCAATCTATGATTGGTTGAATCTATGTTAATCTGTGATTGGTTGAATCTATGTATGTACAATCCACAGAAATGAAGTCCAACTCTATGTATTTTTATTAAACAAAGACATATTGTCAGAAAAAACTCTATACAGTTTAACAATATTTTAGGGTGATTTTTGTTTTTGTTTGTAAAGCTGAACAAATCTAAATAAAGAGGAGGGCAGTTAAGACACCACATTGTAACTGTTTAAAGTTCAACAGAATCTATGACTTAGGAATTAGGATACTACTGCAACCTTAATATTTATGACAATCTTATCATTTGTAACTTCTATAAGTACTATTAAAATAATACATTTTTATACTTGGCATTAACAATAATTTCATATTACTTAGTAATATAATTATAAATGTACATTAAAGGCATCAAAATGAAAAGAATATTTAAATACCTACAAGCATTATGAGGAATTTTTAAATATTTAGCCAACTCTTCCAGAAAATAAAAACTATGTTAATTAGAACTCCATTCTTGTTTAGATATCAAAGTTTAGTGCAGTACTACAAAAAATTGTTCTGACATATGTTAAGTATGATAATTGTCATGTGTATTTAAAGGAATTTTCAGTTCCTACATTGCTAAAGTACTTTGGATCCAAACAACTCCAGAGAATAGTAAAAATAGCGATAGCTATTTCGAGTTTGCATTTCACCATTGGCACGTGTCAAATCCTGGATAATTTCACAGGTTTTCATTTGGGTTATGTTTACCATCATGTTTATCAAACTCTACATTATGCTAAAGGGTTAAAATTGGGACATGGTTTGTATGTCATGGGGTCTGAGAAATATTATACTAGGGCTTTTCAACTAAGTTTTAAATTATTGCTAAAATACACTGCTTATCATATGCTAAGCACTACTGTTCAAAACTCTCTCTCTCTACATATGTATACATATATATATATATATAGGATGTACATATATACATAATTATAAATGCACATTAAAAGTGTATGTGTATATACATACATATATACACATAAATATATCCATAAACAAATGTATTTGCTCTTCCACATATTAAAGAGAAATACTGCTTTGCATGTAGTATAATCTTAAATAGTAGTAAAAAATCGCTTTGTATGTTGTGTCTGTTTGTAAATATTGTTGTGTATTTTTTCTTTGTGCCCTTAATTTCTCAACTAAAGCATTGAGTTTCAGACTGACAAAATTAAAACTCCATACACCTGTCTTTGACTTGAAAAGTGATATATTTTGATACACCCCCTCATAGTAGTCAAAATATGATGCAGGTTTATCATTATATCAGTCCGTACTATGGGGAAAACAGGTGTTTGTGTTTTATGTAGTTAAAAATCTTAATCAAAAACTACTTAAGAAAAAAAGATTGTAAAGTGTGAGATATCTAAAAATGACTCATTGTTCGTTAAAATATTATCAGTGAATAAAAAAGGTTTGTGTGTAATGTATTCTTAAAGAACATCATTTAAGTGAAAATTAAATAGATGCGTTGTTGCTGTAAATTGCAAATTATGCAGTAAATATAATAAGGCATAAACAGTTTTCTTTAATGAAATCAAAGCCTGACAGGAATGCATCTATAATGTATTTAGTATTGACAGATATTCACTTAAAATATTCATCCTTTTGGGGGGAGGAAGGAAAGTGCATTTTATCACCAAAAGTCTCTTTAATCAACAAATTTATTTTATTGCCAACTTATGTTGTCTTCCTTTTACCTGCCTTATCTATATATAGGAATGGAGTCTAGGAATGGAGTTTAATACATGAAATATCTACAATTTTAGTCCTGAGGAAAATTATAGCTGTAGTCAAACTTATGTTTAGAGTTATTTTTATAAAGTAAAACGACTATTAATTACTACCAAGAAAAGCACAATCCTTTGAAGAAATGGATATAAAACTGTACTCTGTCATCCAAGTATCTATTAAGCATCTACTGTGTGTTAGGCACAGGTATCTGATCCCCAGTGTAATGAAATCTGATTGTTAGAAACATTCCGAATGGACTTTTTAAAAAGTCCTAATGGGTCTATAAAAATATATTTGATGTAACAAATAAGTAGAGTAAGTTTCCCAGCTACATATTAAATTAAAAATTAAATAAATCTTATGAGTAATAATCTGAAAGTGTAATTAAAAACAACTTTCAAGAGCATGAAAAAATATTTAGAAATAAATTTAAAAGAAGTACAAGACCTTTAAGCTGAAAATTATAAAGCATTGCTTGGAGACATTAAAGGAGATCTAAACTAAGGCGAGATAGATGATGATCATGGATTAAAAAACTCAGTATTGTTGAGATGTCAGTTCTCTCTAAATTGATCTACAACAGAATCTGCATCCAACCCCATTAAACTATTATAGAAACTGACAAGGTAATCCTAAATTTTACATAAAGTGGCAAAACAACAACAACAAAAACAAACAACAACAACAAAAAAACCAAGAATACCTAGAATACTAAAAATAATTTTGAAAAAGTAAATGTAAGTTGGAAAAATTTAAAAGTTAATATAAAGCAACAGGAATAAAGACTATGTGGCTTTCATGGACACGTGTGTGCAATTGTAAATATGTGCCTTATACATATATGCATACCTCAATGGTAAAGAATGAGGTATATGTCCTCCCATTGTATCAACTGATGCTTTTACAATGATGTCAAAGTAACTCAACTGAATATGTTTTCAGTAAATAATGTTGGGATGACTTGATTTGTGAAAAATAAACTAGATTATGGCCTCCCACTGTGTACAAAAAAATAAACTCAAAATAAACTCAAAATAACTATAAAACACCTAGAAGAAACAGAAGAAAATCTTCGTGATCTGGCATTAAGCAAAAGTTTCTAACATTATATACCAAAGGTCTAACCCAAAAGCACAAACTTTTAATTCAACTTAAGCAAAAGTAAAAAGAAAAAAAAATCTTCAAAAAAACACTATTAAGTGAAGAGACACGCAAGCTAAAGAGTAAGAGAAAACATCTGTTATTTATATATCTAATAAATGTCTTTTATCTAAAAAATGTAAATAATCCAATCAATTGAAAAGGACGAAACATCTGAATGGATATTTCATCAGACAATGTATAAATGGCTAGCACATGAAAGCATTCATAACATCATTAGGCATTATGAAATGTAAACTAAAGCCACACACAATAAGATACCAATACACACACGAGGAAGGCTAAAATAACAAAGACCGACAAATTTGTTGAGCATACGCAAAACTAACTCTCATATGTTGCTTGTGGGAATGTGAAATTCTACACCACTTTTGGAGAAGTTTACCAGTTGCTCAAAAAGTTAAATACGAACTTGATATATGACTCAATTTTTTGTCTTCAAAAGAACTAAAAACATTTATTGATATGAGGACTTAAGAGTAAATATTTAGAACCGTTATTTATAATATTTTCAAACTAAAAACACTTCAAATGGTCTTAAATGGTGAATGGATAAGCAAAATGTACAATATCTGGAAAACAGAATTCTCCTTGGCAATAAAAAGAAATGAACTACTTGTTCATAGAGCAACATGATGAATCTTCACGATATTATACTGAGTGTAAGAGTTACTGAAAAGACTGTATATTCTATTATTCATCTTCTGAAATGTCCAGAAAATTAAAGAAATAACAAACAAAGTTGGCTGATATTGAAATGAGAATTAAATGAAAGTGGGTGCAGAGAAACTTTTGGTGAAGATGGACAAGTTGTCAAATTGAACTGAAGTAAAGATATACATATACAGGTATTTGTATTCATATATATATATATGTATGTATACACACAATACAATGATTTATACAATTGTATATGTTTTCTCAAATACATCAAACTGTGAACTTACAATGGTGAATTTTATGGTATATAAATTATACTTCAATGAAACTGCTAATAATAAAATGGACAGATTTTGTTTTGCTCTTTTTTTTTTTTTTTTTTTTTTTTTTGGATTGAACCCAGTGGCATACTACCTCCCAGCTACATTCCAAAACTTTTTATTTTCTATGTATTTTGAAAACTGTTCTCGTCAAATTGCTGAAGGTCTTACCAAGTTGCTGAGACTGGCCTTGAACCTTCAATCCTCTTGTCTCAGACTCCCAAGTACTGGGATTAGAGGTATGTGCCACCACATCCAACTAAAATGGATACTTTCACATAATTTATGTACAAACACTAAAGTCTAATATATTTGAAGTTATAGAATTGGTCCATAAAAGCAAATTTGGGTTTTTCCAAATTCTCAGCTCCAATAATTTAGTTTTATGACACCACAAAATTAGTTAAATTTTTAGATATAACAATATCCATTCAAAACACAGCCTGAATTGATGGCATATGCCTGTAATCCCAGTACTTGGGAGGCTAAGCCAGGTTACAGGTTGGAGAACAGCCTCATCAATTGAGTAAGACTGTGTTTCAAAAAGTAAAATAAAAGCCCGGCGTGGTGGCGCACGCTTGTAATCCCAGCATTTGGGAGGCTGAGACTGGAGGATCCGGGTTTGCGGCCAGCCTCAGCTACCTAGTGAGGCACTCTGCAACTTAGTGAGACTTGGTTTCAGAATAAAGAATAAAAAATAGGGCTGAGGGTATAGCTCGGAGGTAGAATGCCCCTGAGTTCAATCCCCAGTACCTCAAAAAAAAAAAAAGTAAAATAAAAACAAAAAGGGTTAGGTGTGTAGCTCAAAGATAGAATGCCTGGGTTCAATCTCTAGTACAAAATTTTTTTAAAAAGGTAAAAATGGATATGAGATCTCTTTGGTAAAATTTTTCTACTTCCCTTAATAAACCGTATCTTTAACAGATGGTGGTGGCTACATGAAAGTACTTCAGCTAGACTTTGCTCCGCCTACTATAAATAATTCTGATACATTAATTTTATGCACATAATTACCATAAAATGACTATCTCACATTCTTTATTTGGAGGACATAGGGCATTGATGTAACAGCCCCCCGCTTCCCGAAACAGACTCATCCTAGCCCTGGCAACAGGGCTCCACCAATCCCTGTGCCCTCTCTGTGTTACCTTTCCTGAGAGCATGAAAAGTTTCCTCGCTTCTGTACACCCCCAAAAAAGGCTGAACTAAGACAAAGTCGGGGTTCGCATCATGATTCCACTGCACTGGAAGAGCATCGAACCCTAACTCGAGTTGGCAATAAATCTCCTTCTTGCTGTTGCATTACTCTGTGTGCAGTGATTGTCTCTTGGAGGGGCACCCCCGGATTTGTGCGTAACATATATGTTTATGTTGGTTCAGAAAAACAAAATTTTTTCAGTATTTTTGCACATATATGTATACATGTGTTTCCAAATAGAAATAAAAATATCTGCATTGTTTATGTCTATGGCATACATCATATATATGTACATATGTATATATTTCCACTTATGAATAAATATATACAAATGCATATTTTTGTTTGGTATTTGCACAAAAAACTAAATTTTGGTTTGGCAAGAAGAAACAACCAAAAAAATGATTCTATACTTTTGTTCTGTCCACACTAATAGGGTTAGATGGTTATAAAACCTTTTCCTTAAGATATTTCCAACACATGATATCAAGAAATTTATTAAATTCAAATAGGATATAAAGGTAACTCTTTCTAAAATCAAAAGAACGAGAATAAAAGTAATTTTAAGCCAGTTTTATGTCAATCTCTTTCAAAAATATTTTTTATAATATCAACAAGATATGAATACTCTATTGTTTCAAAATAAAAATATATTGATAGCTTATCATTATCTTAAACATCCTACTCAGTATTCCATCATTTATTCAGGTAAAAAGTAATGAATGAGCATCCATCTATCTCAAACACTTTACTAGGCAGCAGTGAGAGGAAAGAAAGCAAGGACAGCCTCTGGGGTCAAGGAGCCTTCTAGTCTAATCCAGTGAGCAATTTGCAGTCTTGGATTAAACTTGGAAGACAGTCCTGCCAGTTAGATCCAGTAAGGAATTTCCTTTCAGTGAGGAATTTGCACAAGTTCAAGTAAGCGTTTTCATACTTGGTACATAAAGCCCCAAGACTGATTGTTTTAGATATCCTTCTTGAAAATTAGCAACGATGAAAGCTCTGAGCTGTCCTACAGTAAAGAAATCTGTTTGCCTTTATTATTCCAGAGGGTGAGAGTGAGAGAGAGTGCAAGATTTGAGAGAGAGAGAGAGAGAGAGAATGTGTGTGTGTGTGTGTGTGTGTGTGTGTGTGTGTGTGTGTGTTGTGTGTTACTGGGAGTTGAGCCCAGGGGCATTCTACCTCTGAGCTACACTACCAGTATTACTCATTTATTTATTTATTTATTTATTTAATTTGAAACAGGATCTGATTAAGTTGCTAAGGCTGTCCTGGAACTTGTGATCCTCCTCTCTCAGCCTCCTAAATATTGAGATTACAGACATGTGGCTTTATTCTGGACTTTCTTAAATTTATTAGACTACCTAAGCTTTCCAGCCATGTAACCCATTAATAACTATTGAACACACTTTGAAAATACTAAATGTAGCTGGCCCTCCATATCCACCATTTCAACCAATTGTGGATTCAAAATATTAGGAAAAGCAAGCCGGGCGTGGTGGCGCACGCTTGTAATCCCAGCATTCAGGAGGCTGAGACCGGAGGATCCAGGTTCGAGGCCAGCCTCAGCTACCTAGTGAGGCACTCCGCAACTTAGTGAGACTCGGTTTCAAAATAAAGAATAAAAAATAGGGCTGGGGGTGTAGGTTGGAGGTAGAATGCCCCTGAGTTCAATCCCTAGTACCACAAAAAAAAAAAAAAAAAAATATTTGGAAAAGCAATTGTGTCTGAAGTGAACATGTATAAACATAGATGCTTTTATTATTCCCTGAATAATATAGTATAACAGCTCTTTACATGGTATTTACATTTCATTAGGTATTATAAGTAATGTACAGATGACTTAAAGTATATGGAAGAATATGCTTAGTTACGTGCTAATACTAAGCCATTCTGTATAAGGGGCTTGAGTATTTATGTATTCGTGGGGTTCTGGGGGCCTGAAACCAATTTTTCACAGATACCGAGGGATGATTGTGCTTTGTAAATTCTTTGTATACGAACTAAAACTCCTTTATAAAAGAAATGCAGACGTACCTAGTACTGCCTTCACTTGTCAGACTCCTACTGATTATAATATTTGTAGATTGACAAGATATTGATTGCTTGATAATGGACTTTACCATTTTGTCAGCTAGTATGGAAATGGTATGATGAACAATCTATAATTTCACAGATCTTTTTTTTAATCAAAGATGGACATGCTATTTACTTGTGACTAGCCTTTAAATATATCATTTACTCTTTTCAAAAATCAAAAATTGTGATATTTTTCTCTCAAATATTTGGTTAAGTCTTTTTTTGTAAAACATTAAGGCTGCTGAGCATGGTGGCACACGCTTGTAATCCCGGTACCTGGGAGGCTAAGACAGGAGGATGGTAGGTTCCTGGCCAGTCTCAGCTACTTTGTGAGGCCCTCTGCAACTTAGTGAGACCCTGTTTCAAAATAAAGAATAAAATATAGGGCTAGGGATATAGCCCGAAAGTAGAATGTCCCTGGGTTTAATCCCCAGTACAGCAAAAAAAAAAGTAGAAAACATTAAGGGACCTTAGGGATTTAGGTGCATTTTAACAGGTATTATAATAGGTATTGTATCTTTTTGGCATTTTGGACTACATTTATCAGTGTTCTAGTTTGTCTTTTGATTGTTCTGGCAATTGTTCACATCTTTCTTGCTTCTGAAAACAGAGAAAGAAAAAAAGTGCCGAACTTTGGGATTTGTGGCCTGAAGCCACTCATGAATTCAGTTCGTTTATTATGTCCTCAAGGTTATAAAATAATCACATAGTCGAGTTTATCCTCAGAAATCTTACAGGTTTTACTCCATTGTCTACAAACTATGTACTCTAAGGGAAATATCAAAACAAACGCCCCTACCAGTAAAATTAAGATAATTTTAGCCAGGCAAGGTGGCGCATGCTTGTAATCTCATTTCATTGTAATCCCAATCTCAGCATTTGGGAGGCTGGGATTGGAGGATTCGGGTTCCGGCCAGCCTCAGCTGCTTTGTGAGGCACTCTGCAACTTAGTGAGACCCTGTTTCAAAATAAAGAATAAAAAATAGGCTGGGGGTATAGCTCGGACGTAAAATGCCCCTGGGTTCCATCCCCAGTACCGAAAAAAAAGATAATTTTAATATGCATTTTATGGAATTGTTGGAAGGATCTATGATATTTTCCAAAACTTTGTAAATATGTACAACTTTTGTTTTAGAAGCTTCTATCATTTCACTTTGCCCTGGTTACATATGACTTTTGGACTAACTTTAAAAAATCACTTAGATTGTTCTTGTTAGGATGGTAAAAGGACATTCTCAATACCCCCTGCTGTCCAAGAGGCAGAAATGTTTTGTGAGAGGAGCAAATCTCTAGAGTCAGACAGATGTGAGTTCAAAGCTCAGCTGTTGCCCTGACTTGTTCTTTGGACTTGGAGATTATATTTAACTCTCTGAGCTGTATTTTTCACCATATGTAAAAAAGGAATCATATCACTGGCTTCCAAGAGACTGTAACAGTTAAATCAAGTAAAATATTTGCTATGAGGAAAACTGGTAAGATTTGATTTTATAATGGGTGAAAGAACAGACTTCAAACTTTTTTTAAAAGTGACTGCTATTAGATACTGAGAAGATGGAAGTGCACTGAATAAGGAGAGGAGTAAATATGAGAGAGGAAGGAATGTGGTACAGTGTTTTAGAGAGAATTTTTTATTATGAAAAAATGTAAATGACAGTTCAGCCAATCCCTAGCAGTGTGACTTGGGGAAGGTTATTTAGACCAGCCTGAACCACAATTTCTTACCTGTAAAAAGGAGATGGATAATAATGACCCTGAGTACTTACAGTTTGTTAAATACTATTTTTTTTTTTTTTTTGCAGTACTGGGGATTGAACTCAGGGGCATTCTACCTCCGAGCTACACCCCCAGCCCTATTTTTTATTCTTTATTTTGAAACCGAGTCTCACTCAGTTGCGGAGTGCCTCACTAGGTAGCTGAGGCTGGCCGCGAACCCGGATCCTCCGGTCTCAGCCTCCCGAATGCTGGCATTACAAGCGTGCGCCACCAAGCCCGGCTTGTTAAATACTATTTTAAGTGCTTCTAGTTTCACTGTTGTTAGTGGCCTGTGAGATAGTAGTAAAATTCCCATATTTAGGCAAGGACAAAAAAAAAAAAGTTAAATCCTAGAAAGCTACTATTTTTGCCTTCCTTTTATCATTCTACTTTCTTCTGGTCACTGTATCCGTACCCCTGCTTTAAAAGCTACTCTTTCACCACAGAGAATGGACCCAACACTAGTTGACCTTAGTTTTCCAAGCTCAGGACACCCATTGCTACACAGCCCAGCACCTGATCTTTTCTCTTTTACAGCCTGGATCCTCAGCTAAGATCCTACTACATGAGTGGCATGACGACCACACATCCTTTTAGCAAATTCAGTTTTTGTAGAGATGGCCCACTTGACTCTGCTTCACATGGGTGAAGAGGCACAAAAAATTCAATACCAACTTGGCTAAAATTCCAATTCTTGTCCCTAGAACTTGACCGTGTCTAAGACCAATTGGTCATTCACTAACCTAACTGCTCACTATTTATAAAACATAGGCTCAGGAAGTCAAGGGCAGGCTCAAGGTCTACATTATTGATGGACAAGGTTTGAGAGATTTTGTTTTAAAGTATTTTAAATTTCCTATAGCTTGTAAATAATATACTCAAATTATCATTTACACCAGCAGCAAGAACTCCTGAAAGGAAGACATGGGAACATACTCCAGGAGTAGAAAACCGAATCAACAACAAAGAGGAGAAAACACAAGAATGGATCAATTAGCACAAGTCTGAATGGATTAAGGGCTCACAGAGAAAAAGAAGGTGACTTTTTACATCATTATTTTTGAGTCAGCATAAATTTGATGGGGCATTCCCTTGAGTTTTAGTGGTCAAATTTTTCTAAGGAATTGATAAAGTTACATTTATCAAATAGGAAATTATACAGCTGAACTGGAAAGTGGAAATGATTTACAATTAATTTATCTCTAAGGGACTGTGTTGTCTCAGACATTCTTCATGTCAGTGTATCAAAAACGTATAATATATTTTACTTTGATCAGTCCAAAGATGCTAACTCTTCAGCCAGTTTAATAATTTTTATAGTCACTATCTAGATGCCTTTACCTAGCTTTAAAATAGTTGTTTAAAACTTATGAGAAGTGAAATTTTTGACACTGAGTATCTCAATCCTATTGAACCACCTGAAAACAACTGGAAAGCTTGAAAGTGTTCCTA
This sequence comes from Graphiurus murinus, assembly GCA_004027655.1. Classification (NCBI taxonomy): domain Eukaryota; kingdom Metazoa; phylum Chordata; class Mammalia; order Rodentia; family Gliridae; genus Graphiurus; species Graphiurus murinus. Next base: position 179,192 of record PVLC010000004.1, read on the forward strand.
CCATTATCAGTGTCTTTATTTTATTCTTCATCCTAATATGACCTAATCATAGAAATTAACAAAACCATCTCTATAATCTTAATATTTTATTAAGCAACACCATAAATGGGAAACTTAAGTCATTTCCTTGAAACTAACATTTACCTACAACTGATATCCAGTTCCAGACACATTTTCAAGTTTATAACTTTTATGCAACAAAACATTTTTGCAAAAGTGCATTAAATGTCTGTAACTTAAGTTGAAGTTATAAACCACTCTAAATATAAATTTGTTTTTCAGTAAGTGGGGCATGCACATAAGGGTGCTCTACCACTGAGCTACATCTCTAGTCTTTTTTTATATTTTGAGAGACAGGGGAACAGTAAATTGCCTTTGCTGGTCTGGAGCTTGTGAGTCTCCTGTATCAGCCTCCTGAGTTGTTGAGATTACAGGTGTGTACCTCCTTGCTTATGTAGAAATACTATAATGGTTCATAATGCATTTATCTTTACTTCATTGGATTTCTGCACTTAGCTCTTTTCAAATAAAGCATTAGATTAGTTGAACATATCTAGCATCAAGGCTTCCAGCTGTACCTCTATAAAACTCAGGATCAAAAGAAAGTCTCCTGACAGTCATGAAGTAGCAACTCAGCCTCTTCCCATCATGTTGTGTGTTGTTTTCTGCAACTACACATACTTGAGCTTCTGCTGAAATACGAATTTTCAGGAGAGACCTTCCTGAGCTGTCTTCTCCTTCACAGAAGAGGGCAAGATACCCTACTGCACCTCTTCAAACACCTCATACTTCTTTCAATATAACAGTAAATAACATTAATCTGCATGATTATTTGGCTAAGGAACATTTTTTCATTGTGAGCTCCCTGGGCCTTCTGACTATTTCATTGCTGTACCTCTTGCAGGGAGGACAGAGGAGGCATTTAGGAAATATCTGAAATGGGAGGGAGAGACAGAAGGTCTGACAAGGGTCAAGCCTGGAGGGGAAAAGTGAAGACAAAGGCAGCAGAGTGAGGGAACACCAAGGACACTACTGAAATGAAAGCACATCTCCCATTACATCTCAACAAAAAGATCTCTGTTTCAGCATATTCTGGCTAAATGATTCATGAAAGAACCCAAACCAAATGAAAAGGAAATTCAAGGACTTATTGGTAAAGAAAATAAAACTACTGCAAAGGGGAAATAGAAGAGCAGACTGTCACTTTACAAAGAGAACATTATTACATCACTCATTTTCAAAGGCATATGTCCAAATCTTTGGTCATATGAAAGATAGCAGAGAAGTGGTGTAGCCAAAATGATCTTGTATTTGTCACAGTACAGAAAACTGCTTAAAAATCCTGTCACAAGATCACTGTAAGATTACTACATAAAAGTCACAATAAAACATAGTTATAGTACACTTGAATTGCATTGTTATTTTAAAATCCAAAGTGAAAGTCTATTTCTGATTTACTCTTCCTGTTAGCATGTTGAATAGTACTTTGTGAATCAAAGATAATCCAAGAACTCAACTGTATAATTAGATGCAAGCAACATGATGTGCTAATTTATGCCTTTAATTAAGCAAGATAAATTCAAACTTGAAATAAGTACCAATGGAACAAAAAATATAGTGTACGGTGTCTTACTATATAAGAATCTCAATCAATTACCTTTTATTAATACTCTATATAGAAATAGACAAACACCAGACTGACCTACCTAAGGTCAATTTGTTTTATTTACTGTATTGTTTTATTTACTGTATTATCAATGCCGAATAGAATGCCCACCATATTGTAGATACAAATGTTTATAATTAATAAATATTTCTTGATAAAATATAAATAATTTCCAACCTGGGTCTATCAGTGTAGCAGTGGTCTTTAACAAAGTCTAATCCACTATATTCTGAATTCAAGATTGGAAAACCATTAAAGACATGCAGATTTGGTATAATCATGGAACAACTTAAAACTGCAGATTATTTGAGCCTTATTCTATCTGGATCACCTTCCTGGTGCTTTTCTAGTTCTCAAATGGTTCACTGTATGATGTGCTGAAGCAATTAATGACACCAGAAATAATATGCGGTACCACCAAAGGATTACCAATCAACTCTAAGACAAAAACTGTTTATTCAATAGACCTTCTAACCCAGGTATGCTAGGATCACAGAAATTATAGTTGAAAATTTAAAAGGCCCTGTCAGTTTTATCATTCATGCATTAGGCAAAAAATGAAAGAGTTGCTGAAGGGAAATAAAACAGATTGTCACCACAATTCTCATAATGACAGATATTAAAGGTCTCACTTCTCACAGATTTCTTCACATTTTCCACCTCACAGGATGAACATCAGTGAATTTTGGTTATCTTCTCCACTGAGTGTCGAGCTCATAAGCAGGAAGCAAAATTACGTGAATAGTAATTGGCTCTGATTCAACTATTACTATTTAATAACCTGTCAGTAGTATAATCTAAGACTCTGTAATTTGTGAGCTATAAATACTGCTATTAAACTACTTGTCTTCAATGTTCACCACCTTTCATGATTTTGACTTAAAACATCATACATGACTTTATGTCTCAAAATTAGGGTTGTCTGTGAGTGTGTGTGCTTGTGTGTGTGTGTGTATGTGTGTCTCTGAAAAGATAATAAAGATCAGGTCTCTAACTACAGCTGAATTTACATAGCATAATTCAAGATCAGACCCCCATTTGATAATAAATTCCAGCAGCTTCTTGGCTTTTAAACTTCCCAAAGAAATTCCTTTGAAACCAATCCTTTACTCATACCAGACAAGGCTAAAATACTCAATTTTATTTTGTATGCCTTTCCAAATAGGAATGATTTTTCAAATAGGCCCAAATCTCTGCTTGGGCAATGATAAAGAGTCCAACATCAGGGAAAAATCAGGACCTGTTTTCTTCTCTTTGTTATGTCATTATTTTTGAATTGCTGCCAGGTTCTTCCTTGGTCTTTAGGGTCCAAAATGTAATATTATTGCATTTCCCCATCTGTTTTAGAAGAAGTTGAGATGTACACTGTAAATTAAGGCACAAAAAGGCACATTTTTCTTTTACATGCTATAGATATGGTAGAGCTGTGCTTTTAAATCAAGCAATTTCCTGAGTGGCAGGCCTTATTTTTCTGAGGTAATAAAACACAATACAATAGTAGTATCAGTAGGAAGAGTGGTGTGTCTGTATTACACTGCTTCATCCCTTAGAGAGAGTGGGTACAAAATAACAGGACTGACCATAAAATGTTAATAAATCACTTTATTTTATATCAAATACAATAGGATCAGAAACTGCACTAAACAAGCAGTGACTTGGTTCCAATCACCTGCCTTTTCAGGTGTTCTGGAAGGATGCAAGGAGGGTTAAATGGACATCATATCTCAGCCTAAGCTTTCTTACATTTTTGAGATTAAAAAAAAATGCCCACCTCAATTTAGCAAAGAAAAATGTGCTATAATTCTGCAGCTGGTTGTAGCAGAGAGCAGTTTCAGAAGATGAATGACAGTAGCTTATTGTGATTTTAGCTGATGCAGAAACAAAATAAAATATAATTTGGTGTACCAGAGCTAAGGCATTTAAAGTCTTTATAATGCCTGAGGAGCTACCCCCGCCTCTTTCCCAAGAAATAAGACATTTCCCTATTTTTTTAAGCTGTAAGGAAGTTAAATGCTTAGCTTTTAAAACTCTTTTCATTGTATGAATATGCCATAACTATTCAGCCATTCTCTTCTTAACAGCATTTTTATTATTTACAATATTTGGCCCCACAGCTGTATTTCTTGCACACATGGACATTTTTTTTCCAAGACATATGAGCCACATATTTGTGTAGATGTGGGTGTTAAGCCATACATGACCTTCATTTTTATAGGTCAAAAACAGCCAAGTACCAGCAATTTCAGATGGTTCAACTTAATACTTAGAAGTGAAATTGCTGGATCACTTCAAGAATACTGGGTTTTATGGAATTTATTTCCAAAATAGTGTTACCATTTATATATTTTAAGTTGTTATTTTTATTGTTTATATTTAAGGTATACAACATGATGTTTTGATACACATGTATATAGTTGTTACCACAAATTAATGTAATTATCTTCCATACCTACTTTTTGAGTAGTAAGTGATCCTAGAATCCACTCTCTAAGCAAACTGTCAGATTATAATACATTATTATTAACTATAGTTCTCATATTGTATATTGGTTCTCTACACTATTCATTTTATCTAATTTTTATTTGATAAACGGTGAATGAAACTGTCAGACATTATGTTAAATGAAATAAATCAAACTCAGAAAAAACTTTATCATCTCACTTGTATAAGAAACCTTAGAGAAAGTTTTTTTTAATTTTATTTATTTTTTATTGGTGCACTGTATCATACATTGTTGTAAGGTATAAGCTGGTAGAGACATACATGCACACAGGACTCATTTAACCCTTCTCTGATTCCCACCCTATTGCCTCCCCTTCCCCCTTCTCATGTTTGGTTTAATGAATGACTTTGATATGTTTGTGAATGTACACCCTGTGCATTAAGGTGTTCACCCTCCACCCCATCACCTTCAGATAGGTCACCTTTGATCATCTAGGGTTTTCCTTCGTCTAGAGTCCCTCCTATGACCCAATTTCTCCCTATATTCCACAAATTAGGGAGACCATTCGATTTTTTACTTTTTTGTGCCTGACTAATCTAACTTAACATAATGTTTTCCAGGTTCCTCCTTTAGAGAAAGTTGAATTAATAAAAACAGAGTATATCTGTGGTTACCTGGGGTGGGGACGAAATGGGGAAAAGTAGGTCAAAGAGCACAAATTATTTTTTAATCAAGAGTATTATGAAGAAAATTTTGCATTATTATGTTCTCCTCTGAGGAATGAATACTCATCCTTTCACTGAGAAATTGCTTCTTCCTGTGTGTTGCACTACTACTCTCTGCTCTTTGTATCTGTGATTAGCCTTCTAAATTCATCCTTTCATTTGTATGGTACACTTGACAATTACCATCTTCTCCTCTGGAACAGTTTTATAGCAAAGCACTTAGTTAAAGGGAACAAACAAGAACATTTCTGCACAATGGAGAAGGTGCCTGAGATAGGAACCATCAGTGAGCCCTAATCTTTAAGATCTGGACCTGAGAATTCAGATGATAGTCAGGAAGACCATAGAAAAGTTGAAAGCCATTTCTGCTGCTTGTGGAAGCTATCTTCAATGTCTTTGCTCTGGTCAAATGCTCTCCTTCTCAATCTCTTTGGTAGGTGCTGACCAGGCTTGAACTTCTGCTTTCCCTGTGTGCTTGGATCAGCTGGGCATGTGTTGCATGTGTTACTATGCAACTGTGTGTGTATGTGGAGTGTGTGCAGGTCAAGAGGAGATTAACAGTAAGATCCTACAGTCGTGTCCTGGGTTTTAAGGCTGGGGAATGCAGTGGGCATTTAGCTTTGTTTCTTTTAGGAAACTGCCCCTCATCCCTGAAGTCTGAGTTCCTATTCCTCCTTGAGGCTTCTCCAGGGACCTAGTGTCTTTCTCTAACCGTGGGCATAACAACATCTCTATAGACAACATGTTCCTGTACCAGCTTCCAGACTCCCTCTGGTTTCTACTTGAGTTTCTACAGCCAGCACTGAGAACCCTCATACTTTATAAACAAATAAATGTGTGTAACTTAAGTACTCTCTTTCAGCATAGATTCACACCATGAGCTAAACACTGTTCTAAAACTGGAGTTTCAGCAAATGGACAAAGTAGACAAAGCTCTGCTCTCCCAGAATCCATTGGAGAAGATAGCCAATAAAGTGTGTTGAATAAATGAAGGAAGTTCCTACTTCAATATTCTGCAAATTGTCAACTCTGTAAGAGCAGAGAGGGATCTATACTCTCTCTCTTAAATACATTATGCAGAAGATTGAAGTTGATAGAGTTCAACTCAAATAGTGACACAAACTTAATTTCACTAGATGTCTATGGCCTGACCAATTCAAGCAATATTATATCACTATCGTGAGGATATTATAAATATTATTTAACTGTTGTTAGGGGAGTCAATCTATTCAAGTATGATGACAAAAGTATTTGTATGTAAAAATTCACAGATTCAAAGGATATTTTGTGAATAAAGTTTCCTTAATTTGGAAATATGAAATGAAAAATCTTCCAAAATCTGAAACTTTTAATCTTTGCCAAGACATATTTTTTATTAACATATAATAGTTTAGCTGGACGTGGTGGCGCACGCTTGTAATCCCAGCATCCGGGAGGCTGAGACTGGAGGATCCGGGTTCGCGGCCAGCCTCAGCTACCTAGTGAGGCACTCCGCAACTGAGTGAGACTCGGTTTCAAAATAAAGAATAAAAAATAGGACTGGGGGTGTAGCTTGGAGGTAGAATGCCCCTGAGTTCAATCCCTAGTACCGAAAAAAAAAAAAAAAACATAGAATAGTTTTACTTACTTATGGTGTACAGTGTAATACTTTGGGGACATGTATACCTGTTTAATGATCAAATCAGAGTAACTGGCATTTACAACTCCCTAAGAAAATCTGAAAGTTTTTGAGAATCACATCAGGACTCAAAGTTTCAGATTTGAGAGCATTTCTGATTTTTAGATAATGGAGAATCAACCTATACAGATTCCCAAAATCAGAAAAACTCAGAAATCTGAAATATTTTGTAGTCTGAAGCATTTCAGATAAAGGATATTCAACCTGCATAAGAGTCTTTTTACATTGCTCTATTCTCCAATCAGTATTTTCAGAGTATCTGAAAAGAACTCCACAGTTGAGAATTGCAGCTCATATAATAAGGTCTCTAGGTTCCTGTGATAGACTATGCATACTCATTATACACGTGAGGTTCGATTTTCATAAGAATCACACGCCTGCCCTGGACAGGGCGGCAAAGGAGAAAAGATACAAAGAATAGATGAGTTATGAGGGGGTAGTAAGTTGATGATAAGCCAACTGCATGGATTTCTGAGCTTTGAAGACAATACTGATACAGCAGAACAAGGCCTTAACCGTTTTTGAGGCTAAAATATTCAGAAAGAGAAAGTCCAAGATTGTGTTCTTTGCTTTTAAATTCCCCCTAGTTCCTGGGATGGGACTGCATTAGGAAGTTTGACCACTCATAAAAATCATACAAAGATTTTACTTTTTAATTAATGGATTTAATTGGGACAAGACATTAATTTCTCTCATAAGAATTAGTGACACTTTTTTCAATTAATGATCAATTCCTAAAGAATTCTCTACAGACATGAAAAATTATCTACTATGCTCTAGAGCACAAATACAATGACAAATGGGATCAAAGCACACCAAATAAGTTGTTTTACGTTGCATCAAATAGGGTCTGTTGAGAACCTTTGACTCATTAATTAAAATGTCAGTTAATTCAGATATTTTCTGTGACCGTAGTCAAACAAGGAAATACTATTTAAAAGCATGAACTCCTTCAGATCACAGCACAATTGAAAAGATAATTATATCCTTTGGAATTATGGCTGGAATATATCAGTTTCCTAATAAGACATGGAATACTATAAAATATATGCAATACATTTAAAATAAGAGCACTAATTGAACTGTTTGAGAATTTAAAAGATATTTGTATGAGGGAGAGTTTGACAGATTCTGGAATTAGCTTAGACTTAAATTCAATAGCTGCACTCATTAGCTACATAAATATAGCAAGCTTTATATTTGGTTTGCTCTTCTGTAAAATGGGCTTAATAATGCTTACCTCATGGGGTGAATATGAGATCAAATAAGTTAATATTTATAAAGTATTCAGGATGATCCCTTGGACATAGTATCTATTATGTATCTTTGGGATAAAAATAGCTTCAAAATATATACATTTTTAAAACAAATTATGCTTTGATCAATATTGGAAATTAGTTCATGTGTAGCCTTAAATACCAAAAATAAAATAAAAATTTGTACAAAATTCTGCAACTTTCCAGATCTTGGGAATGTATTCTTCCAACACTGTTATAAATACTTAATTTTCACAATTGCAAGTGAAATGTCATATATAATTTTTCACAGTTAAAGGATGGTTTAAATATTGCAAATTCTGTGCTAATTTTTTGTAGTAGCCTTAATCTCCCAAAGTCAAACATTTAAGAATATTTTATAAACTAAGACCATTAAATCATACCTGTATGTACAAAAGTATTTGAATATTTTCAAAAAACAAGTAACTATGCCATTATTATTGCAATATAGTTGTAGAATATAGAAGGGGAGAGGTTGACTTTGAAATCCAACTAAGACTCAGGTATTGTAACAGGCACACTTAATTCTACAACTTTGGGAATTTTACTCTCTCAGAGCTTTAATATCTTCATCTTCCAAACAGGAATAATTGTTCTGATTCACAATGTTTTTCTTGAGATCATTTAGTGAAGTAATTCAAAGATAATGTTTATCTCAGAGTGTGGACCATAGTCAATTCTCAATATATGCTAGCTTATATTATTAGTTTGTACAGTAAAATGTTCTGTAATCATTTTTTATGGTGCTTTTGCAGTAAGTCAGAGTCTCAATTGATCAGGCTTTCCCAAGTAAAATCACTGTTATGAAGGCTTATAATATCTAAAAACATTGTCTATATTTTACATTCTAAGCAATTACTGCTGTGACACAAAATACAACATACATCTTCAAAAATTAAAACAAACATTTCAGGAGAAAATTTTATACACATGCATTTCACACATTATATTACATTTGTCATCTTACATATATATTTCTCGCATTAAGACAAAAATTGTCCTTAAAATATTTGCTAAGATCCCAATACAAAGATCACCACTTATGTCTTTAGATACAAATGCTTTATCATTTACTTTTAAAATGTTTTTGTCTTAGTAATTTCATCTACCATAAAGACACTATCTTTTTTTTAATTACTGATGAAATGTATAATTTTAAAAATTACCACAAAAATCTCGGACTACCTAAAAACAAGACACTGAGTTTCCATCATTAGCATTGACAGGGAATTTTTTAAGGCAATTCCAACATGGATTAAAGGTAACTCCTATTCCAAAGTATCACCCCACGAGTTTCATGCTTTACACATACATACTTCTGTGCTTCAGAATGCATTATTTGTTGTCTACTGAAAGTGAAGATGTTGCAATAAAAACAAGCACCTCCTTTTCAACATTTTGTATAACCATTTTGCTTATACTAGTTGTAATTCTAAATAAATATTAATTTACAGATAGGTCCTTTGTAGTAAGGCTATGACATGACAGTACTTGCAACAAAGAAATTCTTGCATAGGTTGTTCCATATAACTATCAAAAATCATCTTCCCTGTGAAAGTAACTAGCATATGATTCAGGTGCTCAATAAAGACTATTTAAGGTGAATTGATCAAATCATCAATGTAGCAAAGCATGCAATTAACACGAGAGGATGCTCCACAGATAAGGACCACACAGCCAGAAAGTGGAATTTCAAGTTGCCAGAAGAGCCCCTATTGACTGAAGACTTGCTGTGTGCCAGACCCTGGTTAATCTCTTTAACAGTCTATTTTACTTTCATCTTTACAAAAACTAAAGGAACTATTCTTAAAAAAAAAAAAAAAAAAATTCCTCAAATTCTTAAGAAATTTGCCAAAGTAGCTGAAAACAAAATCAAAATATATAAAAAGAAGTGAGAATTGGAAACAGGCCATTCATTATAAATATTATCATCATTCTTGTGAGGGAGGGAAGCTGGTGTGTCCAGTTTCAGCAAACAGTGGCTTCAGAATTTGAACTTGGATAATTGACTCAAAAATCATTGCTGTCTCCCCTAGAGACTCTGCTAATGGTATCTAAGCTTTTCTATCTGGAAAATCTAACATTATGCCAATTCTGCTTTCCAGGGACATTTTCTAAATTAAAGCAACACTGATTTAATCTCTACAAAATGCACTTTGCTTATTTCTTTTTTGTTGTTATTTTTACTCCCCCCACCCCCCAACATGGATTTGTTCTCTTGAGTTACTACTTGCCAAATAATACCCTGGTGTCCTGAAAGTGTTAAGGCAGCTTGTACATTTGCATAATTTACAACCAGGGAGTAGCTGAGGGACTGGGAGAATCTGGTTCAGTAGGCCATTTAGAAATTCATTAAAATTTATTCACTCTTTATGCTTTTCCTGAGTATGTCCAGAATCTGAAAATATCACAGAAATGTCTCTAAAAGTAAGTCAAAATTAAGACAAAACTGACATGCTTAATCTGCAACTATAAACTCTTAAATCACCCCAGTGTTTGGGGGCTTTTTCTTTAAACACAGAAACTTATTCATATATTCACATTAGGTAGTTAATTGAAGAGAATAGAAGTTGCTATGGAAACAGTGCAGTATGCTGTAGTACTTAGTGAGAAAATGAACACTACTAATTATCACCAAACGTATGATATTTCTGCTCCTATACTCTATAGTTTTTAATGTACAATCTGTTTAATGAACAGCAAGTTGCTCGCCCAGCATGCAGAGGGTGGAAAAGGCCTAAAAATAGATGATTAAATCCTCAGGTGTGAATGTGAAAATTTTATTGAAATAAAGCCGTGAAAGTCTTATCTTTCTCCCATCTTAGCAAGGAGAGCAATCTTATTGGAACCTAAAACCTCAAATATAAGCAGTTAAGACAAGAGAAAATGTAGCTAAGGAAACATCCTGTTCTCCCCTTAGTTCTTAAGAATATTTCACATAGCTGAACTCAAAAGACAACTGTGGAATGCAAAGTTTCTATGGTGAAGTGGCAGTGAAGGAGTGGAGGTCTGGTCGGAAGGTGTGGCATTTACTCTCTTATGAAGCCAACTCTAGTGGGCTCCATAAAAAGATAACAAAAAGCATACTGCTGGGATCCCAGAAGGTAAGCCATTAGATCTAGCCCAGGAAACTGAAGGAAACCATTTCAACGGACATCCTTGAAAGATGGTACAACTCCTGGCCAACTGAGATGCTGAGTGTTTGCTCATCTATAGGCTGTGTGTCCCTCAACTCCACTGGCAAGATGTGTAAAGTAGACACTCCCTCACTATGAGGGGGACACATCTGTAAACCTGCGGCCTGCTGTTCAAACTCCTACCACCCAGAGTTCCACTTCCCCCGCTTTTACCCTTGTCAGTTGTGTCCTGGAGTTCACTGGCTAGTTTCTGATTACTGTTTTACCCTTGCCTTGCTTCTATCACCTCTTGTGCTAAAGATATGGGACCTCCTTCAGAAGCTACTTCTGCAACTTCAAAAAGGTATATAATGTCATTAAAATGAGGACACATATGTTAATGTCACCTGATTCAAAAATACATTAACAGACACCAGGCAGGAAACATGTATCCCTTCCATATTTCAAAATGTGTACATCCTTTAAATATATAAATGGTTTATATCAGTTCATTTTTTGAACTTTGAATAAATGGAATTGTGCTATTAACAATAACAATCAAAATTTTTTAAAAAGCTATTTCTGTAACCACTGTTGCCAGGGGTTGTCCCCAGAACAAACTCCCTTAAACAAACTTTGGTTACACATAATGGAAATTTTGAGGCTCAGGTCTGAGTAATAGTATTATGGGTAACACTTTGTCAAGGACTCATCCCTTGGATGGGTGAACTCCTATCTTCTCCCAAGCCTACTTTGTTCCTATTTTCAATACGGTAGGCACTCTCAGCATATCCCAACACGAGTCATGACAAACAAAACGTCGTTGCAAACAGGAGGGAAAGCCTTTAACTAAAGCATAAAAGTTAATGTGGCATTTATTTAGAAAACACAGTACGTATGATATTAGTATAGGATATTGGCACATAAAACATTCTTGAAAATGTAAGTTGGCAACACATTGCAGAGAACACTTTTATTTTTTTTAATTTATTCTGAGGAAAATTTCAAGTTACAGAGGTATTGCAAGGTATTGCAACAGTCAGAGCAAGCAAAAAACTCAACCAGACAGAGAGGAACCACCTTATTCATAACTTCACAAATAAAATCCTGACGCTCCAATCACAATGCATATTAAATAATCGTCACGGGATAAACATCTGTGGATGGTCCCAGTGTTGCCAGGTCAGCTGCAAAATGTCAAACTAAGGACACTTATCACAATTACACTTTAAAAGCCACATTATTTTCTGCTTCATGTGATTAATACAACATTCTCAGCATTTCTAGTTCACTTCATTTAGCATACAAAATTTATAAATAGACATTTATCAAGCTTCAACTATCACCGAATATGTATGTACAAGCCAGTTGGAATCTTGTTATCACGCTTTAATGACAGTATTTATGGGCTTGAAAAAAAAATCAGCCCTAATTTTTTATAACTTTATTATTTTCATGTGAGGGTAAGATTGTTACAAAATATTACAGATATTAGTTATATCTTAAAAACTGTGTGTTATGCATTCTTGTCATTTTTTCAATATGATCAAATTATTTTCAAATGAATGAGCAATTAAGGCTTACCTACTATTTAGTATTCCTTCAATTGAAGCTTACCTTCAATTTAGTATTCTCAATGAATTTTAGAATGCTATTAAGAAGTTTTAAATTTAGGAAAACTCATAAAATACATTTAGATTTGGGATTCCTCAAAAGCAATTTAGAAATGGTGGAAAAGAACAGCTAATGGGTAATTTAGTAATAGTTTAATGATACAAATTAAGAAACTTCATCTATTTTACTGATAAGATTTCTATTCTCAGGCTGAAAATATAAAACATGCAGGAATAATCTAATATACATTTTTAGTTTTTAATCATTAATTTTATGTGTAGTTCATCTTCAATTATTCAGTTTTAAATTTTTTCAGTTTTTAGACCATTGCTTCTATACTGTCTTGCTTCTGTAACTGTCTTTTTAAGAAAAAAAATCCGAGTTACTACATATATGTCTTTATTACCAATGGTATTAATAGATAATAAAAAACATTAACACTTAATAAGAACTTGTCATATCCCGAGCACTGCTCAGAGCATTTTATACATAGTAAGCCATTAAGCCCTCACGACAATCCTCTAAAGTAGGCAAAATTATGATTTCTAATTTACAGATGAGTAAATAGAGGGTAACTAGCTTCCTTAACATTACAGATCATCAGTGGCAATGCCAGTAGCTAAACCCAAGCAGTGTGCTTCTACAATGCACACTCTTAACAACCTTCTATTATTTATACTTCATTCCTCCACAAAGTATTTCTGATACAATCTTTAAACTTCATCATATGTGTTTGCTACTTTACTACCTAACTATGGGAAGACAAAAATCAAAGGTTGGAAAAAATCAATCATGTATAGTAAGCCACTGAAATGATAATTAGGGGTGGCTGCCTTAAATTATCCAGCAATATTTGAAAGGGCCCAAAGAAGTTAACTCTAACAGTTAAGTAATGTCAATTTTAATTTGTGGACCAAATTTTCATGTTAATATCCCATACACTGTTAGTAATTCATGAACACTGGAGTCGCCTTTGGCTCTCTTGCAATGTACATCCCATCTATCAACAGGGTCTAAAACTACCTGTGACCGCCACTCCCCACCTTCTGCACTTTCACAGCTGGGTCACATTCAACTTCATCATTCACAGACTATAGCACTAGCCCACTGATTCTGTTCTTGCCACACCATGGGCTTCTCAATGTAGAGTGAAGAGTGTTCCTTGTAAAACATGGATCTGATTGTATCTTTCTAATACTTAGGATCTTCTGAGGTAATTGCAAGTAAAATCTTGTCTGTGGGCTCCCTGAGTTCTAGCATGTCTGGCCCTTGAGCTGCCTCTGCAACTGTATTTCCTACTATCTTCTCCTTGTTCTCTGTTCCTCTTCCATGCATGAACAAATAAAGTGCTTTTGCACTTGCTCATAGTTCTGCTGAATTGCTTACTCCTGCCCCTAGATAATCACATGCTTGTGTCTGCCCTTTAGTTGCTACTCTGAACAACACCTGTTTCCTTTCCTTCCTGGCAAGCCCATCTAAAGTAACACTCTTGCCAGGTGCAATGATACACACCTGTACTTGGTACATCCTGGTACTTGGAAGACAGTAGAAACAGGAGGATCACAGATTCAAGGTCAGCTTCAGTAACTTAGCAAGATTCTGTTTCAACAAAAATTGTTAAAGGACTGAGGGGTAAAGCTTTGGGTAGAATGTCACTGGGTTGATCCCCAGGTTCAAAACAACAACAATAATAATAACAATCATCATCATCATCATCATCATCATCATCATCATCACCACCACCACCACCACCACCACCACTCTCTTTCACTCTCAACCCATAAACCCTGTCCTTCTAGTGTTTACTGCACTACTTGACTTTATTTTCTATAAATTCCTTTAGAACATTATTGTGGACCTGATTCCTAAACTAGTGCTTAAACATCATGAATGCTCAAAAAATATGTGTTGAAAGAATGCATTTAGATACAGAATTTCTTCCTATAATCATTTTACTCATGTAGTAGGGAATGAATCTAGTGCTTCATAATCTTATTTTCTTTAAGGAGATCGATTCTTAAAATCATGGCCTGCGTTTTTCATAGATGCTTTCATCCATAATTCTCGCCTAGAGGACAGTGTCAGTAATTGAAACTTGGAACATTTCTATGGTAGTGCTAAGAATTATCCCCCTGATTCTTTCCTAACAGAAAACACAAGGAAAATCCTGGTATTGGAGCGCTTCCTGAGACAAAATAGCAAGTGCTTAAAGATACCTCTCTACCAAAGAACATGCTAGACCTAAGAATGGTGAGCAGGAGTAACCTGGCATCCCTGCAGTCTCATCCCTAATTGTGCTGCTTCTTAGATAGAATCCTACAAACTCCCACCAACTCCATTCTATCACCTGTGTGGGCTGTGCTAGCACTCCCGATGTGCAGGAGCGCGCTCCTCAAACACGATGCTTCCCTTTCCTGACTTCCACCGATTCCATTCGAGAGCCAGGTCTCAGGCACTGTAAATATTTCAAATGTCTCTGAACAATTTCACACCCTCAGTTACTAATCTGTGATCCACCACAAGCCCTGGAGCTTCACTCTTATTCTTCTGTGACACACCTTTCCCAGTCTGACTTAATAGTTTCTTTCTAATCCACTGCATATGTTATTGTCAGATTAACCTCCTAGAAGCATGTTGCTTATCAAGATGTTCCCTTGGCTATTTAGTTCCTAAGAGACACTGGGCAACCACAAGTTTTTCTTATTTTTAAATTTATTTTCATTATTTTATTTTTAGTATTATAGGAGTGTTTTGTTCATTTTCATCTTAGAGAACTTTTATATGATGATTTAACCCAGTGATTCTACCTCCAGGCTACACCCCAAGCCCTTTTTACTTTTTTGTTTTGAAACAGGGTCTCACTAAGTATCTGAGGCTGGTGCGGAACCCATGATCCTCCTGTCTCAGCTTCCCAAGTACTGGAATTACAGGTGTGCACTGCCTGGCTTGGTCTTAGAGAACTGTAATAGACTGTTTAGTAGTCATACATATGACTGTTTCTGTAGCAGAAAAATAACATATCTTAATTGAAAAGAGTATATTCAATACTCACATAAATGAGTTGCACCCTCAAAATCCATCCTGCACCAAGACATGCAAAGCAGACCTTTCATGAATCTGATGTTTGCCTAGTCACACTCCTGTCAACATAGTTTGGTATCCATCAATTTCTAACATAAAATTGTGTTACAAATACTACTGACTGAAAATCATGGCGTGTGTTCCACATTCTCTGGGCATGTACAAACACGCACTCCATGCCCCTATCTAAATGATAACAGAATTACTACCTCCACATCTAGTCTCAGTATTGCTTTCAACAATAGATAATGTGGTAAAAGATAATTTTTTCACTGTATAAGTTAGATACATGTATATTTCATCCAACTTTATATTCCATGAATTCTCCAAGTCAAAATCAATTAGCAAATGGAATAAAATTAATGTGACTAATAAAGCACAACATGCCAAAGCCAGGAATTAAAATGTGAAAACTTTATTGCTTTTCTAAATATTTTGGAACAAGTGCAACTAGCTTGTGTATCATATTTTCTTGGTGCTTCTCTAATCACTTCTCTTCCAACTTCAAATTAAAAATTCATATGAATGAACACCATGCAGAGCAGTAATGGACCTTAATCAATGTGGAGCAGTGGAAAAACACTGAAGCTTTTGAATCAGACAGAGTCCCTTGCCTACTTTACTCAATTTCTGCTGTCTGTAATGAAATAATAATAATGACTGAGGTAAGTTCTGTGCTAGAAAGTAAGAGAGCCAGAATCAACTCAACAGATGACCATAAACCATATATATGACTTTGTCTACCCCTCTCCCCTTCATGGATGCCTATACACTATATTCACTCAAATCTTATTATTCACCTGGTCTTAAGGTATAAAATAATAAAATGTTGGCCAGTGAAATATGAATTATGTGACTGTCATAGCAGGAGGTCTGCCATTTGCCTTTGCTGGGACCTCTTGAGATCAAACAGGGTATGCAATAAATGTTTGTGGTTAAGAGCTAGAGCTCACTGACTATAGTGTGTTGGTGCCTGGCTTCTTCCTAAGGATTTAAACAAAGCAAGTGGCAGATTTCACCCTGAGGCTACAGTGGTTCATTGCTCAGATCTGATGAGCGGCTGGGGATTCTGTTGGCTAGGAGGACATTGCTTATATGTGTGTCAATGTCTATAACCATAGCAACAAAATAAGACCCGACAGCTGTAGGAGGGCTTCTCATTCCAACCATCCCCTAGCATTTCATAATGACTAAATCAGATAATAAAATAAATAATCTTACAAATGTTAATTTGCAGTAATAAGTACAATTGTTTGCTTGTCTAATCCATGGAAAGACCAAGTTTCATAATGAACTCACACCCAGCAAAACCATCCTTCAAGAATAGTTTGTCTCATGCATTAAAAATCAGAACTACTTGTTTCACCCCCAAAATTTATGCTTTCAAAATTTTACTATGATGTAACCAGTTTCTCACTCTTAATGCTTAATACTCTGTAACTGTTGGTTTACATACTTTGCTAAATTGTTGACATACCATTCAATTCTTACTTATGTATGCCCAAACATTTTTTTGTACTCTTTCTGTAGCCAACAACCCCAAAAGTGTTAATTTGAAGACTGGAAACAAAGACAAGTAAATTTTTACATAATTGTATCCATTCTGGTACCTGCATTTTTACTAAAACACCTGCTGACATCATCACAATTAATAAAAGCGACTACATTTTTGAACAATCACTCAATATTAAATGGTGTGTGATAAACAGCTTTCATTGTCCATAATTGTCATAAAATTCCATTATGAGATGAGGAAGCTAAGGACCAAGGAGATAAATAAGTTTCATTGGAGCTAGTAAGCAGCAATTTGGGGGAAAGGAGGAGAAAGCTAAATCTCAAGTGTGTGAATGCAACATCTATAGTCTCCGAATATTACACTTACTTTTATTATTTGGTCTGAAATGCAAAAACCTCATTTTTTTTTGTGGTACTGGGGATTGAACTCAGGGGCATTCTACCTCCCAGCTACACCCCCAGCCCTATTTTTTATTCTTTATTTTTAAACAGGGACTCACTAAGTTGTGGAATGCTTCACTAGGTAGCTGAGGCTGGCTGTGAACCCAGATCCTTTGGTCTCAGCCTCCCAAATGCTGGGATTACAAGCGTGCGCCACCACGGCTCCTCTTTATTTACAATAAAGAAAAGTTGTTTGCAATTTTGGCAATAGAATCCAGAATTCTCTACTATTGCATGTCCATTAAGATACCCTTTACCCAAATAAGGTGTTTAAGCATTTTAAACGTTCTAACAACCAGGTGGGGTGGTGGTGGTGGTGGTGGTGGTGGTGGTGGTGGTGGTGGTGGTGGTGTGTGTGTGTGTGTGTGTGTGTGTAAGATTGAGAGAGAGAGAGAGATTTATTTAATCCTAACTTGCAATTCTCCACTGTTTAAAAAAAATCTTCTTTCCATTCCAAATAGTTTTGAGTGGAATACCTCCTCATTTTTCTTTGAAAAAAAAAAAACAATGGTGATTTAAAGAAAGCAATTCACACCATGACAACTCTACTTATTCATTTTTCTTTCCTACATGTCCTCTGTGGTAGCAAAGACATTTATTCCTTCAATAGTCTCCAAACAATTAATGCCATACATCATGTGTGAATCTGACTGCTAGGCCACACCATCTGCAGCAACCATGGAATGGAATGCCTGCTCAGAAGGCCAAGCTGACCTGGATGCAAAGCCCAGACAGGAAAATGTGCTAAGACTTATGCTACACTTTTAATACATATGTTGTATTTACCTTAGCAATAGAGGGAATTGTCAGAGTAAAGGAAAAAAATGAAATGCAATTGCTCTGGTCCGAGTAAAAAGCCAATAGAAAAGATAGAGAGTTTGATTTCTAGATCTGTCTGATGTAGTTATGGCCTTAATTAGTAGAAGGTTATGAATGACATCTAACAAATATTTTGATAGATATGAATTACTTTTAAGTATTTCAGGAAGCTTTGTGGCTTCTGACAGTGTTAATAAAATTAAAAGGGTGATAAATACGAGCTCTATTTTCTGAGGAAGCACAAGGAATCATGGTTATGAGTGATCATATGTTATACCAATGTAAGGAACCCATTTTTCAAAATATGACAAAGCACAATAAAATGCTTTTATAAAGGAAGACTGTTATGCTAACTGTTTCATATACTGCTAACTGGGTTTATAAAAATACACTCTTTTCAATGATTATGACAACAAGATTGTTTCATAAGCAAATCTCAAGAGACACCCACTGTATCTCTTAGATTTCATACCTATAGTTCTTAGTTGCATAACAAAGAGCTTATTCTGACAATGACTGCAAAAAAAAAAAATAAACCCCTTGGGTACTAGAAGGAGCTTCATCTAGGCAACAGAAAATCAGTTCATTTAGATTCTGTTTGCTTTCAGTATTTGATTTGTAGACTAGAGGATAGTAATACTTAGCATCCTTGTCTTTCTTCCTTTGTTCGTTTCTTTTTCTATGAGGCATTATAAAAACCTTGTATAAGTTTTATAATGTACTGACATAAAATGATATGTAAGGATTTTTACTATTTTTTAAGTAGAATCTTTTTAAGCTGTGCTTGTATTATTAAATGAAATTTTGTGTGCATTAAAACACAGTCTCATTTAAAAACACTTAATTCCATTATTTATTATCTAACACTTTAATTTTATAAAGTTTTCACGTATCTCATTTACTTTAAACTTAAATTACTAATAATTAAATCAATTAATATAATCATTAATGTTGAATTGTAATACTGAGCCAAGTTGAACAGAAATGGATTCTGTTTTGAATAGACAAAGCACTTAGTGTTCTGATTGTGTATCAGTGGTGCCTCCCAACAAGCTGAAAATCATCCCAAAGACATACTCAATCAGTTAACTAAATGGACAGAGATTTATTATCTTATATGTGCTATAATGGATATGTGTTCTTCTTGAATTATAAAAAATGGCAAGTGACAAGTTATAATAACCAGTAGTTCTAGACTATTGGCAATAGTTTAGCCCTATGAGAATTATCAAATAAATACAGACAAGATGTTGAGCTTTTCTTCAGAATATCATTCTACCTAGGTAGCTAAAATGAAGTCTTTGAAAATGAGTTATTTAACAACATGGTACATATCTGAATGTGTGTGTGTGTGTGTGTGTGTGTGTGTCTGTGTGTCTGTGTACTAGATATAGCAGGCTCTGGGATGAAGAAAGCTTAATTTTGTTGTCCCATTCTGATGTTTACTAAATCAACTTAATCAAGTAACTCATTATTTCTGACCCCAAATTTCCTCACCTGAAAATTGCCCAACCTGCCTCACTGATTATTCTGTGGGTCATAGAAGCCTGTTTGCACTGGTGACACTATCATGTCATACATGTTAGAAAGAATAGGATTTGTTTTTGAATACTTAGTACATTCATCAGGATCTTCCCCAGATTGACTAGATACCTCTTCTCATATAAAGTAGTTAACATGGAAATGAAAGTTAAAAAAAAAATTCAGTAGAAAAAAAGTGTGATTTAACATTATTTTTAAAGACTCCAAAGAAAGTAGAAAATAGGCAGACTTTCTTGATCTGTACCCAGAAGAAATGTAAAAATTAGCGAAGACTATCATGTAGTTCTCTAGGTTGAATAAAGGCTTCACTGAAGAAAACTCATTAAAAGGATATAAAGACTATTTCATAAAATGTTCCAAATAGCAGAATTGACTTTTATACATTACAAAACATTGGGGTCCAAGAAATAAATTATATTCACAAAGAAAAAGTAATATTTACACTGGAATGCCCTTCTACCCACCACTTCTTCACCTTGCTAATATTTGGCCGATCTAGTTCTTCAGGGCTCAGCTTAGGGCACATCTTTTCCAGAAAGCTTCCACAACTCCACTCAGAATTCGTTATTTCTCTACTGAATAATCATTTCTTTGATGATAATGCTGCTGATAAAACTCTCAACATCTACCAGAACAAACATTCTGTAAGTACCTAACCATGCACAAAGTACTGTGCCACATGGTTTACATCCATGGTTTGTTTAATCCTAAGAAGTATATGAAAGAAGGTAGGTAGTATTGTCACCACCATCTTATTGTATATCATGTAAGTGAAGTACTCCTTGTGAAAGATCACATAGCCAGAAATGCCAGAACCAGTCTCTCAACTCAAGCAGTCAGCCTCTAGAACTCATGATCTTACCTGTAAAGGGAATATTGCCTTATCTCATTTATTTTAAAATAATCACTGCACAGGACAGTGCCTGGTCAACATAGAAGCTCAATTCCACTTCTAAAAGATTAAGTGATTTAAAATATTCATAGTGATAAATGTCTAAAACACTAAAAAAAATACATTTTCTCACTAGTATAGTCAGACTGAGGCCCAAGGGTTCTAGAAGACACAGGGATCCTTATACTCTCATCCCAAAGATGACATTTGCATTACAAAAGTTGTGTGTTTAAGAGATCTCTATGCCTAGGCTTCCTTCCCCTGTAGAACAGCATTTCTTAACCATGCTTGGGCGACATTTGGCAAGGCCTGGAGACATTTCTGGTTGCCTCAGATGGCAGAGTAGTGCTGCTGACATCTAATATCTAATGGACGATGGGCAGAGGTGCTGCTGAGCATTCTACAATGCATAGCACTGCAGTCCACAACAAAGAACCGTCTAAACCAAAGTAGTCAATAGTGATATAGACAAGCTAGTCTTGGATATGTATTCTCTCTTAAATTTTAATAAACTCATCAATATTCAGAGACTAATTCCCAAATTCCATGCTGTTTTACATCTTAAGTAGCATTAAAAGATAAGTTTCAAAGTGTAAGAGTCATGATTTGGGCAGGATGAATACAGGTCTCAGAGAATACTAGAACCTCAAAAGGCAAGGCTGATGTTCCCATCAGGGTTCCTGATTGAATAGATTTACTCTGGGCCAGCCATGGGTTAAACATGTAGAAACATCCCAATATCCTATAATATTTTACACAGAAAGGAACTGAGTCTTAGAAAGACAAGATGGATTTCCTGGAACTACAGGTTCAGTAGCAAGCCCCACACTCATGCATGTCCAAGCCCAGCCCTCCCCAGACATGATCACATGCTTGACATTAAGGGAGGAAGTGAAAACCAGGCTCACATGTCTGTCTTGACATGTACAAAGTCAATAAGCAGCTATCAGGTCAACCTGATTTGTGTTAAATGAATGATTTCTTCAAGGATAAACCTAAAATCTCCTAATGGACAAAAAGACAACTTCATAAAGGAGAAACGACATTTCACTAAATTGTTGTATGAAGCATCAAAACCCATGATGGAGAGTGAGGGCTTAGAGTGTGAAATTATCCTCCACATACTACTCTTCCAGTCTCATCAACCAACACTGAGAACAATACCTTTTTGTCACTGACAGGCACAAGAGCTGCAAGAATACGGGCTGCCTTGAATACCAAGAATTCCCCTCTGTTCCTCTCTATACAACAAACATCCAATAATGGCAACACAGAATAATGGGAAAGAAAAAAAGCCTATTTCTAGGACAAAGGATATCCTGTAACTTTGAAACACGATTTTCATGTAAAAAGGGCTGTTTATCCCTCCCTGGCACTAAACACTGCTGCAAACTCTTCATTTCCCAGCCCTTACTCTTTATTACCATGTTCCTAGGACTCAAATTATGTACCAGTATGATCAACTTGCTCAGGCCCAGAAACATGGGAAGAAGTAGTGAAAGTTGCTGGGCTGTTTTTTTTTTTTTTAAACAAAGAATTAAAAATAGAGGAATCCTTTGTGCATAAAATGCACTTATGGCACTGTTTAAATTTATTCTGAGCAAAGTATGCAAACAACTGGCCAACAAACAAATACACGAAATCTAGTTTATTCTTCCTCCAGAACAAAATAAGTTCTAGGGGTGAAAGACTTAAAATTGCAGCTGAAGGAGGATCCTTTCAAACTGCAGGGGTGACATTTTTAAAACAAGAAGAAAAAAATAAACAGGTCACCAAAATTTGTCCAGAAAACTTCAATTCCGCAAAAGAAAAACACACACACACACACAAAATTAGAGAAAAAGATCTCCTTGCTCTAAAAATCTGTTGGGAAGCCTTATGACTCTAAATAGGAGTAAGGATAAGTTTAGATAAATGCCTGTCCTTAATAAGGTAAAGTATGTGGGAAAGACAACTGCAAAGCCACCAAAGAGCTAACTCAGCTTCTCCTCCTGCTGTCTCCCACCTGCAGAGTGAGGAAGGAAACACTAACTCAGAGGACTAGAGCCTCAAAAGAACTCTACAAGTTGACAATCCCTCCACCTGTGAGACCATGCCACTTGGTTTCACAAAATCACCTCTGCTGGAGGGAAAGCATAATTACTGAAACTATAGCATCATCCAACAATGGGTCAGACATTCAAGGTTCACTAATAAAAACTCAAAACTGCTTTTTGTTGTTGTAGATTTGCAGCTCATAATTGAAGGTATCTGTGAGAAATGAGTCTTCCATAAAACAGAGTCAATTACTAACCGTATTTCCATTCAAGTTACATAGTATAGCATATTTAAAAGTATATTATGAAATAATTTCTCTGTAAAGTATGCCATCACTCAAAAAATCTGTCCACACCTCCTGCCACGAGATAATGATCTCATAAGGTCTGGTCTATTCTGAAAAATTATCTAAAATAGTTGTTTTTAAATAGTCCATTAACCACCAAAACTAGACATTTACAATGAAATCATATAAATAAATACTATCCAAAATGCCTGGTATGATATTTCTAGGATCATTACCTCCTTAACTCATTAGGAACATTTACAGGATGAAAAAGAAGAAAAGCAATGAGTAGTAGTAAACATTTGACCACGAGAATAGAATGGTGGTTACCAGAGGCTGGGTAAATAAGGAGGGAGGGAGAGATGGGGAAAGTTTGATCAGTGGGTATGATGTTACAGTTAGGAAGAAGTTCTAGTGTGCTGTTGCACAGTAAGGTGACTATAGATAACAATAATATATAATTCAAAATGCTAACAGGAAGGATTTTTCATGGCTCTCTATAATAAATCTTGGAGGAGACAGATATGCTTACACTGATTTAAACATTACACAATGTAGACATGTTTTGAAGCAACATATGGTACCCCATAAATATGTCAATTTTTATGTTTTTATGAATCAGTTAAAATTTCTTAAGAAAGGTGAAACATCTTTGAGTAAATGCATGCCAGCATCTTGAGTCAACATATTAAATTATGAAAAGAAGGTACGGGGGTAAAGTTCAGTGGTAGAGTGCTTGCTTAGCATTTTGGAGGCCTTAGGGTCAATCACCAGCATTCCAAAAAAAAAAAAAATTAAGTAAAATATGGAGAAGCTTGCTTCCTTTTCCTTCAATAGGTAGAGTACTATTGTTTTAAAGTAAGAAAGTATACTTACTAAATTATCTTCAATTATTTATTTCTCTTCTATTTTTATTATAATAGTTTTTAACTCATTTTAAGGTATGTACTTTTAAAACATTTCAGGAAAAAAAGGGGTTCTTTACATTATGTAGAACATGATTCAATTTCTGAGATATATAAATTATTATAATTAGAAAACAAAGTAATCATATAATTATAAATAATTATAACTTGAAAAATATACACACCCATACAACAAATTGAAAAGATATACAAAATCCTATTAAAGGTTGTCCCTGGGGAATAGAACTGGCAATTGAGAGAAGACTTCCAAAAGACTTTTCATTTTATATTTTTATGCATTTAAATTTTCTGGTATGTTCACATACGCACTTAAAGAGAAAAAAAAAAAACTAGTTTACTATTTTAAAGTAACAACATTTAAACAACATTTTTAGGAGAAAAATATCTCCATTTAGCAGTTATTCTTTTGCCCATTCTCACCAAAGTCAACTAAAATTATTAGTGCAGATATAAAAATTAGGTCTTGTGACTAATTTTCTCCAATGTGAGGAGGAAGCTTTTCAACAAAAGAAAAAGATTTTTTAAAAAATGGTCAATTAAAATACATGGACAATTAGAAAACAAAATTACTTATCAAGACAGATATTTTTCCGGAGAAGGATTGCTTTCCAGAATGCCCTGGTTAAAGTACTTCTATTTTTACTCCCTGATGTGAAAGGCTCACAATCTAAGTCCTTTCATTAGAATTTGCTTCTCTTACTGCTGTACAGAGGCAGGAAGCCCTGTAGTTTCAAGGACATTGAGATGTTCTTTCACGTTCTTTTCTGAGTCTCAACAAATGGAGTCCATATGATTCTAGAGAGTTCTAAAATGAGATCTGGACCACAAAATTCCCCAGTTTCACATACAATCAGCACAACACAGTTCTTTCACCATACCCTGCTTGGGTCTGTGAAGGCCAAAAGGTGAAATTAGGCTCCATAAACTGGCAAATCTTTTCCATTGTTAAAATTCTGATTGTAAGTGAACCCATGAGCCTGTTTCATATTTATTTGTCCCTTAGCAAACAAATTGAACAAAATACCACAAAATAACCAAAGCCACTCATCTATGTAGATATATAAGGAGAACGTGAAGATTAAACAAGTTAGACTTCAATACAAAATGACAGTATCTGAAGCATGGTAGGAGGATGGTATCTAAGTGGCAGAATCTGAGGTTAATTAAGAGTGAACAAAGAAAGGACAGTTGTAACAAATTTATTAAAAATTTAAAAAATTTTTAACACATTTTAAAAATACTAGCTTATTTTAGAAACCAGTAACTCAATGATTTCTTCTTGAAAACTGTATTCAGCTGAGCCTTTCACAATTTTAAGTAGAATTATTACTCAAATTGCCTTGGAAGATAGATAAAAAAAAAATAGATTGAAAGGGTAAATGTAAAGCTATCAGCAAACTATAGAAACATATTACAGAAGACGAAATTTTCAAGCGCTTGATATTTGTTCAAAAACGTGTATTGAACTCCCATCTCTTGAGCCAACCACAAACCACAGATATGGGGATATGATATTGTACAGGAAATGAAATAAGGTCTGATGGAGTTTAACATCCAATTTTGATTCATATATGTTAATGTGATAAGAGAGGCAGAAATATAATGTTGGGGAGCATAGAGAGAAGAGAATGCCTTCCATCTGGGGCCGCCAGGTCATTCTATGAAGGCAGTTCCTGAGTGATTGCTAACAGGTTGGTACGTGAGGATGGTAGAAAAGTGGCATTTCAGGGTAAGGCACCATACAAAGAACTTAAGTGGGAACTTAGACCAGGTTACTAAGGAGCTTTACATGCAAGTTTGGTGAGTGTGTTAGATTTCTGTTACTATAACAAATACAGAAAGGAACGGTTCATTTTGGATTATAGTTTTGGAGGTTTCAGCCCATGGTTCCTCTTGGACCTGTAGTGAGGCATCATGGTAGGGAGTGGTGGTAAGATCATACTGTCACCTGATGATGGGGAAGTGAAGAGGGAAGAAGGAAACCACAATCCCCTTTCAGGCATGCCCCCAAAGACTGGAAGATCTCTCATTATGTCCAACTCTGAAAGTTTCCATCTCCCAATAGTGACATAGTTTGGGGAAAAAGCCTTTAACATATGAGTTTTTGAGGGAACAGTTATTCAAACCGTAACAATGAGTCAAACTTCAGACGGAGGTCACAGAAAGTGTCTATATGTTTAGGTTTTGTTTTTTATTTTGTTATTAAAAAATAACACCAATGTGTAGAAATGTGCACAAATCATGTGTATAACCCAATAATCACAAAATAAACACTATTTCAGATTTTGCCAACAGATAAAGGAATACATCAGAAAGATGGATATGTCAGTGGTCTTTTAGGAGGTATAGAATCAGACAGAGACACCAGATGAAAGGCTGTTACCATCACCAAGTATGATATATCAAAAAGCCAGTTACAATGTTTTCATAGCGATCCTCAAATTTGGTCTGGGAGAACAAAAAAGTGGGAAACTTGGTCCAGGAAATGTTTGGTGACCTGACTGAGGTCATAAAATAGTGGGAGAAGGAGCCAGAATAAAGCCAGACTTTCTGACTATCAGCTCAGGGTATTTCTGTCATACCACATGCCAGGAAAAGAGGTAACCAGGATTTTTTCAAAGAGAGGATTGATGGAACTTGACCAATGATTAGATGAAAATATGAAATAGAGAATTTCCAGTTCATTCTGGAATGCTTGGTTCTATGTGACTACATAAATGTTCCTACCAGCCTGTATGACCAGGTGATAGACCTCAAAAGCATTTTTACTACATGTAAGAGGGTGTAACCAAAGCTGCTTAGCATTTGGAGCCTCAGTAAGGCCAAATGACTCTCTTATTAGTATCTCATTATGGCTCAACTCCATCTCTAAAACAAAGCAAATATTCTGCACATAGGATATAATAGTTTGCTTAAATTACATGGAAAGGATAATGCTGTCTCAACTGACACTTGTGATTAATCCTAATAAGGACTTGCTTTAGAAGATTTTTGGCAGACATTATAAGCTGACAGTTCACAAAAGAAAAGGACTTCATTGTTTACTACAACAAATATGGGAACAATAATGATATTGTGCCATCTTTCCTCATTTCCCTGATATGTTTAAGAAGAATGTTTGAATAACATGTTAGTATGTCCATATCTTGAAAATTTTATGGAACAAATATAAACACAGTAACAATCCATAAAATTTCTTTATTATCTATTTTGTTTGAAAGTTATTAAAAATCTGGCATCTAAAAGGCAATGAAAACAATTTCCAATGGTTTCATTTCCCTTTGAAATTCTTTCAACAGTTTCCTTTCTTATTGGATCATTTTCTTTTTATTTTAGTATTTACATTTCAATCTTAAATTTTTAGTGAAAAATCTAACCTAATACACATCATTTTAGTCCAAACGCCTTTGTCCAGATCAGTAATAAATACATCATTTCATCCAACTCTCATAAGTATTTATCTAGGAGCAATTATTTACTGGAAAACTACAAAATGCTAGGGTTAATTCCAGACTAGAACAAGACAATGTTTTTTTTTTTCTTTTTCTTTTTGCTCTCAAGATGTTTGTAGTCTGGTTAAGGAGACAAGACATGCAAATTAAAACAGCTCAATTATATTACAAGACAGTTTGGAATTAAGCAGACAATAGCTTAAACAATAGGAATCATATAGAGTTGAGAGAAAAAAAAGGCAATAGAGGTGGAGTTGATAATCAGACAAGTTTTATATATCATCAACTCCATAATACTTGTTTTGGCTACCTGGCTTTGATGCTCCCCCCTTACTGCCCCCACCCCGCCCGGGCCTTTCATTCATTAGTCTCCTTTCCAAATACAAACACAATAAAGTCTTTAAAAAATTACAAGCATCAAGAATAGCTCTAGGAAAAGTTGGGGGTCTGAAATGTTGATCACCTCACTTTCCGTATTCCACATGTGCTTTCCTTTGTCCAGCTATTCAGCCAGCTTCCCATTATCAAAAGAAAATGCATTTCTTGCTGAATACTAAATCCTTGCTGATACAAGTGGATAGGCTGGTAGGGATCAGGGTGGTAGAAGACTCTTCCTAGAGGACAGCACAAAGATAACTACCCACTCTAACTTTTGCTAAAGTCTTGGATTTCATAAATTATGTGCTGCTAAAGTATTACTAATAGATCAAAATATGCTCATGTAAATATGCTTGCAAAATTGTTTTTGAACTTCTTAGTTACTTTTTAGTAATGTTTGTCAGATTTCCTTAAAAGAAACCCTGAAAATGGAGTCCAATTTCTTTAGGCTGTATTAAAATGAACTAGAAACTTAGAATTCCATTCATTAATTAGTGATATTTTTATTGCTTCCTTGCATTCATTTGTTCTCCTGAGGTAGAAGTCACAACCCTGACAGTGAGTCCGTATATTCTATGACTGACCACAGTTACTAGTTCAAGGATGGTATGTAACTAAAAAGAATCCAATCAGAATGAGTTTCAGAATCACTACTGGCTGTTTGGGACACAGCCTCTTGTCCTAACAGGTTGCAGCCAATTTGCTCCCTTGAGTAAGCCAGCATGACGAAGTTTTAATGCCAGATGTGAGAAATGGAATGAACTGCAGAGAGAAATGGTGGTAGTCTTGATCAATTCAAGCCTAACATATTGAGACAAATTCCTTCCCTGTTCAAGGCATTTTTTCATATGGTTTTCTTTAACCTGCAACTGACCTACAAATACATACAACTCATGAACTCAGTAAATATGTATTGAGCAAGCTGATGTGGTGGCACACGCTTGTAATCCCAGCATTTGGGAGGCTGAGACCGGAGGATCCGGGTTCATGGCCAGCCTCAGCTACCTATGAGGCACTCCGCAACTTAGTGAGACCCTGTTTCAAAATAAAGAATATAAAATAGGGCTTGGGGTATAGCTTGGAGATAGAATGCCCCGAGTTCAATCCCCAGTACCACAAAAAAAATGTATTGAGCACATTTTACATGCTATGTTCCAGGACATCCTCAAAAATTAAAATAATAATAATAATAATAATAATAATAATATAGAATTTCTTTCCTACACTTGTTCACATTCTAATGGAAAGGAAGTAAACAGACTAAATTAATATAGTGCGGTCAATAAGAATGAAGGGTAAGCAGAGGATAATGGAACAGGATGAATAAGGGGGCACCTAACTCACCATTGTTAACAATATAAGTAAACTTAAAAGCATTAAAATACCAGGCTAGACCACATCATTACTGTAGATATTACCATCTGCCACTTAGCAGCATGGCTAGTTCCTTCACATTCAAGTGTAAAATGCCTATGGCTTAAATGGCAAATATTCTCACCAAACACTAAGCCCCCTGAAATCACCACTCACTCCTGAAACAAACTACATTGATTAAGTAGTATAAGAAAGACACACCAGTGGACAAACTACAAAGTATTTACTCCTCAGCCACTACAGGTAACTCATTTTACCTGTGGAGTTTTTCAGATGCAATCTCTGGGGACCTGAAACTCAACAAATTCAGTGAAGCAAAAATTAACTGCTGTTTTAAAAAGGCAAAGAAGTAAAATAGTGGCTGGATGTTAAAATATACTCCTGCATGAGTGAAATGCTCCCTGTGGAATCACATACAATAAAGGATTTGAAAGCTAGTCAAAGATTATAAAGAACTCAAGGCAAATGCCAGTAATTGTCATTTTTGTAGAGTGCACTCTTTTCCTATAATCAGAGATGCAGAAAGTAGCAGTATTTCATGCATTCGCCTTTAGAAAAAGATTGTATCTTTAATCTTAAAGAGAAAAAAAATGAACAAGTTAGATAATTCCCAGTACAAATTATCTTTAATCTTGGAGGGCAAAGAGAATAGGTTAAAGAAGTCCCAATACAAATTAATGTGCTCAAATAAAGAACTGTGCTCTTCCAACTCAGGTTATATAAATACAACCAAATGGTCTGGAACTTTGTTCCCTGACATTTTGTCACTGAGAAAGGAATGTAATGACAATTAATTGAATCTTCTAGTGGGCAAGAAAACTAATATTTACAGGTGGTTAGACATAACTGTATGGGACAGTGATTTCATTCTAACTGCCTTGCAGGGATGACTGCTTCCACTGTACTTATGAGAAAATCGAGATGGAAGCTTTACTGATACAACCGAATGGATAATTTTAACTGATTTCATGATATTATTTAAAATTGTTGAAGCAAGGGAACATGTTTGAAGCATAGAAAACTGAAATGTTTATTGGAAAGATTCATTAGTTAAGATATGCCCCTTCTGTTCTATCCCCTTGGTATTTAATCTTAAGTCTATTCTTCATAATTCAAAGTTTGATTTAAATAGGAGGTTCTTAATGGGTGTGGTGGCATACTATAATTCCAGTCTTTAGAAGGCTGAAACAAGAGAATAACAGGCTGAGGCCAGCCTCAGCAACTTAGCAAGACCCCTCAGCAACTTAGTGAGAGCTTGTTTAAAAATAAGTAAATAAATAAAGCAAGCAGCTCAGGGACAGAATTCTCTAGTAGCAATAAGTAAGTAAGTAAGTAAGAGGTTGTTTCTTTTTAGTTTTTTTTTTTTTTAGTTTATTGGTACATTGTAATCATACATCTTAATGAGGAACATGATGATAGAGGCATATACGCACACATCACTCATTTAGCTCTTCCCCAAGTCCCACTCCATTCCCTCCCCCCTCCCTCCTTCTCATGTTCAGCTTAGTGATTGACTGATGTGTTTGTGAATGTACATCATGTGCATTGGGCTCTTGGTAAGTATTGACTTAAGAATAGCAACATGAGGTCAATTCTTGAAGCAAACTACCATTTCAAAGTACTTTTTTAAAATGCTCCACGTGAAATTCTGCTAAGTGAGTCTTTAAACTTACAGTTCAAAGAAGCAAAGTTTATTACTGCCATCAGTGCAGTGTTAATACAAAAGTAAAGTGATAGGCAGTGAATAAATCTTAACAAGCTATAAAAGCATCTCCAAATTATTTATAATTTTACCAACCAGCCCCTCTTCATACATATAGTTTAAACCTGGCTAAGTAAGGAAACAAAAAGTAGAAATGAACTAAGGGCTACAATCCGTCCCCTACTTAACGATGGTTCAACTTACAATTTTTGGGTAAGTGTGAAGGCATATCCATGCAACTATTCTGTTTCACACTTTCAACACAGTACTCAACAAATTGCACAACATATTCAACACTTTATTATATACTACTGTGTTAGAAGATTCTGTCCAACCTAAGTGGTCTGAGTATGTTTCAAAGCTAAGTTAAGCTATGATGCTCAGCAAGTTAGATGCTTTAAATGCATTCTCAAGACTGATGATGTTTTCAAATAATGATGGATTTATCAGGATGTAACCTCTTCCCAAGAAGCACTTTCATATTAGCACAAGATGAACAGCCTCATAGATACTCAAAGAAAAGTCATTAAAGAATAAGACACACACAATCCAATGCCCAATGTGCCTCTCAATGGCATTCTACAGAACTGTTAGCTTACAGCTCCTGAAAGGAAAACTAGTTAAATATTTAAAGAATACTTCTGTGTGGCTTCTCTGCCACCATTGTTCTAGGCTCTGTATCAGCACCTGTTTATAATTGTATCAAAGTACCTATAATATGATTTCAAGTATTCTGCATCTTTCTGAGAATCATTTTTTCTACTACTTTAACATTTCCATTCCAAATAGCACTCACTTTCTTAGCTAGTCTGGAACTTTTGATCAAATTTTTTTTTTTTATCATTCTTCATTCACTGTCTCTCTTATCTTTCGGCTCCATCTACCAAACTCTTCACCTTGGAAAAATAATTGTCTAGTCTGTCTTTAATACCTGTAATCAGAAGTGTTGTTGAAGAAAATTGATGCAGATCAGATTAAATGTGTGACTGAAGGTCTTTGACTCCATCTGGGCCTTGGCACTATTCTGTCCTGTAATTTATTCTTAGTGAGTTCCTTTTCATCAATTCCTCTGTAGCCTACCACCTGTCTTAAGCCCTCCCTTCACCAATACCATTAAACTCAGTTAATAAACAAGTTCTGTAAATCATAGAGCAAATTAAAAATATTAAATAGGAATTATCATACTAGTCTTCCTAAACTTCAGCTCTAAACTTTTCCAAAACAAATTCTCTACTTATTCCCTTTGCTCTTACCTTTTATATGACATTCTTCCTCCTCATATTAAACATCTCCCTCATGTACTTTATCATCTCCCTTTACACAGGCTTCTTCCCTTCAGGATAAAAGCACATTTAAAACTCCCTTAGGCACACAGAAAAGCTAATGATTTTTGTACCCTACTACTTTGCTGAATTTGTTCATCAGCTCTAGAAGTCGTCTGTTTTTTTGTTTGTTTTTTTTTTTACATTTTTGTGTGTGGGGGGTCTTATAAGCATAGGATCATTTCATCTTCTAATAGTGATCTCAGTTCTTCTTGTTTTATTCCACTGATTCCCTTCTCTTGCCTTCTCTCTCTGGCTAGAGTCTCGAGTACTATATTGAAAAGGAGTAATAATAGTGGGCATCCTTGTCTTGATCCTGATTTTCAAGGGAATTCTTATACTTTTTCCCCATTCGATATGATGGTAGCTTTGGGTTTATTGTATTTTGCCTTTAAATCATTAGATCTTCTATATGCCAATGATAAATCCACTGAATAAGAAATCCATAAAACAATTTCATTCACGATAACCTCAAAAATAATAAAATACCTTGGAATAAATCTAACCAAGGAGGTAAAGTATCTCTAAAATTAAAATTATAAAATACTAACAAAAGAAATTGAATATCATGGAAGATGGAATGATCCCCCATACTCTTGGATAGGCAGAATAAATATTATCAAAATGGCCATTCTACCAAAAGTGATCTATATATTCAATGCAATCTCTATTAAAATACCAATGTCATTCTTTACAGGGCTATAAAAATTAGTCCTAAATTTCATATGGAAAAACAAAAGACCCAGAATATCCAAAGGAATTCTCAGCAATATGAACCATGTAGGAGGCATCACAATACCTGACTTCAAATTATACTACAGAGCTACAGTGATAAAAAAAACAAAAACAAAAACACCCAAACACCAAAAAGACAATGACAAAATAAAACATGGTATTGGAAAAAAAAAAAAGACACATATACAAATGGAACAAAAGATACAGAAACAAATCTACACACTTATAGCCAATTGCTTTTCAACAAAGGTGTCAAAAACATAAATTAGAGAAAATACAGCATTTTCAACAAATGGTGTCGGAAAAACTGTTTATCCATTTGTAGAAAACGGAATTAAACTTGAACCTCTCATCTGCACAAGAGTCAACACAAAATGGACTGAAGACTTGGAAATTATGATGTGGGACTACAATGCACCAATAAAACTCACAAAGGAAAAAAAGAAAGGAAGGAGGCAAGATAAAGAGTAAGAATATAATTCCTTATAGATTCATCCTCAGTTCAAGATTTTTTTTCCTGCCATTCCTTCCCTTTATCATGACCATTCATCTAACTTCTGATCATCATTAAGATCTTGGAAACACTATACATCTTAGATCTTTACTTGCTCAATTTCCAATAATCCATAGAGCAATGTGCATTTACTCCATATGTTGTGACCCTCTTGCTTCTATTCATACCAATATAGTCAAATACCCATTGCTGAAATCACCAAAATTTTCACTGATATCTCTCATGCCTGATGTTTTAGTTCTCATTTTACCTGCTTCTTACCAGCACTTGCTACTTGTCCATATTACCTCCATTCTTAGTTTTTACACATCAATGAGCATGAACTGCTATGCTTATAGGTGAACCTAAGGGAAAGTGTTTGAGTCAATTCTACTGTCTATCATCTTTGAAAATCAACATCGTAAGTTCCAGGAGATTCTTAGCATTGTTTCTTCCACTTCTTTAACAATAACAAATAGAAAAATAACAAAAGATATTATCACTATTCCACATATATATTCCCTGCTAGCACTGAGTCTAGAAAAAGATAAATGGTAAATTATTTCAAGAAACTGAGAGATAGTGAATCACAGAATTCTCTGCACTGAGAGTCAAGACAAAAGCTTTAAAATCTTTTGAAATCCCCAGATTGCATTGGTTTTTACTTCCCATGAATAATGTGAACAGTAGGCCAAGGACATGTTTGAAAGCTATTGTGATTGGATCCTTGCAGAATTTGGAAGGTGATTTCTGATAGGCACAAGGCTGCTCAGTAGATTTGATTTCATGGGTATAGATATCTATGCAATGAAGTTGTGGATTGCTGCTACAGTAACAGAGAAGTGAAGACTGCAACTTAGAAGGATGATCTTAATGTTATTCTTCAGTATTTATCTGCACATCTTCCCCTCTACTTTGTTTACAAAACATTTGAGCAGTTTCTGCTATCTCTTATCCACTGCCCAATGTTTTTGTCCTTTACATTCTTCTTTGTCTTCAGTCTTCAATAATGCCCTTCCTCATCTACTTGATGTGTCCTCTAATTGCATATAGCTGCCTTATTTCTGTCATGACCAAAATCTTTATTTCAAACTACCTACTGGACATAGCTCTCAGATGGTCTCATAGAAACCTAAAACTTCATATATCCTAAATGGAATTCATATCACCATGTCTCCCTAAATCTGTTCTAGCTCCTCCCTCTCAGACCTCTATCAGTGTGGTCACATCAGACACTCTTTAACTAAACTGCTAATTTAATATCTATCCTCCCTTCAAAGAATGAATTAATGAGTTTGTAATTTTTTTTTTTTTTTTGGTACTGGGGATTGAATTCAGGGGCATTCTACCTCCGAGCTATACCCCCAGCCCTATTTTTTACTCTTTATTTTGAAACCAAGTCTCACTAAGTTGCAGAGTGCCTCACTAGGTAGCTGAGGCTGGCCACGAACCCAGATCCTCTGGTCTCAGCCTCCCGAATGCTGGGATTACAAGCATGTGCCACTACACCAGGCTTGAATTTGTAAATTTTAGCTGGGCATATGGCCATCCAGAATAGAGACTACAATTCCCAGAACTCCTTACCCCTAGAAGTGGCCATGTGACCAAGTTGTAACCACTAGGATATACGCTAACAAGTCATGTTTCTTCATCCTTTTTCCCCTTCTTAAAGGGTTGACTTCAGGAGTGACAGTCTTCATGATTAGAGGACTTCAACCAGACAGATGGAGCTATCACCTGAGGGAAGGCAGACAAGGAAAAATATATCCATATCTGCAACACTGCAGAACTGCTATCAGCTCTAGATTCCTGGAGCTTGAGTGTTTGACTGAAAGAGAAGTAAACTTCTACCTTGTTAGAACTACTGTTGTTAAATTGGATCTTTGGTACAACAGCTAAACTTGTATCTTAATACACAACTCATCTCTCATACTGACAACATCAAAGACACTACACCTCATCCCGCCTACCTGTGATCATTCATCAAATCTTGTCAATTCTACCTGAGGGAATAAAATCTCTCAAATTCAATTCCTCTTCTCCAATTTCACAGCCACTGCTTGAGGTCTACCTGTCAAAACCTCTGATTTACAATTTTCTAAGTCTCATAACTGATCAACCCCACACAGGAGTCTATTCTCCAGCAACCTGTAGCATAATTTTCTTATCAAACACACATTTTGACTCTTCCACATCAGAACACCTAAAGTTTCCCACTATCTACCAATGATAACACTAGCTCAGCATAGACAGATCTCTGAACACTGTCTTACTTCAATTCTTACCTGTCCTCATGTGCACAGCTCCTGCAGTGAACAATTCTCCTTATTCTGAAATGTTCTTAGACTTTTTTCTTTTAATATTGTGTCTCTGTTCATAGGGTCTCTTTAACTGAAAGCCCCCTTCCCCTCTTTAAAAAAAGTCTCTAACCCCTAAATTTCAGTATAAACATCATTAAAGTGTCAGCAATTTTCCAGTAGAGATCACTCCTCTATAATTTATTATATGACCTTGATCATACTTCTATAACAGCAATAAATTATATTTTAATTTATATGTTTGCATACCTGACTCATTAAATGTTTCTGAGGGATAAAAATCATTTTTATCCATCTGTGCATCTCTGTCATCCTAGCATAGACAATGGTAAATATGGATCCTTCAAAACTTCAAAGAGGCTTACAGTTTGTTTTTATCAATGAAAGGAAGCATGGTGCCAGCAAATGCGCGCGCGCGCACACACACACACACACACACACACATACACTACATATATAGATGAAAAGGTGTTATAGATGATAGATAGATTAAATATAGGGATAGACTTCTTCTAAGAAACCTGGAGTTTCTGAATAAAGCCTCTTTTTAGTTATCAAAGCATTAGTGAAGACAACAGCATAGCCATGGTAATGTACCTAAGCTCTTGAAGGCACAGTGCCTGACTTCAAAACCTACCACTGTCACTCATTAGCTATGACTCTGGGCCTGTCACCCTCTCTTTGCTTCAGTTGCCTTCTCCAAAGGAGAGAGAATTTTTTATACATCAGAAGGTATTTGTGAGGATTAAATAAGTTAATATATATAAAAAGCAGGCACTGCTATCTGAACTACTAAACAAGGGCTAGCTGGTATTAAAATTTCTAAAATAAAAACAATACAGAAAGGTTCTGGAGAGGTGTGGGAAATCTAAATGAACAGTAGAGATGGCTGATTATTTGCATCTTTTTCAACATTATCTGATAGGGATACAGTTCTAGAACTGACTATTAAACAGATCTTCTGCACATTTTTCCCCACTTTTACCATCCAAAATTAGCACTTTTCCTTTAGCTCCCAATATACACATTCATTCCCTGATTTATGATGTCCTTTTCCCCTTCTGAAATAATGTATTTTATGACAAGGTTTCTGCCAAGTTCCTGTGTCTTGTGGTCTGATCTCATGGCTATATCTATATTGCAGTTTTTCCCATAATGAAAATAGTTTATATACCGTTTTCCTACCCAATTTCTGCCTCAGAGGTTTGATCTTAACCTTAGAGGTAGCCATGATGGGTTGAAAAGAGAAGAATCAAGAAAGGAAGAAGGACCTAGGCTGGAAATGTCAGTAAGAGAGAGAAGTGAACCATAATGTGGGCAGTGGTTAGTACTAGATGACAAGTCCAGTCCTGGTATGCCAAAATCCTGTATGGAAAGGAGACAGAAGAGGATGAGAAGGCCAAAGACAGGCTTTACCCAATTCTGCCTAGAGCTGGCTCAGGTGCTAAATATTTAAGCAAAAACATCAAAACTCTAGTTTTTCATTCCCTGAGGTAAACTTATATTTATGCCACATTACTCTGACCACGTGTACTACACATTTCTTTAAGCATCAGTGTTTCTAAATATATTCTGATAGCAGAGCTACAAAGGAGAAGAAAATCTGTGGTGTAGTAGAGTTTTTCAAAGATCTGACAGTCTTCTTTAATAATTAAAAAGCTGCTATACTGGCCTAATAGCAAACATTTCTGAAAACTGACTTTCTTTTCACAGTGAGAGAGGATTAGGCAAAAATTTGGATAATCATTAACATGCCTTCCTGATCTTTATTTCTCAGTTATCATTTGTGTTTGAGTCCCTATAAAATGGAAATTAAAGCAGATTAAAAATTTACAATCTCTCAGTCGGGCGTGATGGCACATGCTTGTAATCCCAGCATTTGGGAGGCTGAGACCAGAAGATCCGGGTTCATGGCCAGCCTCAGCTGCCTAGTGAGGCACTCCGCAACTTAGTGAGACCTGGTCTCAAAATAAATAAAAAAACAGGGCTGGGGGTATAGCTCGATGGTAGAATGCCCCTGAGTTCAATCCCCAGGACTGAAAAAAAAATTACAATCTCTCAAATATAACTCATAGCATTTTATTAGAGAAGGAAACTGAATCTTGAGTCTTCTTTTAATAAAATATTTAATGATACAAAAATGTGAAAAAATTGAGATTTTGCCAATTATAAGGATTATGATAGCTGATGTTTAAAAGTTCTTCATTTGAAAGTTTACTATTATCCCCTAATTAAATAAAGTATCTTGGAATATTTTTCAGCATACATAATTTTATCTTCAACGAAAGAAAAGTTTATGACTTACAAATTACGTCTTAATAAATATAATTGGCATCACTCTGTTATTTTTACTGATATTGGTGTGTGTGTGTGTGTGTGTGTGTGTGTGTGTGTGTGTGTGTGTGTGTGTTTCTTCAGTATTTGGGATGTGCTCCACCATGGAGGTACACTCCCAGGTCTTTTGTCTTTTCAATTTTTTTTTTTATACTAAGGATTGAACCTAGTGGTGCTTTATCATTCAACTATATACCCATTAAGTTTGTTTACTTATTTTATTTTGAGATAGGTTTTGCTAAGTCACCCACACTGGCCTGGAACTTGTGGTCCTCTTTCCTTAACCACCTGCATAGATGGGGTTACAGGCATGTACCATCACATTAGCTTCACTGGAGTCTGACTTTTATTTCCCTGAGGATTAGTGATGTTACCATCTCTTCATATTTTTTGGCTACATGTATGTCTTCTGTGGAAAATTATTTATTCAGCTCTTGTGTTTATTTTTTAAACTGTGGTTTTATGTTTTGTTTTGCTATTGAGTTGCATGAGTTCATTATATTTGGATATTAACCCCTTATTAGATATATGGTTTATAAATATTTTCCTCCAATCCAGAATTAACTTTTTATTGTGCTTATTATTCTCTTTCATATGTAGAAGTTTTTTGGTACTAGGATATGCTCTTACCACAAGGCATTCTCAGCCTATTGGGAAGTCCATCTTAGTAGGTACAATGAATTAACTGTTACAATTTTAGTAATACAAATAAATGGTTTCATGCCACAGACCCGGCCACTCTGGCTTAGTACAATTGACTATTTCCTTAGTAACTTTTTTGTTAATACCCTGCAAGAAAATATACACTACCATGAGCTCTTTGGAATCAATTAAGCAACAAAAATGTTCACAACAGAAGATCGATTCAAGATGGCATCTGAGTCAAACGCCTTTCCCCAGAGGCTGTGATTTCGAATCAAATTTACCCAAAAAGAAAATCCCAGCTTCTTAACAGAAGGAAAAAAGCAAAATTTGAACCTCAACTAAAGAAGACCCAAAGAGCTGATCGAGGAAGCAATGGAGACCACCATGCAGCGGCTCAGTGCTCGGCACCGGGTCATGGAGCCAGGCAGTGGAGCCGGGCAGTGGAGCCGGGACCTGGAGCTGTGGCAGCTAGCCAGATGCCGGGATCTACAAACACTGAGACCAGATCAGGCATGCAGTGAGCACCTCCAGGACCCCACGCCCTACCCAGGCCAGGATCCCTGCACTAGCCACAGCAACCGGAACGCATGGGACGATCAGCATAAGCTCCAGTGGGACTGCCCCAGCGCACCGCTCCAGAGACAGAACAGTGACCAACTGCACAGCAGAGCTTGAAACAGGATGGCCATGAATGCAACTTCCTGATGGGAGGAAAGAGGAGCAGAGTATCACTGAACCCAGGAAAAACAAGGGAGCAATCGGGCACCGGGAACCGCTGGGCACTGAACCACCGGGCGCCGTGAACCGGCGGCTGCCATCTTGCGTGCCAGCCCCTCCCAACCAATGTCCTACCAGCTATCCAAATCTTCATTGATCTCCTGTGCCCCCAGCAACCAGAGGTAAAGCAAGCAACAAAGGAACTCCAAGCAGCAGGGATGTGTAAATTGGATTGCACCCCTGGGGTGCAGGGGCCCATACCCAAAGGTCAGACTCAGTCACCCGCCCTTCTAGCAATTAGACAGGAACAGAAGTGCGGAAGAACCCCGCGCACATAGGGCATCTGAAAAGGCCCGGCATTTAGACTGCATTCCCGCCATCAGCAAAGGCAGAGAGAGAGATGTAGTCAGACCCTGTGGAGAGCCCAGAGACATAAGCTAGTAGTGGGAGAAGCACCAACGAAACTCCATGCCTGCACTGACAGAGCAAATAAAAATGCCAGAGACACACTCGAAAATTTAAGCTCAGTACTTACAAACTAGTAGAGTGTTTGTTTTTGTTGATTGTTGTTGTTTTTAGGTTTGGGTTTTTTTGTTTTTTGTTTGTTTTTTGGTTTTTTTTTTTTGGTGTTACATCTTACCTGCTTTTACTGTTTTTGTTTTGTATTGCCTTGATTTATTTATGTTTGTTTGAATGATTGGTTGCTTTGTTATTACTTGCTTAGCTTGTTGAATCTCCTCCTTATCCCTTTTACAAGCTTCCCCCACCCCTCTCCCCTCTATATTCCTCTCCTCAAAACTTTACCTCCTCCCTTTTTTTTCCTATCTCATATCAAGATCATCTCATACTATCACACTCAAAACTCTATATTGACTACCAGAATCTCCTGACATGTCTACCATCGCTAATCTTTACAATATATCACCTCAACACACTGAACCTCTTATTCTGCTGGAACATACCCTCTTCTTTACCCTCTTCCTGCATTCATCACTGTGACCTCTCACCCAAACTTTATCATCGAACATAACCTGTCCCTGTATATACCATCAGACACCTCTAAACCCCCACTGCAGAGATTGGATGAGTAATTGCTCTTTGCAAGAGCAGTAAAGATATAAATTAAAGAACAGGGGAACCAAGGGAAGGAAAAATAACAAAGAAACAATGAGCTACCACAACCCCTCAATAACAGATCTCACCAACCCAGAATGGCAGAGACTACCAGAAGAACAATTCAAAGTTTTAATACTAGAAACAATACAGAATTTTCAGAAAGAATGTAGGGAAAGCTGGAAAGAAATAAAGGAACAAA
This sequence comes from Graphiurus murinus, assembly GCA_004027655.1. Lineage (NCBI taxonomy): Eukaryota > Metazoa > Chordata > Mammalia > Rodentia > Gliridae > Graphiurus > Graphiurus murinus. Next base: position 220,035 of record PVLC010000004.1, read on the forward strand.
TAAACAAGGAATTCGATCACCTGAAAGGGAAACAAAGAGAAACACTGAACGAAGTGGAAGATGAAATAACCGAAATGAAGGCATCAATACAAACTATAGAAAGCAGATTAGATCACATGGAAAATAGAATATCACTCTTAGAAGATGACCATGCCAAAAATGAATCTATAGTACATAATTTAGAAAAAAATATGACAGTATGAATTCGACATCAAAGAGATCTGGGCCAATTTTAAAAGAGCTAACCTAAGAATAATAGGCATAGAAGAGGGATTAGAAGTTGAAACTTATGGAATGAACAATCTCTTTAGAGAAGTAATATCAGAGAATTTTCCAAACATAGAAAAAGAACTTGACACACAGGTACAGGAAACGTACAGAACTCCCTCAAGACAAGACCAAAGAAGAGGTTCACCATGCCACATAATAATCAAGTTGACCAATGTACAGGCTAAGAAGAGAATTTTAAAGGCAACAAAGGTAAAAGGTCAATTGACATTTAAAGGCAAACCAATTACAATCACTCTAGACCTCCCAAACCAAGTCATGAAAGCCAGGAGAGGCTGGAGTAACATATTCCAAACTCTGAAAGAAAATAACTTGCAGCCAAGATTCTCATACCCAGCAAACTCTCTCTTGAAATTGACAGGGATATAAAAACCTTCCATAACAAACAGAAACTGAAAGAAGTTATGTTTTCCAAAATAGCACTAGAGAAAACACTTAAAGAGATTAACTACAAAGAAGAACTAATGAGTAAACATCAGAACCAGAGAAACAATTTCCAGGAAGCAAACAACTAGGCAAAGAAGAATAAACTCCACTGAAAACATAAGTAAAAACTCAAAATGTCAGGAATTAAAAATCATCTCTCAATAATCAGACTGAACATAAATGGTCTCAATTTCCCAATAAGAAGGCACAAAGTGGCAAAATGGATCAAAACCCAGAATCCATCTATATGCTGCCTACAAGAAACACATCTTACAAGCAAAGATTCCCACAAACTAAAGGTGAAGGGCTAGAGTAAAGTAATCCAATGCCAATGGAACCCAAAGAGAAGCAGGAGTAGCAACCATGATATCAGATAAATTAGACATCAAGCCTAAGCTTATCAGAAGAGACAAAGCAGGTCATTTTTTACTAGTAATAGGAACAACACAGCAAGAGGAAATAACAATTATCAACATCTATGCTCCAAATGTAGGTGCAGTCACTTTCATAAAACAAACTCTGTATGATATAAAAACACACATAGATCACAATACACTAACATATTCCAAACTCTGGAATACTCCTCTTACATCTCTAGATCGTTCTTCTAAACAAAAGATCAGTAGAGACACCTCAGACCTAAATAATACCATAAACCAAATGGGCCTATTAGACACATATACTCTTTCATGCAACTACAGCTGAATTCACATTTTTCTCAGCTGCACATGGAACATTCTCCAAAATAGACCACATTCTCAGTGACAAAGCAAGCACTGGCAATTTAAAAAAATGTAACATAATTCCCTGCATCTTTTCAGACCACAATGGAGTGAAACTAGAAATAAACTCCAAGAAGACCCAAAGTAACCATGTAAACACATCAAGACTGAACACCACATTGCTGAATGAAGATTGGGTCATAGAAGAAATAAGGGAAGAAATTTAAAAATTCCTAGAAACCAATGAAAACAGAGACACAACATATCAAAACCTCTGGGACACCTTGAAGGCAGAAGAGGAAAATTTATAGCACTGAGTGCCCACATAAGAAGAACAGAACATCAGCAAATAAATAACCTAATGACACAGCTCAACGCCCTTGAAAAATAAGAACAGTCTAACCCCAAAGCCAGAAGACAGGAAATCATGAAAATCAGAGCAGAAATTAATGAAATAGAGAATAAAAAAAACAATACAGAAAATCAACAAAACCAAAAGCTGGTTTCTTGAAAAAATAAACAAGATAGATAAATCATTGGCCAACCTAACCAAAAGAAAAAGAGAATCAACGCAAATTAACAAAATAGAAGAGGAAAAAGGGAATATAACCACCGACAGTATGGAAATACAGAGGATAGTCAGAACAAAATGGAAAATCTAGAAGTAATTGACAAATTTCTAGACACATATAACCTTTCTAAATTGAGTCAAGAAGATATAGAAAACATAAACCAACCCAAAACAAAGAGATAGAAACAGCAATAAAGAGTTTACCATCAAACAAAAGCCCAGGGCCAGATGGTTTTCCAAATGAATTTTAAAAACATTTATAGAAGAGCTAATCCCAATACTCCTCAAACTATTCCGGGAAATACAAAGAAACGGGACCCTCCCAAACACATGCTATGAAGCCAACATCACATTAATATCAAAGCCAAATAAAGACAGCTCAAGAAAAGGAAACTGTAGGCCTATATCACTGATGAACTTAGATGCAAAACTGCTAAACAAGATACTAGCAATGTTCATTCAAAACCACATCAAGAAAATTATACACCATGACCAAGTCGGATTCATCCCAGGGATGCAAAACTGGTTCAACATACAAAAAACAATCCATGTGATTCACTACATAAACAAACTCAAAGACAAAAATCACACGATCATCTCAATAGATGCTGTAAAAGCATTTGACAAGATTCAACACCCATTCATGCTAAAAGCACTGCAGAGAATCGGAATAGAAGGAACGTACCTCAACATCATAAAGGCAATATACAATAGGCCCACAGCCAACATCATATTAAATGGAGAGAAACTGCAAGAGTGCCCACTAAAAACAGGAACAAGTCAAGGTTGTCCATTATCAATAAGGCAAGAGAAGAAAATCAAAAGGGTAAAAATAGGAAAAGAACTAAAACTATCCCTTTTTCCAGATGACATGATACTAAGAAGACCCAAAAAACTTATAGAACTGATCAACAAGTTCAGCAAAGTGTCTGGATACAAATCAATCTAAAAAATCAGAAGCTTTTCTGTATGCCAACCATAAATCCACTGAAAAACAAGTCCAGAAAACAATTCCACTCACAATAGCACCCCCAAAAATAGAATACTTAGGGATAAACCTAACCAAGGAGGTAAAAGACCTCTATAAGGAAAACTATGGAAAGTTGAAGAAAGAAATCGATGAAGACCTTAGAAGATGGAAGGATACACCATGCTCTTGGATAGGCAGAAAAAATATCAAAATGGTCATCCTCCCCAAATTGATCTACAGATTCAATGCAATACCCATTAAATTACCAAGGTCACTTCTCACAGACATAGAAAAATCAGTCCTTAAATTCTTCTGGGAAAACAAAAAACCCAGGATAGCCAAAGTAGTTCTTACCAATAAAAACCATGCAGGAGGTATTACAATATGACTTCAAACTCTACTACAAAGCCACAGTAATGAAAACAGTATGGTATTGGCACAAAAACAGACACATAGACCAATGGAGCAGAATAGAAGACTCAGAAACAGACCATCAGGCTTACAATCAACTGATTTTTTAAAAAGGAGCCAAAAAAAATGTACACTGGAAAAAACATGGCCTCTTTAACAAATGGTGTTGTCAAAAACTGGTTAGCCATATGCAGAAAAACGGAAATAAACCCCACTTTCTCACCCTGCACAAGAGTCAACTCAAGGTGGATCAAAGACCAGGAAGTTAGGCCAGAGCCCTGCAGCTACTTCAAGAGGGCATAGGACCAACACTTCAACACATAGGCACAGGTAAAACCTTTCTCAACAAGACCCCAAAGACACAAGCAACTCAAAGGAAGATCAATACATGGGATTGAATTAAACTGAAGAGCTTCTGTGCAGCAAAGGAAACTATCAAGAACCTCAATAGAGAGCCCACAGAGTGGGAAAAGATTTTTGCCAGTTACACTTCAGATAGACATCTAATATCTAGGATATACAGAAAACTCAAGAAAATCACAGCTAAGAAAACAAATAACCCAATCAAAAAATTGGCAAAGGATCTAAATAGACACTTCACAAAAGAAGAATTACAAATGGCCAATAAATGAGGAAATGTTCTACATCATTAGCAATCAGAAAGATGCAAACAAAATTACCTTGAGATTTCACCTAACTCTAGAGATCAGAATGGCAATCAAAAAACACGAACAACAACAACTGCTGGCAAGAGTGTGGAGAAGTGGGAACCCTAATACATTGTTGGTGGGATTGCAAATTAGTGCAACCACTTTGGAAAACAGTATGGAGGATCCTCAGACGAATGGGAATGAACCTACCATATGATCCAGCAATATCACTTCTGGGTATCTACCCAAAAGAATGGAAACCAAACTATCAGACTGATGCATGTGTATCTATGTTTATAGCTGCACAATTCACAACTGACAAACTATGGAAGCAGCCAAGATGTCCATCAACAGATGAATGGATTACAAAACTATAGGACATGTACACAATAGAATTTTACTTAGCCATAAAGAAGAACAAAGTCATGTTATTTGCAGGGAAATGGATGCAACTGGAAAACATAATGTTAAGTGAGATTAGTCAGTCACAAAGAGTAAAGAAGCATATGTTCTCCCTAATATGCGGATGCTAGGGAGAAGATGGGACATAAGAGTGTCTCCAGATGGAAAAGGAGAGACCCTCGATAGGCAAAGAGGTTGATTTAATCAAAGGGGATGGACACGGTGGGGGGGGCACCCTAATGCACACAAGGTACTTACACAATTATATCAAGGTCACTTACTAAACTGAACTTGAGGGGGGGGAGTGCGAGGAAGCAGGGTGGGAATTTGAGAAAGGGGTCAGATGAGAAATGGGTGCACGTATATCATTATCAATTTGTACTTAACAAAGATGTATGCTTATAGTGCACAAATATTACAATAAAAATGTTTACAACATTTTATGATTCTAAACATAATCTATAACTGATTTAGAGAAACCAGTTGGGGTGAAAACAAACCACACTGTGAACTTTTCATAATTGTTAAAATTCATGCATTTGTGAAAAAAAAAATCACTGAATAACATCCTGACACATATGACACCATCCCCCCCCCCAATAAGAAAGCTAAATGACAATATTTAACATAATCAGTACTGCTTTCCAATCAGAGGACCTTGTACTGTAGAAGCATTTTGGTAATGAATTCTTTTCTTCTTATAATGGATTCTTATTTATTGGAGTGTATTAAGGCCAAACTCCATTTTAAAAAAAGAAAAGCTAATTATAAATCATATAAACTAAAATAATTATTCAACTGAATACTACCTGATTTCCATTTATTTAATTCTAGTAAAGGAGATCCTTTAAAAAAAAACAAAAAAAAAACCTCATTCTAACCTCAAGTCCATTTTTTTCATATATGCTTTTATTGATAAATTGTAGTCTCAGAATATAGTTCGGAGTGATAGCGACAAACATGTACACAGCCCTTGATGAGCTTCCCCCTGGCTCCCTCATCTCTCCGTCCCCATTCATGATACCGAGATTGGCAATGTTAATTCACATATGTACACAATGTCAGTGAAAGTGTTTCCAGTCTATTTTTGCAAAGTATCTCATTCTCCTCATTTTCTTTTATTGACTCCCTTGCCTGTTGCCATCTATGTGTTTTCTACCCAGAGCACCCCGATCTGGCACTTTAGTGCCCTAAAACCCAACAGCAAACTTACTCTAACCAGGGAACATTTCTTCCAAGTAAATATCCAGTATGTTCTGCCAGATGTTCAGCTAACAAAATCAACTACTGTACAGTATTTCTATCCAGTCTTGCTGCTGTCAGACCATTATTATACACAAGGATTTTTGACAAGTCAGTAGAAACTGGTTAAAATAATTGAGCACATTTATTTAAACACTGAAAGAAGGGCTGTTTCTTTTCCTTTTTAGCTCAGATGATTGTGGAATGCTGAGTGCATGTTCTTTTCTCTGTGAAAGTTCTTTCAATACAGCAGCACTGCTACTTCACCAACACTTCCACCTCCTCCATGGTGATAGAAGTGATCACAGAAAGTGCCTGTGAATCAAACTGTGTGATACAGTATCCCCAACTCCTCTGCTAAAAGTTGTAAAATTTATTATTGTCTCTTTTGTTGCTGTTCCAGGAAGCCTGGGGACTTGGTCAAACCTACCAATGTTTTCATCATTTAGTCATTTTCATTAAGTAGAACTGCTGAAAATGAGGATAGATAAAATTACATAAAATTGTTCAAAAATTAGTAGCTAAAATCACATAATTAAATCTGGGCTGGAACATATGTAAGTTTAATATTCCAGGATTATAAAAGAAGACTCATGTCACATTAAAGAGTAGATGAAATATTTAGGCAAACATTTGACAAATTAAAAAGCTCTTAACATCTAATTTTTCCTCCTCCTCTTCCTTGTACTCCTCTTCTTCTTCTCTGGGGATTGAACCCAGGGAAATGCTACCTTCCAGATACAACCACAGCCCATTTTATTTTGAAATAGAATTTCTTGCTAAATTGCTGAGACTGACTTTGAACCTGGGATCCTCGTCTCAGCCTCCTAATCTTCTTGGGATTACAGGTATATACCACCATGTCCAGCCCTAATTTCTCTTCTTTACACTTAAAATAAACTCTCTGTTCTCCCCCAAAATAGTCACAAAGAAAGCCAGTTCTTTGGTTTGGGTTATTTGGGTGAGACAGAGAAAAAAAAGGGGGAGAGAGGGAGCGAGGGGGGTCAGAGAGGGAGGGAAAGAGAAAGGAAATGGGTAAGAAAAGGGATAGTAAATGTATTAGGATAAGATGTAATTAGTTTTATCTTTTAAAACCACCTGACAAACTCATGCACACACCCTATAGGGTTAACATGTTTTAAGAGTCTTGGTGTAACAGTAACATTCCTTTTCAACAGATCTATCATTCTTAAAGTATGATGGTTTCTAGACACCCAAGGGCGGTGTGGGTTTCTCTTTTCTCTGACAGGCAGTTTTCTCAAAAAGCTGGCTTCCACTCTTGTTGCAGGCTGGAAAACAGCCGGGCTGTTTGCATGGCACATTACCAAGCCCTTTAACTCAGAGATTCATGCCATTTAGAAGCTCAGTTTTTACCACCTCCATCTGCTACCCTAGAAGAATTACATCCCAATTGTCTAGGTCACTGAGAAAAGATATTTGTAGAATTCCTCTGGCATTTCCTAAGGCCTCTGGCCTTTCCATTTAAATGTCAGTATTTTATTTTCATTCAATAGGCTTGGCTAAACAAAAACATGACACTGTATGAAAGAGTTCGATAAAAGCAGGACAAATTCAGAATACCTGGTAGATGAACAACCTGGGTAATCAACTGCCAGAAAAAATCATTCAGCCAAAACACTCAGAGGAATTTCGGTGAGTTTAGCAATTTAGCGTATGTGAAGGAGAACAACATATGTAGGAGCAATGACCAAGACATGGCACCAAATGACTAGCAACAACTGTTAGGCTAGAGGGCAAATTATGATTATCTTCATTAAGGGAGGTTAAAAAATAAATTGTCCCTTGAGGCTTTACTGTATTATAAAAAGGATTGGGCAAGCATGATTGGACCTCTGGAGGAAAAGGAAAGGGCAGAGAGCTCCTTGGATTAAAGCTTCTGAGGGACATAAATAGAGTCCCTCGATTTAGCCTTAAAAAGGCTTAGTAAATCAAAGAATAACTATTCTCTTATCCTAGACTTTGTTCAAGAATTCTCCAGAAATGACATATATAAAAACCGTGTAATGTTCCAAAGCTGATACGTGTCTTTGGGTCTGTAGTAAAGCAGGGACATCACAGGCCAGGTTCTAAGCAACCTCAAGCAAAGCCATCACTAGGTGCTCCTCAGCCAGAGTGTGGGCAGTGCCCCGTCAGCCCCAGCCATCTTCCAGCCCCATGTTGACTCTCGCTGAGCTTCCTAATGACAGGCAGCAGCTGGCCTTCAATTTTCTGATCAGGAAACCTGGGAGGGGAGCCGAATGAGCTAGGCAGGATCCAAAGCTAGTTTCTGAGCCAGACACTGTACAAAACACCCACAGAGCCTGCCCATCAAGTGGCCTAGAATTTCTAGTTTCTAACAACAATGTAGCAACCTATCATTGAATTCTATTTTAGATGTCTTGCTTCAACAGAATGAATACATTTTAAAATTCACAAACCATCTCAGAAATTCCTAATATTTAATTTTATAAAAATCAGAAACACTGCCTAATATATCAGTAATAAAATAAAAATGATATATGTAATTAAATATATATACACAGAGAAACAGATACCTATAAACACATACATAAACTTAATAGTATATATACTCTTGATATATATAGTATATATACATATACATATATATACATATGTATGTGTGTGTGTGTGTGTATATATATATATCGTATTTATATAAGATTGCTTCATGGGTACATTCATTTCTAGATAAGCAAATCCAGAATGTTGAAACAATTTTGAAGATGATTAACACTATTTAATCAAATTTTTATACATTAGTTTCCTCATGGTTTATTATTTGGTTTTATGGACACAAGCAATTAGTTGTTCTCTAGCCACCAGATTCTTCCTTCTTTGTAGGGTTAACACTATTAACTGTTTATTTTATACACATTTCAGAAGAATCTCCAACTTTAGATTGTACAAAATAATTAAACAATGAACACCACAAGCATTTTCCATACTTTAAAGTTTCCCACAAAGAATAATTCTAAAACCCTGCTAAGACAATCTGGTTGCTAAGATTCATCCTATCACCCCTAAGAGTAAATAAAATATACCAGTGTACTTGACATGGATAGAAGTAACAGATTTAATAAATCATTAATTTTCCTATTAAAAAGTAACATTTCAAATTAAAAATGATTCATTCGGGGATTTTATTAATACAGAAATTCTGATGAGCAATAAACTCATGTAAAAAATATATGATAATAACAGTTCTTTTTGCGTTCTCCTAAATTTTCCAGTTGAATGACTTTTAGCAGCATTCAAAAAGACCAACTTGGTGAGAACACATAGGCTGCTTGTCTGATAGCATTTCCTACTTTATTTCTTGAGCCATTCTTACATAGTAGGTTCTCTATAAGTTAAGCAGCTTATCACCTTTGCTATCACAACCACCTAATTAAGTTTATTATCATTCCTATCTTTCATATCAGTAACCTGAAGCTCAGGGCATGGTACTGCATGCCTGTAATCCTAGTACTTGGGAGGATGAAACAGGAGGATCACAGGTTCCAGGACAGCCTCAGCAAGTAGTGAGCCGCTTATCAACCTACTGAGACCCTGTTTCCAAATAAGAAATAAAATAAGGTAAAATAAGGCTGGAGATATAGCTCAAGGTAGAATGTCTCTGGGTTCAATCCCCAGTACCACACACACACACACACACACACACACACACACACACACACACACAAAATGTACATGGAAAAGCAGGAATAGTAACCTTGGCACTTACACCCCATTCTGTAGGCCTCTGCAACCTGCTTTCTTGTTCACTATAAAATCCTATGTCTATGCACAAATTCCATATAAGCTTCTATGTAAACTCTTGATCATAAATCTATATGAAGCAGATTTATACAAGTAATAAAAACTTGATTCCCTCTGCTGGGAAACTGCTTTGGAGTCTTCTCATCTTAATCAGACCTTTTCCAGAGCAAAAGACAGAGTAGGAACTGAGCCCACCATTGATTTATCATCTACAGTTCTATCCTACATCCCTTCAACTTCTGCCATCATCCTGACCTAAAGTAACAAATGCAAATTTGGGTGCATGACCTCTACTGGAAGTTCATTCTTATGTATATATGATGACTCTACACATAGGTAACTTTTTCTTTCCCTTAAAGCTTTAAGATTGTTTTAGTCTTGTGTTACACAGGAGTTATAGTAGCCAGTAAATCCAACCTTTGTAGAGCCTTACTGTGTGCCAAACTTACGTAAGTTATCTCCCTTAATGCTCTTAGCAACCCTGCGAGAAAACATCATTAATGTATTTATTTTATATATAATAATGAAGAAATGGAAGCACAATGGGATTAAGCAAATTGATCAAGATGTTACAGTTAAGAGAACAGAAACAGTGATCAAACCCAGACCAACTCTAGAGCCCATGGGTTCACTTATCCTCTGCCTTTTATAAAACCCACTTGGTGGACAGTTCAGCTTAGGGTCAAGGGTCCCATGTTGTGGCCCTTAATTTTGTTTCTGTGTAAAAATTAAATTACTTTAAAATTAGTTTTCAGCAAAGGACTCAATACATTTGATGATGTTTCAAACTGATCAATTATGAATTAAAACTATTTCCCAGAATCCATTGACATCTTTGTGATCACTAGGACATAAGATTCTGTGACCCTTCTCAGTAGCGTGTGGACAGTTAACCTTTTCCGTAATTACAAGACTTCAGCAGTAATTACCTTTACCACACTGCAAACCATCCAACTGAGGACTCTTAAGAATCTAGAAACAGAGAAGTAACTTCTCTCCAGAACAGCACTGGGAAGTGACGTTCCAAAAAAGTAAAATTTTAATTATTTTATGTATGATCCGGAAATAAAATAGTTCTGGATCTGAAACTGGTGGATTTATCTATTGTTTTTTTATACTGGGGATTGAACTCCAAGGCCTCACACATGCTAAGAATATACTCTAAGACAGAACTACAACCCCAGACCCTGGATTGATTTTTTAAAAATACATAATATGTCTCTAATTATAAATTTAGCTCACATTTTCAGGTATCTATATTTGAATATCTAGAGCATGTAGGTCTGTGTGTGTATATATATATATATATATGTATATATATATATATTTATAATTATATATGGATACATATTCACAGATATAAACACACGTACACATTCTGTGCTGGATCCATGAATTAAGAGTTTTTTGGCAAAAAAAAAAGATCATCCAAGAATAGGCAAATTGTCTTTGCAAACTTTCTTTTAATAAAGTATATTTTTTCAGCTACCTCCCTACTAAAATGAGTACCCATATATTTATTACAACTCTATCTTGTGGGCAGAAGTAACACTAAAAAATAAAGTGTAATAATGAGAAATGTGTGCATGTATGCCTTTACCAGCTTGTACCTAACAAGATGTATGATTACAATGCACCTATTAAAAAAATTTAAAAAAAAACTTTAAGTTCCTAAACCTCCACCCATTTCTTATTGTATTTCTCTTTGGCAATGTTTATTCAATGCTTAAATAATTGTTGAGTAACTGTTGAGTACCAGAGACCATTGTCAGCACTGTGTCAACACTACAAGTAAAGACTTTGCCCTTGTGAACCTGGTTATAGGGGGGAAATTATAACACAAGAAAAAGTATAAATTGTGATAAATATTTTAAAAAACAGCATCATATTTTCCCTATGTCAGAGAATGCTAACCAGTAGTCTCTGAATAAACTATCATTATAAAGGAAACTTAACATTAAAAACCCACTTGACAGCCAGGCATGGTGGCGCACGCTTGTAATCCCAATACTTGGGAGGCTGAGACAGGAGGATCCAGGTTCACACCCAGCCTCAGTTGCTTAGTGAGGCCCTCTGCAACTTAGTAAGACCCTTTTAAAAATAAAAAAAAAATAGGACTGGGGTTTAGCTCTAGGTAGAATGCCCCTGAGTTCAATAAAAAAACAAAAAACAAAAAAACTTGACATATGAGAAAAGTTGAGGCTCAGTGTGCTTAAGTCACTGAACAAATTCAAAAACCTATGAAAAGATGGATCTAGAATTTAAACTATACTATCTACCTCTTCTCAAGGCCTGTGTTTTTCCTACTCAATTCTTCCACTCTTCTAACAAGGGAAAAATTAAACAGTGATTCCTTCCTGAAGTAATCTTTGTCTCAGGACTCAGATTCTTTATCTTAAATCTGTAAATGGACTTGAAGCTCCTGTAACATGTGTTCAGGCTCAGGTTCCAGACCTCTGGACTCCTCCAAGTCATACCTAGGTCTCGCTTTGCAACGACCAGTCCTAACTTACAGTCTACCTCCCTAGTCCCCTAGCCATCTCAATCTCCATTCCAAAAAGATTTAGAATTTTAAAAAAGGAATTAGTTTACTTGCTTTTATTGTTCTCAAACAAAACCCAAAACTGTTAAAATCATAATTTATCTTTTAGAAAAAGGAAAAAAAAAAACTATTTGTACAAGTCAAACCTATACCTTTCTTGTGAATTACTTTCCTTACAAGTACTTGCCAAAAGAAAACCTTCATTAGCTAGGATATGGTCATCCATTAATTCAACAGAGTAGGTAGAGTATACTAACTCTCATGCTAGGTACCAGGAAAATGAAGATGGTTGAGGCCTGGGACTAAAGATTTCTGAAACCTTGTGATGACAAGCTAAAGTATCTATGAAAAACCACAGCACAAGGTGTGAGGTGTCAACTGGCAAATGAAGCTCAACTCAAGTGTTCTATGTGTCTGTTCTTATCCCATTACTGGCCAAATGGAATGGCAAAAGCTTGTTCATGGTCTCATAATATTAAGAGATTTCTCAAAGTATTAAATTTAAGACCGATGCATATGTACACAATTTATATTTAAAAACCATGCGAAAATTATGATCTGTACAAGATTATAATGAACACGATTTTTAAAAATAATGATGTACCTGATGGACTGAAAACCATTATCTACATATCTTTGGTCACAGCTCTGACATTATCCAACCACTGGCCTTGGGAAAGCTACACTGCCAACCCTGGGCCTCAGATTTTTCATGTTCGGAATAAGCCAGGTTATTTCTAAAGTTCTTTTTAGCTTTAAAAGTCTTCAGCTAGCCGGGCGTGGTGGTGCACGCTTGTAATCCCAGCATTCGGGAGGCTGAGACCAGAGGATCTGGGTTCCCGGCCAGCCTCAGCTACCTAGTGAGACACTCCACAACTTAGTGAGACTCGGTTTCAAAATAAAGAATACAAAATAGGGCTGGGGTATAGCTCGGAGGTAGAATGCCCCTGAGTTCAATCCCCAGTACCACACACACACAAAAAAAAGTCTTCAGCTATTACATGGAACACTCATACTTTGGCCTACTAGAACTTAAAATTCTAATAAGTGAAATATCTATGCATTTTTATACTTTTATGTGGGCATTCTAATTTATACATCATAGTGAGTTTCAAAGTCACACAAACATGAACATGGATCTTGGTGTGTTTCCCTTCAAGTTCCACCACATTACCACCCCTCCCTGAACAAAATGAGATTGGCAGTGATACCTTCATATACGACCATAGACTAATATAAACTGTTTCTTTCATCAGTTCTTCCTTTTCCTCTCCCCATTTCCTACCCCGTAGCCCCTTCTTCTATTCTGCTGATCACTCTCCTTGTCAATTATCTGAAGTCCCTTTTGTTTCCTATTTGACCCTTCCTTTCTAAGACTGGCTAATATCACTTAGCATCACATTCTTTAGTTCTGTCCATTTTCCTACAAATGACACAATATTGTTGGTCTTTATGGCTAAGTAAAATTCCACTGGGTATGTAATCATACATTTTATTTTTATTAGTATTTAAACCCCATGCTATTCTTAATTTCTAGTGAATATAATAAGTTTAGCAGGCTTTTTCAGGGCCTCTTTTGGTTTTACATTTTTGGACCTAAAGTGGTCTCATATTAACTAAAAATTAAGTAACTGAAAAAATATATATTTTTTACCAACACTGCCTGGAATATAGATTTAACTAATGATGCCCTTGCTGACTAACATTTTACTTCTTCTAGCTTTCGTAAAATCTCTGTCCAAGAAGAGCTTAGGGAACATATGGTTCTGTTGATCTTATCATCTGGCGAGAAGACAAGTATATGTGACAGATGAGTTGCATGACAATACAAATGGATGCAATCATGATTTTAAATCATTTGCTAAAATAATGAAAAACATTATGCATGTATTTTGTAAGTATTCTATGATTCCTTTTGACCTCAGTATTTTTGCCCTGATACTAATTTGTTGGCTGACCTTATACTATCTGAAGATTTGAAATGGCATTTAATTCTCCATGAGTTCATGGAAAGTATTTTCATGAAGTCTGCATGTTGTTCAGCAGAGAACATTTATTATCAAATAATTGATTTTTACCATAATTCAATTTTCATATATATATGAAATTGATTTTTACCATAATTCAATATATATGAAAATTCAGCAATGCTCAGAAAGTCAAGGATTTAATGTTTTCTCTTATGTGCAAGCAAGAAAGAAAAGAAAATGGGAAACAAAAACTTTAGATAATTGACATGTATAGGGCGGTATATGTGTATTTTTGAGGCTAAACTGACTCATACTTTGCACAAGTATATTGCTTCTTGCAGTAGGGAACTTTTGGTTACTACATTTAAACAAAAATAATTCACATTAACAGTTCAAATATTAATTTCATAATAGGTCTACCCGACCTTTAAAAGCCCTTAAAAGACTCAGTTCTATTAAATTTATGACAGGAAGAAAGGTTAATATCCTCTATATCATTGACCAAAGCCTCCCATTCCAATTTTGCACACTAAAATAATGAGAAAATGCTTTCCATGGCTGCTCTGGTTCTCCTAACTTCCCATTCTATACTACTAACTCCTGTGGGGAGGGAGGAAGGAGGAGGGAGAATGGGATGGTATGTGGAGGAATATATAAAACAAAGAGCTAGGTATGTGTGTTTTTAAACACATTGAACCTCACTGTGCTGTATAATTGAGGCTATGTACTCATGTGAAATTACCAATCTCTGTATCATGCATGTGGAAGGGGAGAGAGTGGAGAAGGAGCCAGTCAGGGGAAGCTCACCAAGTGCTGTCTGTGTGCATGCATGTCCCTATCACTGTGAACTCCATTATGATGTAAGACAATACAACAATAGAGATACATATAAAATGAGAAAAATAAAGCTTTTAAATATTTTTGGAGCAAAAAAAGAAATATGAATAAAAAAATAGAATTTTAAATTTAAATGTGATTAATTTAAATAGCTATATATAACTAGTGAATTCTGCATCAATCAGCATAGACAGATCATTCAAACATTTTCCAAGATGTGGTTTCTACTTCACAATAATTAGTTGTACTTTCAGAAAAAAAAATACTGAACACTTCAGTTAATCAACATTCTATTAGAATTAAGTTCCTCTCTACAAAAGACTATTTTTAATTATGTTTGTAAACAAGAGTATGAAAAGCCCATTACCACTGAGAAAAAAATAAAACATTGTGTGCTAATGGACCCCTACTCTTTCTGAATATTGGAAAGAATCTAGCCATATAAAACAAGCATATGAAATGGCTGATTAACCTGGGAAAGTGCTCTTCTAAACACCAAAAAAAGTCTTAGTTTTCAGGAAAGATTGTTGATACTCCTGGCCAATCAATATTGTAAGACTTTATAGAATAAAGTTCATGTACAAGGAACTGGTGAAAAGTATAAACTATTACATTGCAGGAAGTTGGGGGTTTTGTTTTCCTGAAGGGGTGGTGATTGGACCTAAGGCCTTGTGCATGCTTGACAAGCACTCCACCACTGAGCTATAAGCCTATGGCAAGTTTTTCAAAATGGATAGTTATATTTCAAAAGTAAGGAAATTTAAAAAAGACCTATTGACATGTATTTAAAAAATAGAAGGCTCATCAGAGAATAATCTGTTTTCATTTTAGTGTCTTCTCTTTCCTGGTCAGAGAACTGCTGGAATTTATCTTAGACTTATTAAAACTGACCTTGCCTAGGGTCCTAGGAAGCTTTACTAGAAGCCCCACTACTCAAGTAATGGTAGTATAGTCAAGCACATTGTGTTGGAGAGTAGACAAGCAAAGTAAGTGGTAGCTGACATTGAGGGATGAAGCTGGGAAGACCCTGGAAACAGGTATGATAGAGTGTCCCTCGGACCAGCTGATACCTTGGATGTGGTTACATGTGTGGCTTTGAAAGGAGAAACACTGAACACCGCAGCTACAATTGCCAAGTATAGTCTAGCTTAGCCCTAGGAAGCAAGATCATCTTCTCTGAGACAATATCCTGGACCAGTAGCAAGAGATGGGCATCACCAGTCAGGCATTGCAGAAACACCTGCCAGCACCATCTGGCAGCTCCAAACAGTGGCATGGACTCGTGAGACTGGGGTTTATCCAAACCTGGATAAGTTGCAGGGCTGACCTCACTACTCTTGACCTCCAACTGTATCATCCGCCAGGGCTCTTCAATACCACTCAAAAAATACATAATAGACTTGGTGCTAATATTGTAGATGGGGGCACTCATAATTGTGTCAAATTTGGTGGAAATGTAAGTTATTTTTTCATGTAAACTGAAATTTTTAAAGGTACATTAAGTAGTGTCTGCCATACATGTTTATACTCCACATTCTTGAGTCTTTGAATTAATGTTTGTGTGTATATATGTGCCTCTTTACACATGAATTGTGATTAAAGACTGGTTGAAAGGTAAAAAATAAAATAAAATTTGGCTATCCTTGCATCTTACCTTTTCTGAAAGAAAAAATCCTACGTTACTTTAGTTACTTCTTGATGCAACTTATATAGAGATTGAGAAGCCAAGTATCCCATAAATACCTGCATCTTAATATCAAACAAGTCTAAACCCTCAGTATGCTATTTTTTCTGCCTACAAAATATCATGTGTAAGCTCGTAAGTAAATAGCTAATCTGAAACATAAAGCTTTTAAACGTGTCATTTCTCTCATTTCTGAGAGCTGGAAGCCCTGAGTCCTTGCAAAATGTAGAAGACTATATTAATAGTCATGCTTTCAAAGTTCTTTATTTCTCTTTGTCAGGAGAAATAAAGATCCAAGGTATAAATAGGCAGGGAATACCCGTAAGCATTTAACCTAACCAGAAAAAAACAAGACTTAAGGTGTTCCAATTTTCTTATTTTATGGTATAGTAGTGTGAGAGCAGCTTTGGAACAAGATTAGTGTTTCGGTTTTCATTGTTTCTGTTTACACAAAAATATAAAAATTATATCTCAATTTGATAAATTCTGATTAAAAATTTGCTGAATAAATAAATGGTTTATGGACCCACAGAGGCATTTCTTCTTGAATCCATAGCAACTATTCTTGAGCATGTGAGTACAAAGAATTAGACCCAAGGACGACTGAGACAGGCATTGTCCCTGACTGAAAACAATCAAGCAGTACACGAGTCAAACAGAAATGGTTGTTAAGAAGGCAACCAACAGGGTGCCTGAACAGAACATGATGATAAAGTGGTGGGAGGCACTACTTGAGGAAACTGCATTAATATGGGACATATGAATGATGAGAAGAAGCTGCACTTTCAAAATGAAGATGAGGGCCCCAGGCAGAAAGAGCAATCAGCACAAAGGCCTTAGTGTAAGGAGCACTTGCTTTGTTCAAAGAACTTAGAGACAGGTGCAAATATGGCTGGAAGAGAATAGATGAGATGCAATGGCAGGAATTGAAGTAGGAGGGGAATGGATAAAGAGCATGCAGGGTGCCCTGTGCAATGCTAACCAGTTCAGATTGTACTTGAAATGGACTAAAGAGAAACTAGAGTTCTATGAAGGAGAGTGATGATACATCTTGACCCACTGTGCATCATAAAGGATCATTGCTATACCTGTTATACTTCTAGTGTCATATTTAATCAGACCATTATGTTAGTACCTCATAATAGATATGGAAGAAATCTATAAAATGGTGAGTGTTATTAAAATGTTAGGGTACATTTTAATTTATCATTATTTTGTGATTCACCCCTCCCCAACAATGTGGTAATCATCAGTCATTGCATCAGTCCATAATTGCATAAAAAATTTGCAAACCAAAGCAGACTAAGACATTAATTATGAAGTTCACGTTGTCTCAAAAGTGTTACCCTATGCTATTTCCCAATGTTAATTGGAAAATAACACATACATACAAGGTGTTGTTGATCTGTTATTTGTAAACATTACAATTTGCCAATACCAGCAACTGTTAAAAGACAGAAGCATTACTAAGATAGCATGAGGTAAAACTCCTCCATCACACCTAGCAATGCTGTTTAATCAAGCAGCTCATCAGAATTTAAAGGAGACCATCTAATTTTAATGAAGAATACAAAGAACATTAACTACCAGCAAAATTTGAGAAGCATCCATTCGGTTTCTCTTCTGTTTTTAAGAGGCAGCTTTGCCAGGAACTAAATGTGAGCATTTTGCTGAGGACCCTAATGCTATAAGTATTTGTAAAAAACACCAATGTTAGAAAAATTGTGGTTTGTAATTGTAGCTTCATTTAAAAATCCTTACCAAAGAGAAATAAAAGGATCATTTAAATAAAACACGATTCTAAAGTCCACTGTAAATTAGGCCCAGAGATAGGCATGTGTCTCTTTTTTAGTAGCCTCTCAAAAATGGTATGGACTGCCTTGAAATGACTAGCAATTTCACCTCTGCAGGCTCCACTTCTCATTTATTTCCACCATGATGAGCAAATACTGAATGTGAATGTGGTCCAACAGAACATCCTGCCTCACTCCAGGAAAGCAAGGTGGCTCGCGTACATGCATGTACTCACATGTGTCGCTGGCACTGCCAAGAGACCAGGTAGCCAAGCTTTGTGGGTTATCTGGTGGCTGACAGGCTGGCAGTAGTGGAAAACGGTGAGTGTGGCCCAACCTACATGGACTGATGACAACTTTTCTTTGTGTGGCCTGTTGAATTATAACCTGTGTTCCTTACAAAACATTTCCCTAAGAATTAAGTAAAGCTTCCTAATCATTTTTCATGCGCTTAGTGGTCCTTAATAAGAAAGATAGAGAACCTCAAATCTAACTTCTCAAGTGTAATGTGGTAAAAACTAGGCTTACCGTCAACAAAGAGCTATGCTCTTCTAAATCTGGAATCATTTTCTACCCTTTTTAATGTCACTTGGGGCATCTCTTGAACCATTTGCTCAAAGTATATTTCTATGTGAAAAGGGTTTGAATGTGAACCCAAGTTCTCATGTGCTGAAATTTAGGCCATAGAAGGGTAGAAATATGATCCTATTATGGGGTTTACAGCTGAGGCCTTTGGGTGGTGGCTAGAACTAGACAAGGTAATTAAGGTAGAATCACCATGACTGGATCTCTGTGGCTTGATGAGAAAAAGAGACCAGAAGGGAGAGAGACACATAATATATACACATACTTCATTTCTTGTCATTGTGATGTCCTGGGCCATTTCAGAACTGTACTGGAAAACAAAGCCATCGCCAAATGTGGCTCCTCAACCTGGCACCTGTAGAATCAATAGTGTGCCGAAATGAACCTCTTTTCTTTGTAATTTGTCTAGTCTATAGTATTGCATTACTTGCAACAGAAAGTGGATTAACATATATACCATACTGACTCATAGTATGAAATTTTAACAGGAAGAATAGAAAAGCCTCTATAAATTTATATCCTCTAAGCAGATTGTTAACAACACATTAATGGATTACATGTTATTAAGAAAGGCATGATTTTATATGTAATTTCCATGCTCATGAAAATGTGCTAAGCACAAATAGATAAAAATAAACTCAGACAGTTAAGTATGTGACTTGCTATGTTTATGTTCTCTGATCTTGGGCAAGTTCTTCTCCATAATATGACAAAGAGTATCTACCCTGCAGAGTTTTAAGGATAGAAATGTGTACAAAGAAAAGTATTTTGTAACTGCAGGTTGATATTCCGATATTAGGCAGGAGACTGATCCATTCTGTTATACAAGGGAGAGGTGGAGTTTGTAAATGAAGAAACCAATTAGCAATGCATTTGACAGAGCAGTTTTACCATTATTATCACAAAGCAGCAGTAGGTCCTCCCTAAACTCATAAAAATACATTGCATTCAGTCAAAAACATTGTATCATTTAAACCTGTGTACAATTGTTAAATTGCTGATTTCCTCCTTCAAATAAAATATTATGCTAAAATACACATAAAAGCAGAATTACTAACTTAAGTTCATCAAAATTCCATCTTTATTTCTGAAGCAGTAACTTAACAAGGTTTGACGAGTGCATTGGAAGACAGTAAGCAATACGTAGAGCCATCTAAAAGGACTATAGAACATTCTTAGCCAAGAACATCACCCATTGGACACTGAGGAGTACTTTACCACTAACTAAGAACACATGTAAGAAATTGATTCCAAACAGACAACATAATATAGCACATCTGAATTAATTTTCACAAACTATACCATCTATTGTAGTATGTGTTAAGAAAATTTATAAAGGATAGTTTACACCATGAAATAAGAAATATGGATCATGAATATTACTCCAAAAGTAAAGTTATTTTAATTGTATTAAGACTTGAAATTGACACCTCCATATTTAAATTGGAACACAATAAAAGTGTTCTTCTGTGGAACATACAAAAGATTAATGTATAAAAGTAATTTTTAAGTCCCAGGGAAAAAATCAATACATTAGGGAGGGGGCAGTGAAATGAATTTTGTAAGTTAGTTGTTGAAAATTCTGAGTGTATTCTCCATATGCGTTATATACCAAACACGGGTCCAGATCCCAAGCTAAATGAAAAGCCTGGAGAGTTCAGCTCAAAGGCAAGTAACAGCAGCCCTGACACAAACTCCCTTAACTCCTGTAAATCCTCTAGGCCCTCTTGATCCCCAAGTTACTTTAGAGGGAGGATCAAGCCTGTAGAAGTAGAACAGCAAAACTCTAAACTATGCTACTAAATAACTTCACAGCAAGCATCCCACTTAATATTTTCCGCTTCGTTGTTTCATAAATACTTTCAAAGATGCAAAGAATTTAAAAGAACCTTATCGTGGACACCTGAATGTCCACTAGAGTCTACAATTAACATTTTATTATGTTTGTTTCACCACAGGTCCTATTTTTATTTAGAGTAAATTGTTATTCAAATGTACCATGAATTAAGGATAACTGTGTACTTGTCAATATGCTGCCAGCAGAAAGTTTATGGGTTTACCCAACTTGTAATCCAAAGGGAAATAGTCTGAACTCAGACTTCTGACCCTAGGGCCCAGCTCTAGTCACAAGGGAGTCGCATTGCATCTACACGCTAAAATGAAATATCCTGAACACTAACTCTTTTACTTTCTATGAAATCAGAAGGCTCAGTCAAGGCCTAAAATAAACCACTTAACACCTGGCTTTATATAAGCCAAGGAAGAATGCCCAAAGCCACAGGGGCAGGGAAATTCCATTCTGGGGCTAGGGTGGAGAATCTAGAATTGTTTTATTAATTCAACTTCCATCTCTTCTTATGTGTACATTTTATACCCACCCCAAATAAAGCCCTTCACTTTTCAACATGGCATTAAGAGTAGTTGTATTGTTTATAATATGGCAGAAAGCAATCTAAAATGGGATGTGATTTGATCTAACCAGAGAGCCATTCAGAAATATCACCTCTAGGACTTTAGAGAAGTCAATGATGAGAAAGTAGTAACATTTCTGCCCTTTAGCTCATGTTGTGGCCCAGCCCTCAGAATAAAACAGCACATTCGCTCCCATTAGCAAGCTACTGGTTATTCTTTTCCAGGTATGCAGCATAGTTTTAAATCTTCATATATTAAAATATTCAATAATCTAATTATTTTAGGAAGACAAATGAAAACATTGGGGGAAGAAAGATTGAATAATTTAACAAAGCACAATTTTAAGAATGAAGCTGCAATATTCTTTTAAGGAGTGGGTACTGGGGATTGAACCCAGGGGCATTCTCCCTCCAAGCTATACCTCCAGCCCTATTTTTTATTCTTTATTTTGAAACAGGGTCTCACTAAGTTGTGGAGTGCCTAACTAAGTAGCTGAGGCTGGCTGTGAACCTTCAATTCTCCTGTCTCAGCTTCCCAAGTACTGAGATTACAAGTGTGCACCACCACACCCAGCTTCAAGTGTATTAATTCTTGACCCTTACTTTTTACTAGATCCTCCCCCCAAAAATTGTTGATCTGATGGGTCTGGTCTTGAGTGAGATAGTGGGGCATGTTTTAACAGTGATCAGTGCTTTGTTTGTACTAAGGGTTCAATGGTTTGACTGTCTCTCCAAAAATTCGTGTTGAAATTTAATTGCCAGTGTGCCAATACTAATAAGTAGTATCTTTTTCACCTGAATAGGTAATGAGGATGACACCCCCATGGGTGGGTTTGCTACAGGTATTCAGTGGTTCATGGATCTATGTCTGCCTTTTATGTAAATTATACTATAATAGTCACAGGACCAAGAGATAAAATGTTTTTAGTTATATACCAATGTTAAGTGAAAGCATATACTACTTCTTAAAAATCAATATGTAGATTTTTATAATTCTGTATGATCTTTGGGCATATATAAAATTCATTTTTAAGAAAGTTATCTAATATAGTTAAAAATAATAGTATAACTAAATTTTTAAGTGTCTAGAATAAATAAATACCAAAGTATTTGATGCTATGCCTGGATATAAAGAAGCATTGGAAAGAAAATAAAATGCTTCACATGGTAAAGTTTTAGTTTTAATTTGTGGTTTCATCAATTAGATTGTTGAATTGGGAAAAAATCTTGCTTTCACTTGCATTTATTCTCAAATACACAATTTCTAAATCAAACATTACCTGTAAAAAATAAAAGGGCGATTTCAGGCCCCTCTTGCTTTCTTGTCCTCTCACTTCTGCCACATAATGATATAAAGGCCCTTTCCAGATGCCAGTCTCTGGATATGAAGCTTTCTAGCCTCCTGAATTGTAAGCCAATAAATTCATTATAAATAACCCAATGTGATATTCTATGATGGCAACACACAAAATGGACTAAGATAGGTAGGGTCACAGGCACCAGAATTTCTTTTCCATCGTCTTGCTCCTTTGTGACAAGCTCACCCAACAGTCTTCCCCTGTGGGTCGCTTTCTCTGTCCATCTTCATCCACACAGTTAACTTGGTTAGTATTCTTAGATTTTCTCAGTGAAGTGGTAAATCCACTTTTGAGGGACTAGAAGACCCAAATTTGGCTCCTAGGCATAAGGGACCACTGCTTGTCAGAGCAGACCCACGTTCAGTAGAGTCTGGCTCATGTATACACACTCTTTTTTTAGCCACTGTTCCTGTTTATCTATAGCTTCCTTAGAAGGGAAACCTAGAGAACAAGAGGAATGAATAGAGTCTACCTAAAACCTACTCCAAAGCCCAAACATCTGACATCAGATTTAATCAATGTCTCCTAATTGTGTTTTGCTTGTTTTTAATTAATATGGTGAAGGCAACAGACAGAAGTACTGGCAGCTTCATTTACTGCTTGAGACAATGTTAGTTGTGGAGGCCATCAACAACAGTGAGGCAGAAGGTAGAAGCAGAAGCTTTCCTGTGCTTGGCCACCTGTCAACTCTGTGTTTATAAGTTAGGATAGACATATTGAACCAGTGTTGACACTACCATCAGACTAGGTATGCATTCAGAATATCCAAGAACAAAATAGGAATGAAGAAAAGATGAGAAATTCTTAAAAAGTCTGAATTCCAAACTGTTATGCTAACAGCTGATTGAAGCAAATACATTATGTGGATAACAGAATTCTAGACAGAGAATGTCTTAGTTTAGGTTTCCCTAGAGCAAACCCCAAAATAATGATCCAAGTGCAGGCATTGTATTTGACTTCTGATTCCAGGAAATACTGGAAATAGGAGTCAGGAGAGGAGACAGAAACCAGTAGATAGAAAATACAAGACAGCTTATCAAACACATCGCAGGGGTAGCTAACTCCCACTTTATCCTGCTCTCTGAAAGGGTCCCTAGGGCAGTGCTTCTCAAACACTGTTATGCATTAAAAGCACCTGGAATCTGTAATGCACATTCT
Source organism: Graphiurus murinus (assembly GCA_004027655.1). Lineage (NCBI taxonomy): Eukaryota > Metazoa > Chordata > Mammalia > Rodentia > Gliridae > Graphiurus > Graphiurus murinus. The sequence continues at coordinate 243,835 of PVLC010000004.1, forward strand.
GAATGAGGAGGTTTCCACAGGGCCTGAGACTTTGTATTTCTAATAAGCTCCCAGATCATAGTGATGCCAATGGTTCCTCAGAGCAAAGATTTTGAAGACTTCCTATTTCTTTTTCATTTTCACTTTTCAAATTGGAAAAGAAAATGGAATTCTTTATGTCTGCTACTTGGATAACATATCATTACATCTGCTTTGTTTCATGCAATTCTTATCTCAGCCAATGCATATTCACTGAGTAAGATCAGACTTGAAGATATTTGGTCAGTCTCTGTGTAAGAAAACCACAAACAATTCTATTCACCCTGCCCTGTTGCTATTAAGTCAGATGGCATTGTTCTCCAGCAGGCACCCTGTTGGCCACCGAAACAAATTGAACATGTCAGCCCACTCCCAACCTGTCTCTCTTCTGCGTACACTCTTGCTCTTGTTCCCCACTCTATTCTAGTGCCAAATCATGTTCTGATTTTCTGTTGAGTCTCAAGCATTTGGCCCTTGAAAATGAGCAGACATCTATTTTTTCCTGATCTTGACACTCACTCAGTGAAGAGTTAAAGCTCATGATACAATTTTCTTAATACAAACGCATGTATTCCTGGTTTCTTATTCAGTTGGCTACCTCCCAGTCAGCTTTCTGGAATTGATCCACCTAGTTAGACTCACCTGGAGTCTCAAGAGAGCCAATTTGACATGGTTGAACTACTGTCTTTAAATGAATGTGTAATGTTCAAAGGAATATATACTTATGGTGAAATGGCAAAAATTTCCAGCCCCTTTAAAAAAAACTTAAAAGAGAAATTGAGAATATTGTGATTGGCTATTCAAAACAGGCCGCAGAATATTATATGCCCTAAAAAGTTATATGTGTATATATAAGTGTATACATATATAATGTATATAGAAAATGTATATATATAAAGTTAAATGTATAGGTATAAGGTATAAGTATATTAAATCTAATGATACACACATATACATATATATATTTTATATATAGGGGGATATAGATATATGCAAGGTGACAGCAAATTGGTTTGGTTTGATTCTACATTTTCTGCTCTGATGGTATACACAAAATTTGTCAACCTATCATTCTATTTATTCCTTTGTCAAATAGTAACACCAAGAACTCCCATGTTAGTATCAAGAGGGGAAGGGATTGAGAAATCAAACCTTATATGTTAGTAACCATTTCTATTATTATCATTGAGATCATAATTAATGACAGCTAATATCTGTAACAATTTATGTATAGACAAACCTACAAAATGTTCCAAATATATATATATATCTCAAGTATCTGGTATCCTAAGCCTGTTTTTTTTTTCATTTTTTAATCTTGAAGACATGGGTCATTATATTTGTTGACATCTGAAATCCAACAATCAGGAAAAAGTATAAGAAAGACTAAAGGAATGGAAGTATGAACCATGATAAGCAACATAGTCAGACCCTCATAAACCCAAGGAGACCCATTTTCAACAGAAAAATAAAAAGGGCTAGGGGTGTAGCTTGAAGGTAGAATGCCCCCGAGATCAATACTCAACACACACACACACACACACACACACACACACACACACACACACACACAACACGTTGTCCAAAGTAAAAAGGGAAGTAGACAAATGAATCTCTGTGTCTATTTGAGGACTATCTATATGATATGATGGGGTGGGAGGTTAAAGGAGTTTCTATCCAAGTTCTGATCTGAGAGAAGAGTTTCTAGAATTCCTTCTGGACACATACACACACACACACACACACACACAGAAGCTCACTTTATTTATTATATCCTCCAGGTTAAGTATCAGATAGATTTCAGATTGTACAATAACATTGCAGAATGTATTTCAAAAATGAAAGTCTGCATACTCAGTGACTGGATTATCAATTTTGTTCAAGCCCCATGACAATCACATATTAGCAGCTTTATTTTAAGTTGAATGATTAACAAATGATGGGGTTTTGTTTCAGTAACTATTTCTCTCATGGTCCCTTTAACCTATCTCAAACACACTAATGAAGAAAGAGCCAGAGTGCTGTGTGCATGCATGTCTCTATCACTATGATGTATAATAACAATGCACTAGTAAAATAAAATTTTAAAAAGAAGTCAGGCTTATTTATAGAAGTAAAGCATCATTTAATGAATGGATCCTTCAAGATCAAAGAATGGAAAGGTCAAATTTATCCTCACTAATCCCTCTCTTTTTAGTGAATTATCTTCATTTTCTCTAAAGAAGATACATCTACATCTCTAATCATTTTCCAACAGAAATTTCACCTGTGAGATTAATCCCAATATACTTCTTGGTCCTAGTATGATGCTATTTTATCACTGCTACAAAAAAATGCAACTACATATATAAATTTTTAATATTCATCACAGTAAAATGCACAAATAGTAAAATAAGAATTATGTTAGCTTTAAATTGGTATATTATTTTTTCTTCAAAGCACCAGCATCATAAATGAGTTTCTCAGTGAAGTTATTAGAGTAGCCTAAGACACTCATATGCAGGTAAGTGTGTCTGGACACCACTTCTGTTTTATGTCATCTAAAAGAGAAACAATAAAATGGGTCCATGAGAAATGATATTGATGAAGCATTCACTGTCACTTGGAGGCAATACTTTCTCTAAGTGCTTAAATTTCATGTTAAGTCCAAAATATCAGAGGAGCGACCCTTAAAAGAATGGGTTTTTCACAAACCAGCATTTTCCCCTTCTATAAATCAATATAATTCCTCATTTTACATGATTTTCTGTATCTCAAACATTTTCTTTCACTATGTTTAGGAGTTATCACTTCTAAAATAATTATCTTCCAGAAAAAAAGACATGATGCATTGGAATATATTTTGAGCTTTTGCAACAACACAGTGAAAATGATGCTGACTAATTGCATATGTAAAAGACATGCTTTTAGGAAGTAGAAACTGCAATGATATTACTCTTAAACATTTCCATAATAGTATATATCGTTACATAGATGGATTACTAGTCCTTTACAGCAACAAAATAATTCCCACAGGTCACTAAGCATTTACTGCGATTCACTGCCATGATTCTGAAATGTGTATATCCTACCACCTTTTTGATACTATCTAGTAAATTGTTGACTATGACAAATGCTTTCAATTAATACATAAAAAATTCATGGAGCAATATAATACTGTCCCAGGGTTGTCTGAATTGCAAACTGCTGCAATTAGATTGACAGTATAAATCTACTAAGCTCTGCTTTGCAGTTCAAGGTCACAACCAATTATATAGCAGTGACATTTGCATCATTGGGCTTTCCCTATTCCAGAATGCTACAGAAAGAATACCACAAAGCCATAAAAATTAATGGAAAGCAATACACCCACACCCCCGGCATCAACATGCAAACAAGGTTAAAAGGTAAAGTTTTCAAAATAAAATACCTCATTATGGGCATTCAGGAGTTTTGAGATGCCTGGATAATTTTCCTATCTGGAGTTTTCCAGAAGCTAAATGCCAAGAGCAGTATTATGGTCAATATAAACAAAGTTCTACTCATAAAAATAGAATAAAAAAGCCAACTAGATTCCACCTAGCCCTACATTAATCCAAGTTGGTTTGAGATTCTTAGAAGTATTCTCTAACTCCTGTAAGATTCACATCTCTGATGTATTCACAGTGAAGAGTATTTTTAGATATAACTTGTGGATATGATAGGTTATAACTTTCAGGTGTGTTTTCTTCTGTTCAGATTTAGTAAGCGGATGAAACATTATTTAAAACAACCCCAAAGTTACAAATTGTTGAGTGCTTCATTTTTGAATAATGGCACCTATGTTCATGTGGGATGGTTAATTATTTTTAAAAGACCAAAGTTCTTAAGTAAAGCAAGTTTTATCTATCGTACTATTAATGTAGAAGGGAACAAGCACGCTCCTGGCATGCAGTAAATGCTTTACAACCTCTTCCCTTACATTTACCTGCTCACTCAATAGAACAGATTCACAAATTCACATTTTCAGCTAAGAGTTTCTACTTAGAAGTAGAGCATAATAAGCACAAGTCTACATATTTTGAAATTAAACCCAAAAGCCAGTGAGCTGCTTATAAACTGAACCAAGAGGTCAGTTAGGTTGTCATTAGAATGGGTGCCTGTACTCAATCCAGTTCAGTGCCTCTTGCTTTGAATGGCTCACATATGCCAAACGTCGGGAAATGACAACATGTTTTTCAGCTCTATGAGTAACACCTTCACTTCTGCATGAAGGCAGAAGTTAGGATAAATACATTTTAATTTACCAGTGAGGAACACTGTGCATGTTAAATTAATTCAACACAAAGAACAGTAGACATCTGAAGTAATTGCATGACAGATTTTATTACTACAAATTATGTGGTGGCAGGGCAATGACCAGAGCTTTGTCAACAAAGATTTATGATGAAACATTTCATTTTTCCTTTAAAACAAACACATAGAAATGCTGCTAAGATTCAAATTTGAATTTTGAGTCTATCTCTTTTCTTATGGCATACAGTGTGTGTGTGTGTGTGTGTGTGTGTGTGTGTATCTGGTTTATTTGCAGATCTCACATACCAATGCTCCTCTTGGAATGTCTACATCCATGGGGTAGTCATGAGGTCACCAGAAACCCATTTCCCCTCTTGGTCTTGCTCATTGAAAAGGGTCACTCCCCCCCCCATCTCCCTTTCAACTAGAAGGCTAGGCTACACTGAGAATCTTCTTATCCTATAACACTCAACTAGTATTTTTAATTTTCCCACAGTATTACTGCTCTCCTTTTTTCATAAACTCTATTACTATTAGTGCATTATTTATGAGCTGAACAGTCCTTTGTGAATTGGCCTGGGAAACTGAGCCTTGTTACAGGCCACTGTTTAAGGTTCCATACAAGGAATTCAGAGAATGACTTAAAAAATGCATTTCATTCTTCAGCTTGCAGTCTCTTTTGTGTTAGCAAAAAATACGTCTATTTCAAGATACGAAAAGATAGCACCTGCAGAAGTACATTTCTGTTGGTGAAGCAGTCTCTAACCAAAATTTTACCTGTCTGATATTAACTGCTTACCTTTTCCCCCATCTCCCTCTTCACCCATGTAATACATTAATAATTTTACCAGAGTTGTGGATATTTTAAAAATGTAGACACAGAAAAATGATTAAACGATTCATTCATAGGTAAGAAACTGCAGAGCATTTAGACTGAACTCTACCTGTCTCTTTTGAATTAGTACCCTACTGCCATCAAAAAACAAAAACAAAGTAAAAAAAAAAAAACTGGCTATTTGTAACACCAACAGTCTTAGTAACACTTATTTTTGTGGAAATTTATACCACATTGAAGTAAAAACTGGCTCCAGACACCTTGAATTTTACAGAACTTGTAAATTTACTTTTACTACATGTAAACCCAATGAAGGAACCAGACCAGGCATAAATAAGCCAACCATTTCTGCCTCTATTAATGGCAAAGGGATCACTGTAGCCCAATTCTAGTAGCATCAATCAAAACAACCAAACAAATTTAATAAACTTTTGACTTGGTTTAGCCTCTTTTAAACTTCTTGCCTCTAAAACTGCAAAATAATTGCTTGTCCTCTGGGACATACAAAGTAACTAGTAAATAAAATTTCTAAGAGAAATATAAAAATAAACCCTCACCATGCCTCTTTGATCCACATTGACTTAAACATTTTCTTTTGACTTTATCTCACTATTCCTTGCTTTTGTGACATAGTCACTAGGTCCCCACACACCTCTCCTGTTCCAACAGAGTCAATGAGAATATCCCATAAGATAATGTATTTCATTCTGAGTGGGGCTTTCTCTCTAGAGCACCATCTCTGGCCCTTCTGCTAAGTGCTCTCTGGATGGTTCTCACTACAGTGCAGTAGCTTAGCAATAAAGAGTGTCTAAAACGGAAGAAAAAATGTTCTTGTAAGTGCAACCCTCAGTATTCAATTCCCAACTCCTTACTCTGAAGCTCTCAAAACTCACTTTTTCAAAAGTATTAGCGCACTCCTTTCTCAATATTTTCCATTAGATCCTTTGACAACACACCATGAAGAGTGAAACCAAAGCTCACGGCTGCCTCCTTTTCCAGGTCAACTAAAAAATGAGAAGGACTAAATGGATATGCCCCACAGACACAAGACTGGAGAATATCAAAGGCCACCACTGTACCTTCTATTAGCAGGAATGAATGAATGCTTTTTTTTTTTTTTTTTTTTTTTTTTTTTTACGAGAGCTCTCTCTCGCCACAAAACTCCATGAACTCCATGAATGCTTGTGACTCATGCCTGACTCTGGATCTCAGAAAACTGCTCATATAGGTCAGGTCAGCTGGTCAGGAGCACGAGTCAAGGGTGAGAGAACACTGTGTAATCCTTGCCAATTCAATGGATGGATAAATTCAAGAGACCCCATAAACGAAATCACCAAATGATAATAAAACCCAGACCCACAGCAACATTTGGCTATGTAGCAGAAATCATTTCCATGAAAGTATGTTATCTCACAAGGCACATTCATTTTCAATTTATAAAGCTCTCTTTAAGCATAAACAAAAAGGACCAAGCAAAAAGAAAAGTAATTGCATTACCTTCTTCTGGTCTTCTAGCTTGTGGCTCACTGGATTCTTCCCATGTCTGCTCATCTCTGAAGATAAATCCATCACATTGGGTTCTTGCCCTTCAAAATGGAATCTCTTCAAAACAGCAGCAAACTAATCCAAGACGCAATCTCTAGGAAAACACTGGCACGCCACATTTCCCATCACACACCATCTTCGAACTTCATCGATTCCAAGGAATGATCAAAAAATCCATTGATTGAATGAAAAATATAAAGTTTGCAATTTACTCGCAGGACCTTCCAAATCAGCATATCGTTTTCAAATGCTAGCTTCGCAGAAGTGAAATATTCATCCAGGAATCTTAACTCCAACTGCTATCTTTGTCTTTCTTCACAGTTTTCCATTTTAATAAAAAATTGGAGTTCTTGTGAACCTGTGATAAAAAATATGTACACAGTTAATCCCCTCACCATTTTCAGAAACAATAAACTTATCTGAAATTTTCAAGTTGGAAAAAAATCTTTGGCATGAATGACATTTGAATTAAAAATAGTGGCAGTTGAAAGGCATTACTCCTTACCCAATGACAGGTAAATATAAATTATAGTCAGATGGGATGGTGCATGCCTATATACCCAGTACTTGAGAGGCTTAGGCAAAAGGACTGAGTCCAGCCTAAGCAACTTAGTGAGACTATCTCAAAATAAAAAGAGCTGGAGAGGCAGGTCAGAGATAGAAAACCCCTACATTCAATCCCTACTGCTGCAAATATAATAATATTAAATAAATATACCAATTATATACCTTAGCCAACATTAAAACCAGGGATCCACATCACATTGAAATAGAAAGCAACACACACACACACACACACACACACACACACACAAATGTGCATATATACCACCAATGTTCCACTCACTAATTTCAGCATCATAGAATGATAGTTTCAAAAGAGATTCCAATATGACCAGACACTATGCTAGACACTTTGCTATTTTAATAATCCATTTTATTTAAACTTCAAGATGATTATCACTCCATTGTATGGTAAGACTGAGACAAATAAAATTTTCAAATCTAGTAAATAATTAGTAACAACTAGAATTAGAATTCTTATTTCTTTGATTTCAAAACCCATTGTTAGTCCAAGATGTATTTTTTTTCAATTCAAACTACATATCTTGTTCACCACAAAGACACTCTTAAGTTCAACAAGTGCTTTGCTGAATTATATATACTCTGTGAACAAGGTTTCTCCTTAAAAGGGTTATTAAATTCAGTGATTTCCAAACCCAGTGAGAAAACAAAAATCACGTAAGAATAGTTTTAAACATACAGATTCCTGGTAAACACCCCAACTCTGCTAATTTAGAAGCCAAAGGGAAGTGTCCAAACATCTCTATTTCTTTTTTCATCTCTTCTACACACTTATGATGCAGAAAATCCACAGATGAGCTGGACCTCCCCCTAATGCAGGTATTCCCAAAGGTGTCTTTGGACACACCCAGGAGACTTTCCAGATATTGACTCTTGGATTCCAGCCACAGAGACTGTACTTTTGAACCCACTGCCCCAGTGTATAATTGAATAAGATATAAGATATGAGTGCCCGAGTACACTAAACAAGAAGAAACTTGTTCCAAAGATAGCCCTTTCCATGTTGAGGAAGTTCTAGTCTTCACATAGCTTTTCCTAACTCTGAGACAAGTCTGCATTCCTATACCTTTATCCATTTGTCATTTTTCATAATCTTTATAGTCATCAATATACAAACATATGTTCCATTTCTATTACATGATAGCTCTTCATTTATCACTCTAGCAAGATTACCTATCCATAGCCCCTTCAAAAATTCTTCAACACCTGGTTACTTTCTTTAGATAAGGTTATACTTTGTACACAACCCAAAAGTACAAGGGTAGATCACAGTTTACTTCCTTTCAGAACTCACCACCAGGTCCCACAACACACATCAGCCCAAGCGTAAGATAAACGAAGTAAACAGAGTTTGAAACATCAGCCTCTCAACTGCCTTTTCCACCTATCCATAGTTGCTTCCTGTCTGGCAACCTTTCGTTAACCCTTTCTTCAATTCTTTTGCTCTATCATGTAGTTATTTTACCTTGTACAATGTTGTAAATAATACCTAAACAGGAAAGAACATGGACAAGGACTTGGGCATAAGAAAGAACATGGCTACTTTGAAGACCTGAATCCAAGGAGGAGCTATTGAAAACTTTTTAGAAGGCATGCATAACTGGACATGGTGGCACAATCCTTTAAATCCCAGTACTTGGGAGGGTGAGACAGGAACATGACAGGCCAGCCTCAACAACTACGTGAGACTCTGATTCAAAACAAAAAATAACAAGGGCTGGAGAGTGTGGCTCAGAGGTAGAATGTCCCTGAGTGGTTCAATCCCCAGTAAAACACACACACACACACACACACACACACACACACACACACACACACACACAGGAAAATTCATGCATAATAGGGTTTGTGATTTTAAAAGTTCATCTTAACTGCAATATGGAAAACAGATAAGGATCCAAGCTTGTGGCAAAGAAATCTTACAGGCATTGTTAGAGTAATCCAAGAAATCAACAATAGCATCCTGAACTAGAACAAGAGCTGACAGCCCTGGAAGGAATGATGAAACCCAATGATATATTATTCAAAAGGTAGAGCTGACAGAATTGGTAATCGACTGACTGTGGGTGCATGGTTTAAGGGTGCATGAACATGTGATGATATCATTACCTAACAGCAAATTCAAGAGAAAAGCACTTTGGACAAGAGAAAAACAAAAGATCTTGGAAAATGAATTAAATTTAAAAATACTAAAAACTAAGAAGTGTTACAAGAAAATTATAAATTAATCTCACTGAAAGATACAGTGTGAAAATCCTTATCAAATCTTAGCAAACTGCATCCAGCAATATAAAAAATAACATGTAATTTCCAAGTTGATGTTACCCCAGAAATAAAAAGCTGATTAAATATTTGAAAATAAATCAGGATTATTCACCAGATTAATGAAATAAGAAAAATTATATGTTCATCTTTAATGGTAGAGAAATATAATTTGTAAATTAAACATTAAGTCATGACAAAAATTATTGACAAATGAATAAAACACTTCCTTTATTTTCCTTTATCTGAAAATGTGAATTCACTCACACACACACACACACACACACACACACACACACACACACACAACTATAGCTATCATACATATCAGTGAAAAGTTCAAAACTTCCCATCTGATCAGGAACATTACACAGGAATACCTGCTGACATACAATTTATTCAACATTGCATTTAAAATCCTAGTCATGCAGTGAAACAAGAAAATAAGAGCAAGAGAAGAGAGGAGACAGATCAAGGGAGGCAGGCAACAGTGGAAAGGAATAAATAAAACATCATCTGTGTTACAATGATATACATAGAAGATATTCAAGATCAAAATATGATTAATGAGAGAGCTCAGCAAGTTGCATAGATACAATCAATATATAAAATTCCTTTATATTTTCTTATAATATCAACATTTAGAAAATGAAAAAATTAAAAGATACTATATTAAAAATACAAAATGCCCTTGAATAAATCGCACGAAGGATGGGATAAACCTTTATGATTAATTAAGATAACAACAAAGGAAAATACCTAAATAAATAGAGAGCTATGGCCTATTTATAAAATTACAAGACCTCATACTTTAAAAATGATAATTCATGAATAAAATACTTATAGAAATGGTGCATTTCCAATCAAAATCTCCAGTTTTCTTTTCCTAACTTGAGAAAATGTTTCCAATAATATATACAGGGAGAAGAGGGAGTGAGATTGGATCCTGGAAAGAAACACCAAGTACTGTGTGCATATATTTTCTATTACTCTAAACCTCATTATAATGTATAATTACAATGCTCCAAGAAAAGTCTATTTAAGAAAAAAGAATATGCTTCTAAAATGTAATATATGCAAATGTGAAAGATCAAGATAATCTAGGACCCTGGTGAAGAATAACAAGTTGAAGCTATTTGCTATGGATTATGTTAAGATATATTTTAAAATCAAGAAATAAAATGGTATATAACTGATACACTCATAGACAAATTAAACAATGGAACATATAAATCCCCCCAAATCAAATTTTAATAGATATGACCACTGGACTTATGACAAAAGTAAAATTGCAAAGCCATGGAAATGTTTTTTTTTTAAATAAACAATGCTCAGTGATTTGAATACCCCTGTGGACAAAAATTGAGCTCAACTTCTACTTCACACCAATGACCATTCTGGGAGGGTGGTAGACCTCACTGTGACAAAACAAAGATTTTCAGAGAGCACCTTCATGATCTGAAGGGAAGAAGATCTCAGGAAGAGTCGAAAAGCACTGAACATAAAAAGCTATGAATATGATTAAGATACTTTTAATTCATCAGACTATGCCAATAAGAAAATATAAATGTAACCCATAGTATTCATTGTAGATGTTTTCATGTACTTGTTGATATATAAAAAAATCAGTAAGAAAAAAATTGACAACCACCAAAAATACTTGGATCGGCACTTTTCAAATTAATAATAGAGGTGTTGAACATGTTAGTTATTTTCAGGGGTTAGATATGAGGTTTTTCCAGAAGGGACAGCAGCACAAAGGAGAGTAGTGCTGAAGCAGACCTGGAACTTCATAGTGGGGCCGAGTGTGTGTGTGTGTGGTGGGGGGGACTGCATGAATCCATTCATGTGATAAAGTCACATACACATGCAAAAATGAGCACATATAGATCTGGTGATGCATAAATACACCTCTGTGGACTTCACCATCACCCACCTCCTAACTTTGACATGGTACTACAGTTAGGAAGAATGTTAATACGGGCAAATACTAAGTAAAGGGGACATGGAATCTCCCTGTACTATTTTTCCTGGAATTTTCTGCAACTGTAAAAGTATTCAAAAACACAAGTGAGGGGAACAAGAGGGCATGTATTAATACACACATGAGAAAGTGAATATTCTCATTTAATATAAGGAGAATGCTAACTAAAATCACATGACACATATCTTCTTATCCAACTAAGTAAATAAAAAGAATGATAATACCAATTGTTGGGCCAAGACGTAAAACCAACAAGAACCCTGCCAGTCAAAGTGTAAACTGACATCCTATGTTGGAATATTTAGTATAACTACTGAGTTTAAAGATACACATACTTCATGACCCAGCAATAGTAATTTTAGACATGTACTCTTCAAAACTAGAAGCATATGTGTACCAAGAGACACATACAAAAAAGCTCTTTCAGAGTAGAAGAAAACAGAACTGGAAGCAACACAAAACTCCATCAACATTCAAATGGACAAATGACTTCTGACATACTTATACAACTGATAAATGTAAATTAAATTAACAAACTGTAGGCATGCACATCAACATATAGGCATCTCATAAATATTAACATTTTTAAAGAAGCCCAAGCCAAAGGAATACATAGCACATGATTCCATTTATATAATGTTCCAAAATCTGGCAAAACTGAAATATGGTGTCACAAGTCAGGATAGCGGTTAGCTTTGGTAAATGAGAGAAGGATATTTTAATTGGAATTTGACTGTAGTCTACTTATATTCTACTTTTAAACTTGAAGAGGCATTATATAGATGTTAGCTTTATAACAATTCATTGAACTATTACATTCTGTGCAGTTTTCAACTATGTCTAATATGCTTCAAGATAAAAGGAATTAGTCAAGAAAGAATTTAGATACACCTAAGACTTTAGTATATCATCAATAAGCTCTCAAATAAGCAACAACAACAGTAAAATACACGTTTGGCCCATGACAATTGTTATCAGGTTCACTCTTCTCAGATTATCGGCCATCCATATGATTATACCTGAACACCATGTCACACTTCCCAATAGCAGTTTGTCAGATATCAGAAAATATGTTCCTCCCCTAACTTCTCAAATATTTCCCTCTTTTAGAGTAGTGAATACTAAGAGATTATAGTCCACCAACCATATTTTCTACACACCTTCCTTTATATTAAGATGAACAGTATTTCCAAAAAGCATCATTAAAGCTCTAAGTTTATCCAAATCATGTAACACCATCCCTACAGTGCAAGGAGACATACAGCAGACTCACAGCACTCAGTGCCTACCATGTATTCAGCACAATGTAGGTCCAAAATAATCCAATTTATTGTAATCTCAGCCCTTGCCCTTACAGACCCTACCATGTAGTGGGGAGGCATGTATAACTAAAACGTAAGTTAGCACAAGCATATTCTTTTCAACTTTAACATCAAATCTTTAGGATATCAATATGCTAACACTGATGCTAAAAGGCAGTTTCATGTAGGATTAATAAATTGTTCATGCACATAGAAATGTTCATTTTAAGTTAAGAATCAAAATATTTTGCAGAAAAAAATTCTGATGAAATTGTAATTCAGCTGGAAAAATAGATTCATATATGAGAATATTTTGAAATGGTGTTTTCTCATATATAACATATCAATAGTTATATTAATAGTCTGCTGCTCTTATTCAATACAATGCAGTTGTATTTGGTAGTAAAACTCTCTTTATGCGTAAGTATAGTTTTATGTTCCTATAGCTTGAAAGAAACTTTCTATATTGCTCAGACTCACCCGGTAGTCCTTCGCTTAAAATAAGGATAAAAATTGGGATATGCATCTCACTATCATTCACAATTACAATGCAGAAAAATAAGAATAAAAAATGAATGCAAAAAATTAAAGATGGCATTGAAAAAAAAAAAGAATTTTGAAAGTGGGGTTCTGAAAAAAATTATGAAAATTACTTTTGTGAGTGATTGAGGCATGTTCTACTTCCCAATTCAGCCTCTGACAGGCAACAGCTTGGGAGACTGATAAATTTTCTCTGCAGTGGAGGGGACACAGACTCCCAACGCTTGGGCATGGTGGAGTGGCCTGTGGCATCGTGGAGTAACACATCTGAAAAGTCAGTTGCAGTTCTCTTTGAAAACATGGGAAAATATTTCTTAGAAAAAGGCATAAAAATACAAACCCTAATGAAATAGATTGAAAAGGTTCACCAGAGTCACCTATAGATGAAAGAGTCAGTATAGAAAAAGAAATGACAGAGATTGAGGACACATAAACGTATAGATATAAATACACTAAAAACAAAATTCTTAGAAAAACAAAGAATATGGCTCAGTAGCAAGGAGCTGGCAGAAATTCTTTTGCCAATTAACTACCAAATTAAATGATTGAACAATTAGCACAAGAAACAGATGATAAATCATCAAGTGGAAGGCAATAATTGAGGAATTGAATTTTTAAAATGACACTACTGGGTTCATCCACCAGAATATTACAAAAGTATTACCAACAACAGTGTTGTAAAAGATAGAATAATATTAGAAATTTCATAAGCTGTTGGTGACTGTATAACTGGCACAAGCCCTTTAGTTACTTGGCAAAATATAATAAAGTTGAATTTCAGTAGACCCGTAATATATCAATTGAATTCCTAGGAAGAAATATGTATACTAAAGAGCATGCATGAGAATAATCAGTGCAGTCTCCAGGACACTGATTAAAAAATTAGGAATACTCTAAATATTCACCACCATTAATTTAGGCTAGTACATTATGGCATATATCTGTATAGTATCACAGGGTATACTAAAAACCGAAGGAAAAAAAAAGAAGCACAAGTTTCTTCCCCTACCCCAGTCCTCTAAGCTGAGTTCCCTGCTCTCCTCTTCAGCTGAGGGGCTGAAATCCATGGAGTCAACCCTAGGAAATGTTTATGCTCCACCTGATTCAGCTGCACACAATTAAACACAGCCTTGCTGCTATTGCTTGTCCCATAAACGCACCCCACCCACACAAATTTAATCCCTTTTTGTGGCATCGAAGAAAACCTAGCAACCAGAAAGTCAACACTAATGCAATACAATTTTGTGGGTTAGGTTTCAGAAAACTGCGACCCAGTTATGTAAGATAAAACAAGCTTTTCTCTCATATACTAAGTATTCACAAAAGGTATTTTAAAGAAACTGCCCTGCATTGTGCTTTCACAAATGAAGCTCTTGTAAAATTCCATCTTTCCCACTTGTGATACACAGGAAAATAAAAACAGGATGGGGAAACATCATGTTCCTTGTAACATAGCTGCTCTGTTCATTTCTGTAGCTGGAAATGGTAGGTTCTTTGCCTTTATCAGATAAATTGGCTCTGCAGCCCACAGTTAAAAGAACATACACTGGTTTTCAGCAGGAAGTTTGGACTTGATTAGTTCAAGATAAAAGGACTCAAGGAAGGCTGAATATCATTCTGAGCCAATATTGTATGTGTAATGAAGATGGAACAGTATAAAACATTCATATTCTTAGGTACTAATGATAAGTAGAAAAAAACCCTGCATCTATCAGCTAAATTTGTTTATTGCCTGAAAACGCAATGTAGTAATTCAAGGCCAAGTGACAGGAAATTATAGTTTCCTGGCTGACATCAATTCAATCTTCAGTAATAGTTCTAAAATGAACTTTCTGAGTTATAAAGAGAGGGAAAACACACTCAGTATTTCCAATAACTTGGGTCACAACCCAGATGATATAGTCCACATTATGTGGATAAAATTATGATGTATGCTTACAAACATGCAGTGCATTATTATGTAATTTTAATCAAACCTTTTATTTGATGAGGCTCTTACATCAAGTCTGTACATGGACTGGGTTACTTAGAGAACACAGGCTCCCATTAGGGAGATTTGAAACACATGGTGGTTTCCTGTTGCAAAAGCAAATAGACAATCATTTCATCTAGGTATTCACAAAAGTAAATATACCCAGAACTGGCAAGCCAAAAAACTTTTTAAAAATTAACTTTAAAAGAGATGGATTTTTACTCTTCTTGCTGGAGCTCTATCTACCTAGTTCCCACCAGGGGAAGGGCAGAGTTTTTGCTTTTTCTATGCAGAATCATTTGTATCATTTGTATCAATTGTTCAAAGTGTCCTAAGAGCAGCAACTGCTAGTTGTCAGCCACTATCCATTCTTCACTGATCCTCATTTCCCAGTTCCCCTGAAAAGCGTGCTCCAATGAGGATGCTGTTGCTAGTGGAATGCAAGCACAAATGACATATGCCATTCTCAGATAATTTTTTAAAAACTGAAATTGAAATTCTTTATATAATTTAAAAAATTGCCTGTGCAGCATTTTTCTCTCTTATGCTTCCCATTGGCTGGAATGTAATATTGTACTGGTAGGTAGCTTCAACCACGTGATTAGAACACCATCCTAGGGAACAACAGAGGTAAGACACGGAAGAAACTTGGCTTCCCAAAATGGAACTTCTCACCAGCTCTGCGACACTGTTATGTAAATTAAAAGGTTTGGTCTGTATTCTTTGCCTTTATCTTGAACAATAGAGAAATCTTCGCCTGATAGAGAATATGAGAGACTGGATTGTTTTCAGAAAATATTCTCTCTCCTGCCCTGCCCCAGTGACTTCAGACTCAACTGCATGACTTCTTTACCTAATAGAACATGAGTGGGTTGATGAAAGCATAAGTTTATAATTGGCTGCCCTCTTGCCTCCTGTGATCCTTCATGAGAAGAGGATTGGCCCATGAAAAAAAGAGGAAATCTATGCAAAAGACATAAATCCAACCCATGGTATGACTCCAAGTCCAGTTGAGGCATAGTGACCCCTGAATAAGAAAAATGCTTGTTTTTTTAAGTTACAACAGGCATCAAAAGAGGCAAGTTAGGTAATATTATTGAAGGAAACCTAACATACTCAAATGAAAAATAATGAAGTATTAAAGAAAACAATTTGGATTTCATGAATTCAGAATTGGAAGATTTGAAAATTTGTGTGTGTGTGTGACTCATTGTGGTTTCAATTAGATTTTTTTTTATTTTGAAAATAAAAGAGTGAAACATACAACCCGTAATGGTACTTACAACTTTAATATTTCAAGGTTATATGCATTGCTTTCTGATTTATGTCTCTTTCTTAGCCAAGGTCCTTATAGCCACCAACTTCAGATTATCATAAGCCAGGATTTGTTACCATTTTATAGCTCATTGGTCTGATTTACCTTCTACTACCAACCTTTGGATATAAGTCCAAAATGAAGAAGCAAATGCTACTTATAAAATATTAAACAGAGAATAGAAGTCTGGCCAAAATGTAAAAGTGTGGAAATTTTCTAATGGAGGGGTCAACGGCATATTTTGAAGAAGAAAAAAAAATCAAAGAGAGACTAGTCCTCAATAGAAATTCATTCCTTTATGTAATAAAGTTTGTAAAAGGATGGAAAGGAGAAAAATCCTTGGGAGAAGAGTAATATGTTGTGTTGTGTCCCATAGAAACCTTGCTTTGTTCATGTTTTTGTCTCTGCTCTCCCTTGCAGCTACATGTGACTAGAAACTTCTAGTTAATGGTTCCCAGGCAGAACTCATATGTGCTATTCCTCTTAGAGGAAATGCATCTATGCTCTCCTGAACTTTCTTTCCCCACTAGCTAGAGTATAAGTACTATGGGAAGAGATAGGTCAGTCATTTCAGACCATAACAAGAAAGTTCCATGTTGAGAAGGATATACCACGGAGACTGAAAGAGCATGAGTCCCTGGATAGGTATATGCGCAGTAGCACCCTACTTATGGGCTACCTTTTGACGGCCACAAAAGAATATAACACACACACCAAAATACTTATCTCTTATTTAAGCTTTATTATGGAGGTAGGAGAATTATTCCTAGCACCATCCTTACAGTACCTTAACTTTCAGCACTCCATATGATGCTTCATTTAGAATATTCCAGGGACCTCCTGTCCTATTCAGGGCTGGAATCTATTCTTTTCCCAGTAATACTCATTCCCAAAAAGTTTAACAAAATTGCTCTTTTCCAGTTTTGTTTGGATAAATCTTTGGCATGACTCAATTTAGAATAGTAATTTGGCTTTATATTCTATTTCAGTATTTTCTATGATCGCTGGAACATGCTGACTGGGTTTGTACTTAAGGCACTCAGCAGTGTTGGCAAATATGGCTGTGAAGCTTCCACATCCCTCAAGGGGAGGAGTGTTTCTTCTTTTTCTAGATTCTTATGATCCTACCTACTTCTCCTAGTCCTCCTTCCACTCGAGCTCTGTCCCTAGAACACACATAAGTAAAAACAATGCAACCACAGAAAAGAATTGCTGCAGTAAGAGAAAGCAGAATCTTGGCAGTCTCATTTTAATATCTGTAGTTTCATTATTTGATTTCAACTCTGCAGTGACTAAGAATCTATAGCCTTTAATGAGCTGTAATTTTTTGCATTGGTTTAATCACTGTTGTTACAGAATTGCACATTCTAAACAGAAGTTATAGAAAGAAGTGGATGGAGAGAAAAGGGGGCAAAAGCAAGAAGGCTAGAAAAAAAAAAGAAGAGAGAAAAAAAGAAAAGGGACAAGAGAAAGGAGAGCAGGAAGCTGGAGGGAGTGGGGGGGGGAGATGGTATTGTGATGATAGGGTAGAGAGGATGGGAGAGATGAGTGCTCACAGTCAAGGCTCTTTGTAGCTGGGAATCCTGGAAAATAAATCTAACTAGAAGCAGATGTGTTGAGGGTAGGTAAACCATTAAATAGCTCTGCACTTCTGCTGCAGTCACCAGAAGAGGAAAGCAACTCAAACACTCCAGAGATCACTCTCTTTCAAAGAAAAAGAAGCAATTTCAAGAAACAAATGGTGTACCATCCACATCTCAAAAAACATCTCTTAATAGTACCTGGTCTGAGCAATTTAAAAAGAAGTGGCTCCATCTTCAATAAGTGAGAATGCTCAATTGTCCTAAAGTAACAAAATACTATCTTGACTCTAAGGTGAGAAAATAAAGAACCTCTTTTGGCCAAGATAGAGAAATACTGGGTTTATTCCTTTTTTTCATTCTGGTTTCCTAGACGAACCTTCAATTCTAGAAAGGAATTTGCTTCTCTTTCTTAAAGGAAAGTAAAATTTGTTAAGGAGTAATATTTTAAAAGGAAACTGGGTCTGAGAAAGCTACGGAAATCAAGTACAGAATCTTGAAAAGGTGTTTTAGAAATTGACTTTGATCTTTGATTAAAAATCAACCCACAAACATATCAAAGTCAATCACTAAACTGAATTTGAGAAGGAGTGGGGAGGGGGGTGGGAGTTAGAGTGGGGTTAAATGAGAGATGTGTACATGTATGCCTTTACCAGCTTGTACCTATCAAAGATGTATGATTACAATGCACCAATAAAAAATAAATAAAATACCAATCCCTATGATATAATGAGAAGTCCTAATTTCCATGGAGAATTTCAATCAAATAATTACTTTTAGGAAGGTCCAACTTAATGGTGGTGGCAGTCTAGATCTACAGACCTATTAGGAACTAGTCAAAAATATATTGATTTGGTTTGGCAATTATTTTTTAGTTATTGCCACTTTATAAATAGGTAATCAGTAAAAGTTCTCGAATAAACGTATTTATTGTGTAAGAGCTGAAATTTTAAAGTATATGATTATTTACTGATTTCTTACAGAATTTGTGATGGAGAATTGACATACAAGTAAACACATAATATTAAATAACTAGGAAAATATTAAGATGTTAAATATGATATCAAAAGTACTTCTGGAATTACAGCAAAAAGCAATATAAAGTATGACAGAATGTAAAATGCTAAAAACTAAAAATCCTGTATTTGAAACCAATCAAGTGTAAGTTTTTCAGCATGCATTAATGAAAAAGCCATTAACCATAAATTTGTCCAGTAATATCACCTAATAGTCCTATCCAAATACAACCAACTAGGCAAATAGCCTCACAGTCTAACTTACAGTAAGCTTTTTTGTGTGTGTGTGGTAATGGGTATGGAGCCCAGGGTCATTTTACCTCTGAGCTAAACCTCCTACCCTATTTTTTATTTTGAAACAAGGTTTCTCTAAATTGCAGAGGGCCTCATTAAGTTGCTAAGGCTGCCTCTCAAGTACTGGGATTATAGGCATGCACCACTGTGACCAGCTCTAAAATTTTAAATATAAGCCTTTCTAAAGACCAGATAGATTTCAAGAAATCCTTCCATTACTTAAAATATTCTACCCAATATCAGTGAATTGATATAGATCACAAAATTTGTTGAGAACATACACAATTCTGTTTGCTCCAGAGTTCAACAATACAAATCACTGAAGTTTTTTTGTTTTTTTTTTTTTTCTTCCTATCTCTTTTCTCTTGTGCCCTGTCCTAAATTGCTTTACAGGTACTACATCAAGTATTATTACTACAGTATAAGGAGAATAAAAGAATATCATGTTAATAGGGATTAAATGTTTAAAACAAATGGGGATAAAGAGGACACATAGTACATGGAACGGTACACTTTGGGTGCTGAGAACTTTTATTTGCCTAATGCTCCAGAAAAACTATTCAAGAATGGCTATCCATCCAAACTATTTAAGAATGGCTATCCCCGGGGACATAGGTTGTACAGAGAAAAAGATTTTAAAATTGCGCAGCCAACTGCTTTGTGAATCTAAATGTAATTTCCATAATCAGTGTGTCTGTTTTCCAAATCCTACATTTTCCAAACCTGTAGTATTCTCAAAATTAATACAGTCATGTTCTGTACCCAGAACAACTCTCACATACTGTTGTACCTTGGACCTTAAATATTCCCCAAAGGCCCATGTGTTAGAGGCCTGGTCCCCAGCTTGCAGTTTCTGGCAGGCAATCCATTCTCTTCCTCCATTTTGCCTACTGGCCACAAGGTGAGTGGTTTTGTTTAGCCACACACTACTACCATGATAGTATCCCCTACACCAAAGACCTAAAAGCATTGTGTCCACCTAATCATGGACTGAAACTTTCAAGACTGTATCAAAATAAGACTTTATTCTCTATCAGCCGATTATCTCAGGAACTGCTTAAAACGGTAAGCAATTTATTGTTTCTAGTATAAAAGAAATAAAAATGCATGTTAAAAATATAGGAATACATATTATGTGAAGTTAATGGAGTGAATTGGTAATAAATTGATGATGGAATTTGCTTCAAGATAACTTCAACTGTAAGAGGAAGTGAGGTCCAGATAAAACTCTCTTGGCCAGAAGAGTTAAAGTAGGCAATGGATACCCAGAAGTTCATTATGCTTTCCTTTCTATCACATATCTAGGAATAAGGGCATTCACAGAAAATTGCAATTGTGAATTTTTTCCAAAACTGAAGTTAAAGGAACTTTAGATACTTTTGAAGGAAATAAGAGATTTATAATTCAATTATAATTCTAGAACCTAGTAGCACACAGAGGATTAAGTCGTGTCATCAAGAATCTGTCCTGGAAGTCTTATGCATAAGAATTTCTTTAAAATCAGCTTGGAGTATGGAAAGGAATATGTACATATGAACCTGGAACATGATTGGGCTTGGTGCCAGAGGACCTGAAGGAACCATGGAAAAAAGAAGCAGGAGGCAGGTCATTCTCTGAGTAAAGCCATTCTGAGGTTCTGCAAAGCACATTCTCCAATTCTCCATCTCTCTTTTTAGAGGAAGGAGATTCGTCAGCATAAAAGAAAGGAAAATGACAAAGAGGACTCGTCCCCTGCCTTGTCTACTCTGTCTCCATTTCTCATTTCACAGAAGATGCTCAGGCTGTATCTAAACTCAGCACCAAGCACAAGTGGATACTAATTTTTTTTTTTTTTACCATGTTCAAGTGTCAAAATGCATAGCACTTGTGTTTCAGAACTCCAAAAATGAGTGTTAGAGTGGCTTCACTGACCCATCAAACCGGTCCATCCAGCCAAAAGTCCACAAACTCTAAATGGATGTTTTGTACATGAGCCTGCACAGAATATTTCAGAAGGCAACTCTTTCAGAATGAGTCCCTTTCTAACCACTGTGGAGGAGGAGGACCCTTATTGTGCATAAATATGTGATGTGTAAGGGTCTTCTTGATGCAATCAGAAAATAGTAAATACAAAGTATTGGTGGCTGCTGCCAACATGGCATACTGTTATTTAAGCTTTTTATATAAATAGGAGTATACTCTAAACTAAAAGCATAGTATGATAAATAAAGAGTAACGGCCATTTATTATCATCATCAGGTATGATTGTACATTAATTTTGTGTGTTATACTTTTATACCACTGGCAACAAGTTATATTTCTTTATATTAGCATCACCACAAACTGGAGTAATGCATTGATCCACGATTACAAGTATTACCATGCATTAGGAATGTTTTAGCTCTATTCTAATCTTACAGGACCACCAATGTACATGTTATTGAAATATCATTAGGAGATGCATAACTGTTGCTAGCTCTGAGAAGTGGGACAGCTAGTGGGTTCTTTTTTCCTTTTACAGACATTTTCAAAAGTAAGGAGAAAAGCATGATGAACTTCTGTGTATCCTTTACCTACTTTAACTTTTATGGCCAACATAGTTTCATCTGGACCCTACTTCCTCTTCCAGTTGAAATTACCTTGAAGCAAATTCCATCATACATCAATTTATTACAAATTCACTTCATTAACTTCAATAAAATGTATTCTATATTTTAGCATGCATATTTATTTCTTTTATGCTAGAAACAACAAAAAATGCTATCAAATAAAAGCATGAAATCCAAGGCAGGACCATGGCACCAATAAAGGCTAAGTAGAAACTGTAAGCCAATATTAAGAATATGGTTCATTCTCCAAACGCTTGAGTTAATAATGAAAATTTGTTAGTAAGATTTTTTTATCTCATTTATCTATTTCTTAATGTTTTCGCTATTTAGAAAAATGAGTGGAATTTTGAATTGTTTGTAAGGAATACATCAGACATAGATATTCACGACATGGATATTTATTTCTTCCTCTACACATTGATGCATATTTTCCTTGTGCTTCATATTACCCATGTCTAAATGTTTTAGCATCAATTTACACTTTCTTTGTGCAATCCAGAAAGAATTTAAATGTCAAAGGAGTCATGATTAAGGTATTTGTGTATTTAAAACTATTGAGAATTACCTGCAAATTCACTATGTGGTTTAAAATGTATGTTCTGTTCAAAAGTTTTTTGTTTGTGTGTGTATGTGTGCATGGTTTTTGTTTGTTTGTTTGTGGTACTAGAGATTCTACCTCTGAGCTAGCCCTATTTTTTTATTTATTTTGAAACAGGGTCTTACTAAATTGCGGAGGGCCTCACTAAGTAGCTGAGGCTGGCCACAAACCTGCAATTTTCCTGTCTCAGCCTCCCAAGTACTGGGATTAGAAGTATGCACCACCACACCCACCCAAAAGTGTTTTTTCTGCATTAAAATAAACATTACTTTTCAAAAGATATAATGTCATAGCTCCTTTGAGAATCATCTTAAGATCTGAAGTAGGAAGTAAAATGAGCTTTCATCTAAAGCTACTACTACCTGAATCTAAGAATAAGCTGGCTATCAGAGAACACCTCATCTAAATGCATCATGGACGGATGTGGTTATACTTAATGCATTCTCCTGGCTTGGGCCAAGGTGTTTTAGAGGTCAGATACAGAGTAAACTGAGTTCTTATAAAAGAAGAATGGAAGGACCCATGGAGATACTAAGAATACAAATGAACATATTCTCTGCAAAACTGTTAGCTGACAACAAAAATTTAACCTCTAGTTTAATGCAGCCAGTGTAATGCCAATCACATTCTCTTTTCCATAATAAACACTCCTTATCTGAAGAAAAGCTTCAAGTGGGAGGGACTCTCAGTGCTGAGGAGAGAAAGGAGTGACACTTCTCATTTCAATTTATTTCCATCAGGGCAGTTCCACTGCAGAGCACAACATTTTTGTTTTTTTGTTTTTGTTTTGCAGTACTGGGGGATTGAACGCAGGGGCATTCTACCTCCAAGCTTATACTCCCAGCTCTATTTTTTATTTTTTATTTTGAAACAGGGTCTCACTAAGTTACAGAGGGCCTGACTAAGTAGCTGAGGCTGGCCAGAATCTGTGATTCTCCCGTCTCTACCTCCCAAGTACTGGGATTACAAGCATGGGCCAACAATAGTTTTTACAGAGGAATGGATTTCAGGAACAAAGGAACAAAGATGCTTTCTTACTTAATCCTATGAGTTCACATAAATCATATTACATGCCATTTTTGAAACTGTACACTCTACTTTTTTTAACTAGCTTACTAAAATAATATCAAAACGACGTTGCTAGTATTTCTAATTAAAACCAAAAGGCACCATTGATGAAAGCTATAAATAAACCTTCTCTGGAAAGACTTCTGTCTTGTCATTTGTTTTCCTGATTATGAAAACATGGCTTGAGTCACAATCATGCTCCCTGCTGAAGCAGACCATGAAATGAGTGCCTTACTTGCAATGTTGTTTCTACATCTGGCTGTTGTCAGACTCACAGGCCTGCCTACTGATCGCCATCCAGAGGTAGACATGATTGATCCGTTACCAAACAGATACAAAAGGCAGGGGTCAGACACCATCAACCAGGGACAATATGAAGTATACATATCCGTAACATGACAATAGGGAACAGGCATTCCAGTGGTAACCACAGACTACCATCAATACTATCACTTGAATTTACATCACATAAAACAATTAGGAAGACCAGTACTTACGGCTGTTACGCAAAACACCAGAGAAGATAGTGTGTTGTAGAAACAACTGACTTATTTTTAGGCAGTTTCTTAGGCGGCAACATGTAGAAGAGAGAACATATTATTTATTGAACACTCATACTACAAGAGAGCAAGAGGGCAAAATGATGTCGTAAATGAAATAACAAATCGATAGAAATTCACTCCATTCTACTTCAAATAAGAACCTCGAAGGATTATTCCCTGACTCTGTAATAACAAAGGTGTATCACTGCTAGCATCACAGTAATAGCTCATCTCCTATACTTGCCTTTTCAGTGGAAGCCAAAGGATTCGTAACACTTCCAAATGAAGATGATTCATGTGATGTTGCAGTTAGCAATGTAAATAGTATGCTCACATTTCAGGTCATACATCTCCATATTTTAATACTAATTTATAATAGACATCAGTCAGACCTTGCTATGCCTTTGCAAATCTCATTCTACAAATATTAAGTCTGATTTTTTTTTTAAATTGCTGTGTTCAAATAGCACTATAGTTGCATAAAATTTCTAGCATACTCTGACAAAGCATTCTGAATGCAAATGCCTGCATATAATAATCTGTTTTTCATCAATTATTATCTGCTGGGGAAAAAATATTCACAACCCACAAGTTTACTTTTGCTAACGATCTTTCAGTGTTGAGCTTTATTATGAATAATGCTGCTTTGGAGGCTGGATCTGGGGAGCTTTTCCCTGATGGGGATAGGATATTTGTTCCCTGACAGGACTTTTAATGTTTCTTCAAGAATATCACGTGTTTTAACCTTCAATGACCTCACACATCACATCAAGTACAGTGAAAACCAACACATGAAGAATGCTGCTGTCCACATTCACACTTCACTTTCAACTCCTACATGACAAACTGCATTTTTAAAATTTATTATTTATTTGATACTGAGGATGGAACCCATGGGTATTCTACTTCCAAGCTATACCCTGTTGGTGCCTGGTGAGAATCAGAAAATTGCTTGATATGGGAAAATCTCATCCATCTTAAGTCTTGTGGTCATAGGGAAGAGAACTGTTTACTTTTTTTATTGTACTATTAGTTATTCTTATAGCATAGCTATTCCATCCTTATCAGCACAGGTGCCAGCATGGCAACATCATATACTAAAAGGAAGGTATTAAAGGATGACGACTCAGTTATAAAGTCATGGTAGAATTAAAAACAACATTAGAGATGAGGAATGCACAATACGAAATTCAAATTGCAAATTTTAAGTCAAATTTGATAGACTTTCAAAATTGGAAATAATAATCAAGATGACTCTAATAAAAGACTCAATGATAAAAAGGATATTTTTTTTGATATATGGATGACAGGTATTTTCTTGAAGACACTAAGACAAATAAATAGCCCAAGATATTAAAAACTTGGAGTTAAATAATGACCTGCATGATCAGATGAAAGGATGCATGACATACAAGTCGATTTAATAAAAGCTAATACACTCACACCATACAAAGGTCAACTCAAAATAGATCCAAGACCTAAATGTAAGACCTGAAACTACGAGAAGAAAACATAGAAGAAACACTTTAATATATCAGAACAAGCACTGATTTTTTGGATAGGGCCCCAAAAGCACAGGAAACAAAAACAAACACAGATAAATAAGATTACATCAACTAATAAGCTTCTAGACAGCAGAGTGAAGAGATAACTTACAGAATATGAGAAAAAATTGCCATCTATTTGTCTAATTGAGGATTAATATCCAAAATATATAAGGAACTCAAAAAAACCTTAACAAGAACAACAACAACAAAAAATAAGTAATCCGATTAAAATGGGATAGCAATCTGAAGAGACACTTTTGAGAAGATATATAAATGACCAGCAAATATATATATATATAGTTATATATATAGTATATATATATAGTTTTATATATATAGTTATATATATTTATATATATAGTTATATATATTTATATATATAGTTATATATATAGTTTATATATTTAGTTATATAGTTTTATGTATGTATATATATATATTTCAATATCACTAGCTATCAAGGAATACAAGTCAAAACTATGAGATATCACTCCATACCAAGTTGAATGGCTATTATCAAAATATCAACAAATGCTGGCAAGTATGTAAAGAAAAAGGAACTATTGTATGTTGTTGGTGGTTGGGATGTCAATTAATACAGTCATAATGAAGAATAATGTGAAGATCCCTCAAAAGTACATCTCATCACATGACCCAGCTCCTCCATTTATAGGTATATATCCAAAAGAAAAGGAACCCACACAGCAGCGAGATACCTGTAAATTCTATGATCACTGTAGAATTATTCACAGGAGTTAAGATAAGAAATCAACCCTTATCAACAAATGACCATGTAAACCAAATGTGGTGGCAGATGCCTGTAACCTCAGGACTTGAAGGATGCGATAGGAGGATCATAGACTGGAGGCCTGTTTCAGCAACTCAGCAAGACCACTAGCAACCTAGAAAGACCCTGTTTCAAAATAAGAAAACAGGGCTGGGGGCCTAGCACAGAGGCAGAATGCTCCTCGTTCAATTCCCAGTCTAAAAAAAAAATGAAATAAAATGATCATATAAAATAATGGGAAACATATGCACAATGAAATATTATTCAGCCATTAAAAAGAATCAAATCCTGTCATACTTGGCAAAATGGATGAAACTGGATAACGTTATATTGAGTGAAAAGTCAGACAGAGAAAGGCAAATATCTCATTTTATGTGTTCTCTCTTTTAT
Organism: Graphiurus murinus; assembly: GCA_004027655.1. Taxonomy (NCBI): domain Eukaryota; kingdom Metazoa; phylum Chordata; class Mammalia; order Rodentia; family Gliridae; genus Graphiurus; species Graphiurus murinus. The sequence continues at coordinate 270,856 of PVLC010000004.1, forward strand.
GTGGAAGCTGAAATCATTTGACTTAAAGGTAGAATGATGATTATCACAGGCAGGGGAGGGCTCATAAAGGGAAGATAATGGATACCAAAGCACAGTTAGAAGAAAAAAGTTCTGCAGCAGAGACAGGTAAATATAGCTGAAAATAACTCATACATTTTATGAAGAACTGTGTGAGAGTAGCTTGAAGTTTCACGTAAGGAAGCAATAAAAGGGAAATGCTAATTACCCTCATTCAGTCTGTCCATGCTGTATGCATGTATTGAAATATGACACAGAACCCCCTTAACATGTACAATTAATACATGTTTAACAAAATACATATGAAATTAACATAGTCATGTGGCATGTAATGGCATTTCAGTCAATGATAGACCACATGTGTGATGACAATCCCAAAAGAATAATAACGAGGATGAAAATTCCCATCAGCTAGTGATGTGGCTGTCAAAACATTGCACCGCAGCACATTACCAAGTGACCATCGTGATTCTGGTGGAAACAAACCCACTGCGGTATCAGTCATATACAAGTACTGCACAATTATACATAGCATGGGATATCTGAAAACAATAAAAGGCTGTGTCACTGGCTTATGTATTTACCAGACTGTACTTTTTTCACACTTATAGTATACTCCTACTTACTAAAAAATAAAACTCACTGTGCAGCAGCTGCCTCAGGTCCTTCAGGACAGATTCCAGAAGGCGGCATAGTAATCATAGCAGATGACAGCTCCATGTGTGTTATTGTCCCTGTAGATCTTCCAGGGGGATGAGATGTGGAGGTGGAAGACAGGGACATTAATGATCCTCCGGCCCTGTGCTGGCCTAGGCTAGCATATGTGTGTGTGTGTGTGTGTGAGAGAGAGAGAGAGATAGTTTTTAATAACAAAAAATAAACTAAAAGAAAAAATTAAAACTTTCAAAAATGTTTATAGAGGATAAAAAGTAGTATTTTTGTATAGCTGTATGTGTTTGTGTTTTCAGCTAAGTGTTAACACAAAAGAATCCAAAAGTCTAAAAAAATTAAAAAGCTTATGAAGAAAAAAATTATAGTAAGCTAAGGTTATTTTGTTACTCAAGAAAAATATTTTATAAATTTAGTGTGGCCTAAGTGTTTAAAAAGGCTACAGTAATATAATAGTCTAGACTCATACATTCACTCCTCACTCACTCACCAAGAATAATTTCCAGTCCTGAAAGCTCCATTCGGGACAAGTGCCCTTTGTAGGTGTACCGTATTTTAATTCTCCATATTTGTACTCTACCTATGTTTATAACATAGGAGCAATGGGCTATATCATGTAGCCTCACTGTGTAGTAGGCTATACCATCTAAGTTTGTGAGTACACTCCATTACGTTCACACAAAGATGGAATCATCTAACTGGACTGTTAAGTGACATGCAACTATATTTGGAATGAACTATATTGTTGAATCTTTCTACTTAGTACATAGGTAAAGGGAGAAAGTGGAGGAGGAGGAGGAAAGGAAAGAAAATCAGATTGGCCATAGACATTTGCTTTGAAGTAATATATTGCAAATAATAATAAAGAGGACTCAAGGATGACCTTGTTTAACAATTTAAACCCTAATCAAATCTGTAGTCACCAAGCAAGTTTATCTAAAAATGAAGTATTCCTAGGATTTATAGGAGAGCAAGAACTTGGTTTCTTTTCTTAAAGATTAATTTCTTTTGCTGAAAACGTTAAAGACCAAAAACTACAGTGGTATCTCAGGTACCATATAGAAATATAAACAAAAACCTTGCATCCTTTAAGAAGAAATGATTGTAAAACTCAAGAATATAAAGTGACCCCAGGGTGTTTGAATCCCAATGCTTTGCAAGTCAGAGTTTCTGTAAGACTGTCAGCTCTGTCAACATTTATGTTCAACTAAGGAAACTGAAGAAATTATACATTTCTTTTTCTTCATGCTACAGTAAAATATTCTTGCAGCTGGCAAGAAATTGCAAGATCACCATCAGCAATAGGATACACTTGAGTGAGAGGAGTCTGATTGGTTTTGATTTATTGATGGAGATTTGATTATGTTTTATTTCAGGAAGCTCTATCTGTTGCAGCAATGAGAAAACAATTACTGTGCAATAGCTTTCATCAACAAGTATTTTCTTCATTTACTCGTCTTCTGCATACAGTTGATACATACCAAAAATTATAAACATAGTAATTTCATGATTATTTCTTTACACATTAGTGATAAGAATAGAAATAATTTCCAGCACATTTAACCTTCCAAGCTTGGAGTATTTGTTTGTTGTTTTAAATTTACATAATGTTACATATATTTAATCAATCAAAATCTTTATTAAATCAAGACACTTGGGCGTCTTAATAAAACTGAAGGAATAAAAGGTGAAGCATTCCTAAGTGTTTAACAATAAAGGTAATGAGGACAAATAAAACATAAAGGCACATGAAAATATAAGCAAAATACCTACATAATTCAAAGCTAATATTGCTGTGTACTAATAAATATTTCAATATTCCATAGAAAAAGTCAGTGATTTTTAAAAAGTCAACAGGCCTTCTAGGAAGGGCTGAAGAGATACTTATGAACACTTTTTAAATGTGTAACTCTGTTAGCAATATTGACAAAATTTAAAGCTTAGAACAAAATAGTTGATCATGTGAAATTAATCACTTTGCTAGACTCAAGCTTGTTTATCTTTGCCACTTAGAGATAGTATTGGATTGAAAGGGTTCAGGGTAGCCTTCACAGTCACTGGCACTACCAAATTGGTCAGTTTTCTAAATCATAAACCTTTGAAATCCTGAAAGCTGCCTTCTTCAACTGTCATGTTCATTTGATCACAATTCCCTCCTGATTTGCCCCAGGATGAAGTTCTATCTATGCAGCATAACTTACCAAGTTCCTGAGGAATGTGACATTGCTTCTCTCTCTACCCACTTCCCTGCTACTTTGTGCCCCCAGCCATCTCTGCTTCAGGTACTCAGAACTGCTGAGAGCCAAGTTCTCCCAAGGAAACCCAATTTTTCTTTGTCTTTGTTTTCATGGAGACTTTCTTTTCCATCCTTTTTACCTATTTCTGATCCTGACTCAGGCCTTTGCTTAACTGCTGCTTCTTCCAGGCTCTTGACATTGCTCACCCAATGTTAGAAGCTTCTCCTAACCTCATTGCCAAGACACCTTACCACACTGTATTTGCTATTATCTGCCTGTCTGTTCCCCTAAATTTTATATGCTCATGCCCTAACTCCTAATATGATGGCATCTGGAAGTGAAGACCTTGAACATAAGTAATCTCCCTTGTGAAGGTGTTAATGCCCTTAAAAAAAAAACAAAAGGTAGAGACACATTTTGCATTCTGTCCCCCTCCCCATACACACATTAAAAAAAATCGTGTGAGAACATAACCTGGAAGATAAGACAACCTTTACCCAACACCTGGCCATGCTGGCATCCTTATCTTGGACCTCTAGACTCCAGAACAGAAAAGCACATTAAGGTATTCCTTATAGCACCCCAAAATGCCTAAAATAACATTGCAATATCTTGCATACATGCTAGAATATACAGCTGGAAAGCACACTGCTTAAGGACAGAGACTTATCTGAGTTCATCACCATGTACATAGCACTAATGTTGTCTGTGACTCAAGTAGTGTATAATCATTAAGGAGATTTGCTGGAAATAGCAAGCTAAGAGTGACATGAATCTGACATGATGAGTGTCCCAGTAGAACCTTCATTAAGTATCTTAACTTGGTGCTTTCTTAGATCAAAAATATGCTTAAAGTACACACCTGTAATCCCAGTACTTGGGAAGCTGAGATAGGAGGATCACAGGTTCAAGAACAGCCTCAGCAATGCAGCAAGACTCTCAGCAATCTAGTGAGGCACTTTCAAAATTAAAAAAGGGGGAGAGGAGTTGGGTGTAGCTGGAAGGTAGAATGCAAGTTAGTTCAATCCCCAGGACCACCAAGAAAAAATATGCTTAAATCTCAAGTTTACAGTGTTATCTTTGAATAACCTTACCAAAAAAAAAAAAGAAAAGAAAAAAAAGTAATATTAGCAAAAGGAATTAACAGAGAGGGTTTATAGAAGACAGATAATTTCATTTGCAAAACTCCACTCAGAAATTAAAGTCAATTCTTCCTTTTCTTAAACAAGGTATTGTTTTCAAATCCACACTTAACTCCACTTTTGCCCATTGATAGTAACAAAAACACATTACAAATTTGACCTCAGGTGGATACAACGAGTTTACATCAATCAGGTTATTCTACTTCCTCTGCCAGCAATTATTTTAGTAACAGACCTATAACCCAATTCTAGCCAATGAAATGTAAGTTTCAGGGAGAATTAGAAGGTAGATAGGAAGTGACTACAGAATATGAATGAGGTTCAGGTAGTTCCAAAGGCCTTTGCAACCATCTTGCATTCACTAGATAAGTGGGAGCACAAGGGAAAGAAAGAGCCCAGTGATTTAAAAAAAAAAAAAAAAAAAAAAAAGAGTCCGATGTGTGCCATAACTAATGCCCACTTTCACCACTGGACTTCTATCTGCAAGAGCTAGTAAAATCTCTTACTATTTAGTACAGTGAGAGCTACATTTTTGTTACAGCCTTCCTGGTAAAGCCATTTACTTTACCTAGTGTATTGTTTACTTATCTGTTAAGTATTTGAACCAGATTAATTCTAAAGTGATGTTTTTCAAATGTGGTCCTACAACCGCATGTATCAATATCACGTGGGACAGGGTTAAGAAATATACATTGAGAGAGCCTCCTATCAGACATACTACATCAGACTTTACAAGGATAGCTAAGAATCTTTATGTAGAGGCACCCTCAGGTATACAACAGCAGCAGCAAAAACAACAACAAAAATAATTTCTCATAAAATGATTAACAATGTGTGGATATATAAACAATAACTGATAGGTTAAAGAAACTATAAGTTGAATAATTCTGATAATTAAGCCTACAAAAGGGCCTTGTGAAAATTGCTATTATGAGGCTAGCAACACAGACATGTGAAACCAGCACTCTTTTCTTGCCTAAAGAGATCATTTTAGCCACTAGCAAGACTAACGTCTTCCTGGAATTGCTGGGGGCAGTTTACAGACTTGCTGCATCTGACTCCCATTTTTAGTTTTCTGTTTCGTACTTTTTAGATTTCCTTGAATAAATATAATGTAGTATATTCTAAATATAATAGGAAAGATGTACTAAGTACCAAACTATGTGCTGAGACTTTGCTAAGTACATATATACATCTGTGTGTAAAATATAAGGTAATATGGAAACTCAATTGCTGGTTATGGTGGTAAAACAATGAAACTTTTTAACTTTTTATTGCTGTTATTTCATCATTTCAGTAAGAAGTGTAAAAAACAAGATCTGTAAAATAAAGTATCTTTGGCAAATTTTGCACTTTATTTTTGGTATTGATATCATTCTCCTCTCTGGTTTGTAAGTGATAGAATCAAGGTTAATATCTCTGGAAATGAGAAAAGAAATAAAACACTATAACAGCTTTATTTTGTATGTTCCATGTTTGAAAAATTTACTTGATGTTAAATATCATTTGAAAATCTTTAGAAGATCCATCTTTATGTCCTATTCTTCCTCATATCATTATATCCCATGACTCACTCATCACACACACACACAAGAAAAATGTTGGAAATAAAATGTCATCATATTATACTAGAAATAACCTATTTTAACTCTCAAAATGTCAGACTCAGCTAGGTTCCATGTGCTCTTGATTCAATGCTGTTATCAGATTTTGTTTGTTTGTTTTGGTACCTGTCCCTAGACAATCTTTAAAACACATAAAAAGATTCTTCACATTTTTGTCTAATTTTTATTTTTAAAGAAAAATAGAACTATATGTTCTGGAGAAAACACTTGATATACATTATTAGCTAAAATTAATTTTGTTGTTGTTGTTGTTGTGCAGATATGTTCCCAAGATTGTGCTGTCGTGGCTTCTTTACCTTTCTTCTATTAATCAGTGTTCTTTTGAAATTTTCAAAACACAGAAGAAAAAGCATTCTTTTCAATTAATTGGCATTCAAAATAAGACCATATGTATCAGGAATTTGGCTTAAATAATTTTGAATATTTGTTTAAAGAATACCATTGAAAAAGGGATTTCCTAGTCATTTTGGCCTTAACAATTGCCTAATTCAATTTTTATTTATACAAACATTCTAAACTTGTGAAAGACTGAATCCAATGTCTTAAAAAGTACAGAAATTCTATTCATCTTCAATCAGGTATTGATATCACCATCAGGCAGGTGCATTCAGTGAATATTTTCATGTTGCTGCACACTCAGGACATTCTGAGCAAGTTATTGGCAATCTGGGTAAAGGATGATAAAATAGTAACTATACATTCAAAGTTAGATATAGTGAATATCTCCAGAGATTGAAAAGCTTGTCTAATTCAAACCTATTTACTTACATTCCAGCAGTAATAAAAATCTAGGGACCTTCCCTTCTTCTCAAATTGGATTTGTCTCTGCAAGGCAGAGGATAGGCAGATATGCTTGCTTCCTCAAGCTCTCATTTCCACAGTCTGTGGTTCCTCATCTTTGGTGCAAGCTTGTAAATGCACAGGAATTTTAGGCTCACATTACACTGCCCCATGTGCAACTGGGTTTTAGGGAACCAGTGATGCTGAGATGCCCTGTGAGTAACAGTTCTTTCCTCTGATTTGGAACCTATTTCCATTAGTATGTACAGATTCACTACTGTGGTGGGCTAGCTTTAGCTTTCAAGAAGAGTGGCATCTTATATCAGTGCTGTTTCAGGTTTAACCACTTCCCATCAGTGCTTTTTATTCCAACTTTCCACCAGAGTTTGGGGTCGAGCTTAACTTTCTTCCAGAGGCTTCTTTCACATTATTGTTATGTCTTCCTAACACAAATATCTTTCAAAACTGCACTGAAGGCAGTAAAGTACTACATCGTTTAAGAGTACAGACTTCAGAACCTGACACTACATCACTCCAAACCACCTATTATTAAATAATCAAATCAGTCACTACATTATCTCAGTAAAATAACTTCATCTCTGTGTTTCACTTTCTCTATAAAAATGAGGCTAAGATATTTGAAAATCATTTAGTTCTTTGCCAATGGTTAGCCTCCAACAAATGATCACTACTGTCATCATCACTGTTAACCCCCAAATCCAAAAGCCATGCTATTTCCTGTTGGGGAGCCCTATCATCTCACTAATGTTCGCACCATGCACCTGAAACTCCAGACATGCTACACATGACATCATCCTTAGGTATGTTTGATATTCTCAACTCAAGGACTTTCGTTGTGCTCTTTCTTTTACCTAGAAGTATTCGTACTCCAGCTCCTCTGTAAAGATGCCTTTGTGGGCTTTGATTCAGTTACCCCACCTTCTGAACTCCAGCAGCAAGTTCCATTTGCACTGGCTTTGTTTAGATATCTGTCTCCCATACTAGATGACATGTTACTCAAGTCATGGTTGGGGTGGAAAGCTTTCTGTCTGTCCATGTACAATAACTTCACTAAGGAGGTCAAAGACTTCCACAATGAAAATTTTAAAACACTGATGAAAAAAATTGAAGACGACACTTATGGAAATATTTCTCACGTTTACTGATTGGAAGAATTAGTATTGTTAAAATTTCCTTACTACCCAAAGTGGTCTACAGATTCAAGGCAATCCCCAATACTCATGACATCCTTCACAGAACTAGAGAAAATGGTATTTTTTTTTTCCTTATCATTACAAAAAACGTCATTGAGCAGGAAAGACCTATAAAACGCAAATTATAAAATTCCATTTGGAGAAATAGTAACCAAAAGCATCTTGAGGACATGAAAACATATCAAAGTGCTCCCAAACCTGTTCTTTTTACATTTCCCTTAACTCACACTTCCTACTCTGCCACTAAACTCATTTACACCACTTTCCTTAACTCCTTTCCTTGACAACTGTATTTTATTTGCCGAACACATGTCAAAATAATTCTACTAATTTCTCATTCTTTTTATATCGTTGTATATTGAGAACAGTGTATGCATTTTTCCCCAAAAAAGGAAAATATGAGTAGCAAGCAATCTTCTACATGAAGAAAATAGTTTTCTGCTTTTAGCTGAATTAAATTAAAATACATCATGATATTAGTTACTCCTAAGTAAAATTCAACAAAATATTACAAGGTCATAACACGCAAGTAGCAGAAAGCCATATTCTCTCTTGAAAACCATACTAAGGGTGCCTTCTCCCATAATCAAGTTGTTACAAAAAACTAGACTGTGATTTTACTCTGTATCTTGTTTTTGCTTTCAATACCAGCTTTACTCATCTATGATTCACATAATATTCAGTCTATTAAAGTATATAAATTAATCCCTTTGAGGGTAATTCATAGAATCACATAACCATCACTACTATCTTGTTTCAAAACATTTCATCACTCTACAAATAAACCTTGTACTCTTAGACAATTCCTGATTCCCTCATCCTTCAGAATCTGACAACCAATCATCTACTTTTTTTATGTAGATCTGACTAATCTGAACAGTTCATAATATTAATCATATAATTTGGAACCTTTGTGACTTGCTTTCAATAACTTATGATTTTTCAAGGTTTATCTAGCTCATATTATATATCATTCATTATTTATTGTCAAATAATCTTCTGTTGTATAGATACATCACATTTGTCTACTCATTTACAAATTGATGGGTAATCCAGTTGATTCTACTTTCTGGATATTTGAATAGTACTATCATAAATATACATGTACAAGTTTTGGTACAGACATGGATTTTTATTTCTCTTTGGCAAATATTCAGAGGATCTACAGGGTCATATAGTAACATTACATTTAATGTTTCGAGAAACTACCAAACTATTCACCACAAAATGAAAGACCCACTTCATAATCCCAACATGAACGTATGAAGGTTCTAATATCACCACTTCCTCACAATTCTCATTACCCTTTTCACTTTTAGCCATTCTAATGTGTGTTCAATGGTATCTCACTGTTGTGATTTGCATTTCCCAATAACTAATGTTTTCGGATGCTTAGTAGATATATCACACACACACACACACACACACACACACACACTTTTTTTTAGGAAATAATGTTTTCAGGTTTTTAGACATGTAGATTTATTTTTAGGAAAATATCAATTTAAGTATTTGCTCATTTGTTAACTGAGTTATTTTTCTTTTTATTGGGTTGAAAGAGTTCTTTGTATAGTCTGGATACAAGTCTCTTATCAGATATATAAGGTGTAAATGTTTTCTCCCATTCTGTGAGTTTTTTACTTTCCCAATCATATCCTTTGAAGCACAAAAGTTTTAATTATGATCAAGTCAAATCTATCATTTATCATTCCTTTGATCAGTTGTATTTTTGGTGTCATTGAAACTACTGTGTAACACAGGATTTTAAATTTTCACTTCTAAGTTTTCTTCTAATAGTTTGATAGGTTTTACTTTTAAAGTCAGATCTATGGTACATATTCAGTTAATTTCCACATTTCATAATTCCCACATGAAGTATAGTCAAACTTCATTCCTTTCTTTGTGGATAACCAATTGTCCCAGCATTCTTTGTTGAAAAGACTTTCACCACTGAATCATCTTTACATCTTTGCTGAACACTTGTGTGTCTAAACATACATTTGTTGAATTTTCTGCTTGTTCTATTTTAGAATTCTTTAAGAATTCAAGAATTCAACCATTGTAATGGTTTGGATTTAAAATATCCCCCTAGCCCTCATTGAAACAAAGTAGCAATGTTGGAAGCAGGGCTTGGTTGCTAAAGAGGGATCTCTAGGGGTGTGGCTTTGGAGATGAGAGCTTGCCCTCTCTCCATTTCCTGAGGACATGCCTCAGTTCCACAGGTTTCATCTCACTTCGTCTGCACCCTGCATCTCCAAAAACTATGAACAAATAAATCCTCCTTCCCCTAAATTGTGTGCCATCAGGTTTATTGGGTCATGGCAGTGAGAATGCTGCTCAAGACAGAAGTTGCTACCAGGAGTGGGGTTACTGATACATCTAAATCTGACCATGTGTTTTGTGTGTCTTTGGAAATGGTTGGTGAGAGGCAGTTAGAAGAGCCAGAATGTGACTAGAAAGGTAAAAATTGTGCTCAAGAGATTTCAGAGGGCAAAGACGACTCCATAGGAAAATGGAATAGAGGCTCCACATGTTTTATTCTGGCAAATCAACTATCAGCATTTTCTCCACATCCTCAAACTTTATATGAGCCCGAATTTAAAGATGATGGACTGATTAAGCTGACAGAGGACATCTCAAAGCAGAAAAGTATACAAACTTCATTATAGATATTTATGTCCAAAGTCAGCAAATTGTACACTGAATTTCAGGAGTGGAAAATAAAGCAGAGACTTAGAGATTTGCAATTTGGCCAGAAAGGCATATATAAAATTGAGGTCCAGAGAGATGTTGTAGAAGAAAGTAAGATGAATAAAAGGAAGGTGAAAGTGGTGGCTATGATAAAGGTAAGACAGTGTCATTCCTTCCAGAGGCCGGCCCAGTGGTAGCCCAGATGGAGGTGGGCCCAGTGGTGGACCAGTGGCTATGATTGACTGTGTCAGCCTAGTAGCACTGATTAAGGAGGACATGGCCACCTTTCCTTCTGGTGGTCTTTATCAGTGTTCATGTAATGCTGGCTTTGATGGAAAAAGGGGTCATGGAAGCTTTCCCCTCAAACTTCAAAGTAAGGCCTACGAAGCTAGGTAATGTGTGGCAAAGTCCCTTTAAGCAGGCCCAGATGAGGCAATTTGTGAAGTTTGTGGGTGAAGTCAAGGTTTCAAGTAAAAATCCTAAGATTTACAGATGTGAGAAACATGGAATGATCATGAAGAAAGGCTCCAAGCTGCAAGCCATGAGCACAGTGATCAACTAGGTCATAGGGGCAGAAATACCAAGGCCCCTTCGAGATCTTATCTCACCACCATGTGCCCAGGATGCCAGAAATGTAGCTGCAGGATTAAATGCTTGCCCTCTTGGATTTCAATCCTGTTTTGGTCCCATTCCTTCTTTCGATGGCCTTACTCCTCCCTTTTGGAATACAAATGTTTACTCTGTACCGTTGTACATTGAATATATGTAACTTGCCTTTTGTATTTACAGGGACCAACAGCCTACTTGAAAAGTAACTGATTAGTGGAATGTGACCCTGACAAAAGAAACTAAAAAGGAGAACAGCTGGTGGGGAAATATGGTAAATCACAATAAAGTGTTTGTCTCCTTTTAAATATAAAGTGAAAAAGTATCATAAACATGAGAAATTGGCAGATTTCTCATATATGAGAGTATTTCTTCAAGGATATTTTCAAAAACAGATGCCAAAAGAAAAAACTAATAAGACTCAAAAGTGTTTATATATTAAAGATTAAAGAATTTTAAAAATTCACTAAGTGGGAACAAGATCAAGCCAAAAAACAAAATCAATTGTTGCTATTTCAAGTTTTAATATTCAATATATAAATATTCCCTTAAGAAGGAAGAAAATATCCTTTGAAAGGCTGCCTGCTGAAAAGAAAATATACCCAGTCTCACTCTTTCGTCTTTCAGGAAATGGGAAATCAATTCAAATATTCAGTCTTGTATGTTTGAAATTATTTAACAAGCCATCACATGGCCAGTCAGCCAAATTATCTCTCATATTACAGAACAACACCCTTATACAGAGAGGCCAGATTAGCTCTACTCATCAACTAAAAATAAACACTTCCTTCCTTACCACAATTTTCCTCTTAACTGAGTAACACAACACAGTACTCATTTTGATTGACAGAACATTTTCAGATCTAATTATAATTTCCACCAGTTTTGGAACATGTTGTGTTTTCACTGTGAATTCCAACACAATTGGATGATTCGCACATCAATGGGAATCTAGGGCACTGGTTGTATCAAATGTGTGTATAGTTGCATATGCAAACAATAAATTGGTAGGACTAGAGTTTGTTTACTTTGTTAATAAGAGCCAAGGTCAAGAGCTTAATCCCTTTTTAGGGAATTCAAAATTGCTTTCTTTAACCTAGCAATCCTAACAAAGGCCGATACGTTCCCAAACATATACTCCTGATTACAAGGGAATCCTTGCACTAAGGCTGCATATGACAAGTCTAATAACACTTTCTGAATCTAAAATTAGTATTAATACCTGAATGACTATCAGTAGCTCTCTTGTTGACCCACACAGTGTTCAGTCAGTATCACACAAAAATGGTATTTAATACCATGGTACTTTTCACAAACTTACTGGTGAAGCAGTTATCATTTGTTTCTTGCTCATTGTCTACTAATTCAGTTGACTTGTGATTTTCGTAATTAGTCTTTGCTTAGTACTCCGTCTTCGGATGTGCACTGAACCTGCTCAACAGCACTATTTCTCCAGTTATTTCACTCTACTTCCTTACTCAAGCATGACTCAGACCTTCCCCTCTTACCATATAGCCTTCAGCCATCATGACCCCATGTTCTACATACTTCAGCCTAGCACCTGGGCCACTCTTTTATTTAAGCCTTTGTCACATTCCTCTTTCAGATCCTCAAGCAAACTATGGGTTATGAACACAATGGAATTTTACTCAGCCATAAAGAAGAACAAAATGTTATCATTTGCAGGGAAATTGAGAGAACTGGAAAACATTATGTTAAGTGAGATTAGTCAGTCACAAAAAGTAAAAAATAGGATGCTCTTCCTAATATGTGGAAGCTAGGGAGAAAGTGGGTCAAATGATGGATTCTAGATGAAGAAAGAGAAACCTTAGATGAGCAAAGATGGCAACCTAACTGAAGGTGATGGAGGGGAGAGGGAGCACCCTAATGCACATGATGTACATTCACAAACATCATAATCAATCACTAAACTGGACATGAGAAGAAGAGAAGGGGAGGGAATGGGGCGGGATTGGGGAAAGGTTAAATGAATGATGTCTGCATGTATGCCTCTACCAGCTTGTACCTCATTAAGATGTATAATTACAATGCACCAATAAAAAATTAAAAAAAGATTGCTCCAAATTTTAAGGTTACAGTGCCAATAGCCTATTTAATATTGCTACTTGATTGTCATACAGACTTATAACTACATTTGGAACTTATATCTACATTTGGAATCTTTATCTCATTTGGAAACTACATCGTCTCTTCCCAGGCATCGTGACACATGATTTCTTCTTACAGTTGCTTATTGCAGAAACATGGGAGGTATGTTTGGGACTCTACTTCCTTTCATCCCACATCAAGCCTTATCACATCAATTTTACTTCCAAAAATCAGTAAAAATATTCATAAACGTTCTCCAGTTAGCTATCTGCTAAAATAACTGATGATTTCTAGTTACTTTACAGAAAAGCATTGTCTCATGACCATGGCACACTGAATACTTGACATTAATGTAAAGTTAATTTCTACTATACTTTGACTCCCTCTAGTCAAATGCTATTCTTACCAGAAGTCAGTTTTGTTTCCAAACTTATACCAGTTGTTACTGAAATGATGTATTTAAATATTTCATAAGCTTCTAAATTTTGAATTTTAATAAGGTTGATTCTATAGAAAGAAGTTTAATATCTCCAAGAAAAATGTTAAGTGAATTGTTTTAACTCATATATATATACAAAGTTAATGGAAAAAAAGTGACAAAAAATTGAGAGCTTCCTTTTATCATTCTCATAAAAACATTCAGGGATATCTTTAAATACTTTATTTTAATGGAATAAAAACTAGAAACTATAGAAGATTTAACTATGGTTGTTTCATAGTTATAAACCAAACAAAACCATTTTAAAACTTCAGATCACAGGTTGACATTCAATATATGATCCCCACACTGTATCAAAGACTGGAAATAAATGTTTTAAGTTGAAGTAAAATATTGAATATAAAACTATTACTTAGTATTTCTGCTCTTTAATCCACTTTTTCAATTAATCAAACCTATTAGTGCAAATCACATTGGATAATATAAACAATAACAGTTGACATTTGCTAATAGCAACTCTATACCAAACATAGCAACTACCCCATTGCTACAGATGATGAAACTGAGGACTTGGCCTATGTAACTTGGTTCTGTCCACTTCTGCACATAGGCACCACCATTGGCCATATTATTTCAAAAGCATCATGGCCTGCCTCTGCACTTATCACTCTCACTCCTTTTCTAAATTCCACTGAACAACAAATAGAAGATATGAAAATATTTTTGAAAACTAGGATTATGCTGTTGCCCTACTTAAAACTCCTTAATGACTTTACACTTCAAAAAATACTCAAAATTCCTTACAATGACCTCCAAAGTCCTTCATAACTCAGTATTTACACCTCCTCCACTTTTATCTCACAGCACATTCTTCTTCACTCACTGCATTCTATATTTATGTTGGCCTTACAGTGTCTGCAGTGTACCAAACTCTTCCCATCTCTGAATTTTCCCATGCTACTTACTCTGGTATGGATGTTCTTTCATACAGCTTCTCTTCATTTTTTTTATATCTAAACTTGAGTATCAATTTCTCTGAATTCCTAACCTAAATCACCTTCACTTGTAAATAGTAACTCACAGCATCCAGTACTCTTCTATCATTAAACTTACCAAAACTGATATTGATATATAGTTATGTGTGATAATTTTACTCCCAGCTTTCCAAGGGGACAAGCACCATATCCATTTTGCTTACCTCCCTAGTACTCCCACAATATCTTTAACTGAATAAGGTCACAAGTAACTATTAAATGAATCAACCTTTCAATGTTTATATCCGAAGTAGAGAATAAAGTTAGGGCAAAGGAGTTTTTGAATGGTTACTGAAACCATAAAATTTCTATTGGCAGTCATTCTTCCTTTATGTTGTGAAATACCTCCAGGTATGGGGACTCCTAAATTATTTTCATTACTTTCTGTTCCTATTTTATTCAATGTTGTCTTGTGTGTTGGGGGGGGGACCAGGAACTGAACCCAAGGGTGTTCTACCTCTTAGCTATACCCCCATCTCTATTTTTAATTTCATTTTGAAAGAGGATCTCACTAAATTGCTTAGGGCCTTGCTAAATTTTTCAGGCTAGCATCAAACCTGCAATCCTCCTGTCCCAGCCTTCCAAGTACTGGGATCATAGGCATGGACCATCATACCTGGCATAATGCTATATTTAAGATGCCTAATTCATGAACTCAGAATTCTATTCCTTCTTTTTAAGGATTTAGCAAATATACTGAATAGTATCTGTACAATGTTAGCAATTATACTCAAGTTCTTCATTTAGGAAAAATATTATATATAGGCTTTTTGACTGTATATTAGAATAGTGTACCAAAGGTCAAACATGGTCCATCTATACACATAAATATCACTCTCATCACTGGGAGGAGAAAACATCAAGTCCTCACTCAGGATCTCTCCTAGTGTTATTTTCAACACAATTCTGACAAGCACAGCTTGCAGTCAGAATCAGTAAATAAAGATTGGCTTTGTAGAAGTAGGCACATTGCCAACAGTGAAGAATAACAGTAGATATGAGTTTTTTGGTTTTGGTTTTAAAGACAGCAGTCTAGATCCATTTAGTACATGGCCAAGTAGAGACACATATTTTAATACATCCCGAGGGCAGAGTTATATCACTCACTGGACAGTATAATATAAATAAAAATTCCTAATGATGACCTTGTATTATGAAGAGAAATTTGTATTATATTCACTATATTCTTCCTCACAAGACAAGGGTGAGAGTAAAACATCCTTGTGATAGGGGAAAATAATTTTTAAAAATACATTTCTGGAATATCATTTTCTAACAACATGTCTAAAAATTAAGGTATTACTGTATCTCAAAGTTTTGTATTATATACTTCACTAAAGTTAAAAATAGGATCTATAAAGTTTGGACCATAAAATTTTCATATTTTCCCCTCAAGAATAGACACAAATATAAAAATTGCAAATTACCATAATAAAATGTTCATTATTGTACTTTCAGTGATTTTATAATTGTGAAGTGTTCACCTATTGATAGCCTAGTCTAGTAAGTAAGAAATTTAAGAAAATAGTACAACATGCAATTTTAACAAGATTTTCCCAAAAAATAATTTGACAATTTTACAAATAGGATATAGGTTGGAGCCTCTAATGTTTCAAATTAACGCAATAGTGCAGTAAGGCTAAATTGTATAGACAGATATATATTTGATTCCTGTGTACTATATCTCTCCCTTATTCCATATATCTTGAGAAAACAGTTCAGTTCATAGGACAAGTAAATATCAAAGAATATCCCTTACAAATTGCTAAAATAAGTGCCACAAATGGAAAACAGCTTGATCAAGACTCAGATTCACACATATATATTAATGCAATATAATTATCAATCAAACCTATATAGAGTATCAAGCTTCAAAGACAGAATTTTAGTAGATATTAGTTAATAGTCCCACAGAGTGTTCTAAATCAGAACTTTCTCTGAAATAATTCATTTAATCCTTAGAACAGGGCCAGCAAATGGGTATTATTTATAATCTTCATTTGAAGTTGAAAAAAACCCAAGGCACAGAATGTTGGGTTTTTTTTGAGTTGCATAAAATTACACAGCTAGTAAATGATGAAGGTAGGATAAAAATCTTAGAAGCTCATTTTTAGGACCTACTTGTAACCACTACCAACAAAGATGTCTTTAACTGTGCCCATGAAATAAAAGGCTATTTTATTTTTAAGATTATTAAGTTGAGAAGAAATAAAAGTTACATACAACAAAAACTTGAATACCTTTTTCTGAAATATTTGCTATACGTGAAGAAACATACAAGGAAAATAAACAATAATTAAATATGAAATAAAATAAATTTGATGATCTCCAAAAATAACTTACTCCATCAATCTGAAAATACTTTGCTAACTGTTTTGAACAAAAGGCTTTAAAAACAGTATTTATTAACAATGTGCTACTTTGGGTATATATCAGTGTTATAATTGAGGTAAGTTCATTCTATCCCTAATTTGTTTAGTGTATTTTAACATGAATGGGATTTTGTTACATTTTTTTTTCTGCATCTGTTGAAATGATTATGTGATATTTTTTGTCCTTTCATCTATTTTTGTGATGAATTACATTTATCTACTTGCATACATTGAACCATCCTTGTATCCCTGAAAAGAAACCAACTTGGTCATGGTGTACAATTTCCTGATTGTGGTTCTAAATGTGAATCACTAGAACTTTATTAAGAATTTTTGCATATATATTCATGAAGGATATTGGTCTATAATTTTCTTGAGGTGACTTGATTTAGTTTTGGTAATAAGGTGATATTGGCTTCATAGAATTTGGAAGTTTTCTGTCTATTTCACAGAAAAATTTGAGAAGCATTAGGCTTAGTTATTCTATAAAGGTCTTAACCCCAAAACCCACATTATACTGAATGAAGAAAAGCTGAATGAATTCTTTTAAAATCAGAAACAAGACAAAGATGCCCATTATCATCACTCTTTTTCATTATAGTACTTGAAAATTCTAGCCAGAGAAATAAGGCAAGATAAAGACATCAAGAGAATATCAATGAGTAAAGAACTGAAATTACCTCTGTTTGCAGATGACATAATCCTTTACATAGAAGACCCACAAAACTCAACCAGAAAACTTCTACAGCTGTTAAACTCAGCCAAGTAGTTGGGTACCAAATCAACTTACAAAAATCATTAGCTATTTTATACATTTTGTGAATCCACTGAAACAGAAACCTGGAAAGCAGTTCTATTCACAATAGTCTCAAAAAATAATTAGGAATAAATCTAAACATGAGGTAAAAGACCTCCATAATGAAAATTATAAAATACTAAATAAATTGAAGCCTGGCATGATGGTGCATGCTTGTAATCCCAGGACTTGGGAGGCTGAGACAGGAGAATTGCAGGTTCACGGCCAGCCTTAGTTATTTAGTAAGGTCCTCTGCAACTTAGTTTAGTGGGACCCTGTTTCAAAAATAAAGAATAAAAAATAGGAGGGTGTAGCTTAAAGGTAGAAAGCCCCTGGGTTCAATCCCTAGTATTACAAAATAAATAAGTTAACTAAATAAATAAATTCAAGATTTCAGAAGATGAATCATCTCCCATGTTCCTAGATAGGCAGGATAAATATTATCAAAATGGCCATATTACCAAAAGAATCTACAGATCCAATATAATTCCTATTAAAATGCCAATGTCATTTTTCACAGATCTAGTAAAAAACAGTTCTAAAATTCATATGAAAAGACCCAGAATAGCCAAAGCAATACTTAACAATAAGAACCATACTTTAGGCATCACAATACCTGATTTCAACTTATACTACAGATCTTTAGTAATAAAAACATTATAGTATTGGCACAAAATCAGGCACCTAAACCAATGGAATAGAATACAAGATATAGAAAAAATCCTTACACTTATAGCCAGTTGATATTTTTGTTCATATTTTATAATTTTTCTTTTACTTTTATTGGTGCATTACAGTCTCACATCATAATGCAGTTCATAGTATTGTGACACACACATACACAGCACTTGGTGGGCTTTCCTCTGCTCTCTCTCCTCCCTGCTTCCCCATACAAAGTACCGAGATTGGCATGTCTTATCACATAATGTCCGTCGAAGTGTTTCCTTCATTAATCTCCCTCCCTCCCTTTCCAAGACCACCTCCCTTGCTCCACTGGAGTTTCTCCTCCATTATCTAAAATTCCTCTTGTATATCGATTACTCTCTAGCTTCCCCGTAGAGGAAGCATATGACCCTTCACATTCTGTGACTGGCTAATGTCTACTAACATAATGTTCTCCAGGTCTATCCATTTCCCTGCAAATGACATAATTTTGTTCTTTATTTCTCAGTAGCATACAATGTAGTATATATAGCACACTGGAATTCTACTTAGCCAGTTAATTTTTCACAAAGTATTCAACAATGTATGCCAGAGAAAAGACAGCCTTTTCAACAAATGCTGCTGGGAAAACTTGTTATCCATATGTAAAAGAGTGGAATTAAACCCCTATTTCTCACTCTGCATAACAGTAAACCGAGCATGGATAAAATACCTAGAAATTAGACCAGAGACTGCAATTACTAGAAGAGGGCACAGGACCAAACCTCCAACATATAGGCATAGTAGAGATTTCCTCAATAAGCCCTCAAAGCTCAGGAAATAAAAATGAGAATCAAAAAATGAGATGTCATTAAGTCAAAAAGCTTCTGGATAACAAAGGAAACAATCAAGAACCTGAAGAGAAAGCATACCATAATGGAAGAAAATCTTTGACATCTAATCTCCTGATAGAGGACTAATATCTAGAATATACAAAGAATTTTTTTAAAACTTAACATTAAAAAATAACCCAATTTAAAAAACGGGTCACTGAACTGAAGAGAAACTTCTTCGAAGAAACACAAATGACCAATAAATGTATGAAAAAACATTTTCAACATCATTAGCCATTAGGGAAATGCAAACAAAGCCACAATGAGATTCCACTTAACTCCTATTAGAATGTCAATCATCAAGAATATAAACAATTATAAATGATGGTGAGGATGTGGGGCAATTAGAGTCCTTATACACTGTTGGTGGGATTGCAAATTAGTACATCTGCTACATAAATCCATGTGAAGGAAGACTAAGAATGGAGTCACCATATGATCAGTTATACCACTCTTGGGTAAACTTTCAAAGGAATTGAGGCCAGAATATTATAGTGATATATGCATATCCATGTTATAGCAGCACAATTCACAATAGCAAAATTATGGAACCAGCCTAGGTGTCTGTCAACAGACGAATGGATAACAAAAATGTGGTATATACACACAATGGAATTCTACTGAACAATAAAGAAAATTATTTCATTTCCAGGAAAATGGATGCAACTAGAGAATATTATGTTAAGTGAGATCAGCCAGTCTCAGAAAGTTAAGGGTTGCTTTCTCTCATATATGGAAGCTAGAGAGAAATTGGGAAACAAAAGAGACCTCAGATAAATGAGGAGATATACCTATAGAAGAAAGAGATTTGGGGAGAAAGGTGGGAGGGGAAGTGGGAGACTTGATGAAGGAAACAGTTTAAATAATTCGATGTACATATATGAAGTTATCAATGCCAATCTCAATAATATATACGTGGAGGGGGAGAAAGCAAAGTGGGATCCAAAGGGAAACTCAGCAAGTGCTGCATGCAGATTTGTTTCTATCACTCTGAACCTCATTAAAATGTATAATTGTAATTCACTAATGCAAATATTTATAAAAGTATGCTACTGTATAAATTAACAATATTATAGTCATACCAATGTTTTAAAATCAGTAGTCAAAGACATTAGATTTAAAAGATAATCAGTTGAATTTTATTTCTACTCAAAACCTCAAGTATATTTATATAAGAGCATTATTACTTGTAGCAGATCTATATTGCCTATCAACTGAAGCACCATACTTCCAGCTAAACAACTACAACTCTAAAATCAGGTAGTAATATGAGATATACCTTGTTAGGACCACAATTCTCTTTGCCAAGGAAGTTTCAAAACTTTTGGAAAGATATATAATCCTGACATTTCCTGAATAGTTCATTCAGAAGCACTCAGGGACTACTGTTGGCTACTTTGGTTTTGTTTCCAAATCCTATTCCATCTAAATTTCTAACATCTTAAGCAAATTTTCTCAGTCTCAAATGTAACTTATTATACTTTCAGATGATTTATGGCCTTTTCCCTAGTCCCTACTTTTTGGCCAATTTCTCAGCGATTTCTGGGGAAAGAAATAAGGGGAAATAAGGTCAAATTTTTAAGTTACCCAAGTGTAGTAATGAACACATTATTCTCTCTGCCTGAAGTGCCTTTCCTTTTGTTCTTGCACACGTCAGCGATCTAACCCACTCTATTAAGGACCTCCCTCAGATGTCAGCACCTCCCTAGAATTGAATTTTTTAAAACTACCCTTCTTGGGAATTGATTGTTTTAACTTCTAAGTTCCCAAAATTTGAGCCGTTAATCAGACTCTGGATCAAAGTGCAGAGCAAAGTTATTTAAGTATAATATATTTGGAACTTGAACTCACAAGGTCCAAAGAATGATCATTCACATATCCCTGTCCTGGTGACAAAATGTTGCTGAGGCCCTCCAAAGACAAGATCTCCTGTCTTATAGAGAAGGAAGCTTTTGAGAATTGCAGCCACCCAAGCCACTAGCCTCCACAATGTGAGTACCTCTGGAGACCCAGAGTTCAGTGGTATTTTATTATTGACTTTTTCTGACCTCTACAGATGCTTTTGAGATGGAGAACAGAGCACAATTCAAAGCCACCTTCTCCCCAGTGCCACATACAATCCTATTATTCTAATCAAAGGAATAATGTCTCATAAGCCAAGTAACCTAGGGTTAGATCAGTAATAAATACAAGTAGATAGGGCTTGAAGAGTTCTTTAATTCCCTATTTTATCCCTCTGCTTTCTCATCATGGTAGAATGAAAACATTTGACTTTGATGGTAAACACTTGAGTTTTAAATTTGACTCTAGCAACTACTAGTTACTTAATTATAAGCTTAGTTTTAGTAGAAGAGAAAAAACAACAACAAAAAAAAAATTGTCCAGAATTGTTCTAAAGACTAGAATGATCCATCCATTTAACAAATGCTTACTGAATGCCTTCTATGGTCCAGTGACTGTACCAAGGTCTGGGGATATAAGAGTGAATAAATTACATATGATGTAGAATCAGAATGCAAAGTGCCTGCATGGCTTTAGTCAGCACATGGTAAGTGCTCAATTAATGGTTGCTGATACCAGTGCTGTTATTAATACTCATTAGTATGATTATGAGCCTAGACAAATGCTGGCAATACCGAGCTAAAAGTGAGACCCCTCTCTCCATAGAGGAAATACTGCACTATTGCTCTGAAATTGCTTAAAACCCTTAGCCATTACACTTTTTCCATTTCTGTGATGTTGTCTTTACCCCAACTAGATGCCCAAGAAATGGGACTATTCCCTCATTTTTAAGTTTGTGTGTCTTTAGTTCACATGGCCAGTTCATCTTTCTCAGGAAAGAGAACAAACTGCTGACCCTGAGAAAGGACTATTCCTTTTGACTCAATCATCTACTGTTAATAAGTACTACAAATTTGCCTTTGGGTACCCAAAAGGTAGAGTAGAAAAGGACACTGTGGTTAGTGAAAACAGAGTCATGGCTGACCAAACAGACCCAAAGCCAGGTACTAAGATTATTAATGAAAAATTAAATAAAAATAGATAGTAATTGGATACCCATTGCAGAGTCTATTATATTATCTAACCATATCAGACATTCCTTTTCCACTCCAATGCATGATGACATACTAAAGGAACAGAAGGGAAAGATCACTAGTTGCAATACATAAAACCAATCAAGAAAGCAGAATATATGCTGGCATGGTGGCACATGCCTGCCTGTAATCCCAGTACTTGGGAGAATCACAGGTTCAAGGCAAGCCTCAGCAATGGAGCAAGACTTTTAGTAATGTAGAGAAACCCGTTTCAAAACAAAAAATAAAAAGGACTAGAAGCGCAGCTCAGAGGTAGAATGTCCTTGCATTCAATAACTAGTACCAAAAACAACCCCCATCCCACATCCCCCCAAAGAGAAAGTATAATATAGCCAGGTATGGTGGCATATGACTGTAATCTTTGTATTTAGGAGGTGGAGACAGGACGAGCGCAGGTTCAAAGACCAGCCTCAGCAACTTAGTGAGGCTCTCAGCAACCTAGCAAAACTCCAGATAAGAATAAAAATTAAAAAAGGGCTTGGGGTGTAGTTTGGAGGTAGAATGTATCTGGGTTCTATTTCCAGGATGGATGGATGGATAGATAGATGAAGATATTTGCACATAGCTCAGTATTTGATTATGAATTCAGAGTTCCTCCAACATCCAATCAATATTTATTACATAAATATACATTGTGTGTGAGCTATTGTCAAACTCCAAAAGAAAAGTTCATTTGATTTGAAAATTAGCAATCAATGTTGACATAAATAGCTAGAGCAGACAGACCATGATGGATGTCAAAATGGATTTGATTCAAAGACAGATTAGCAAGTATATGAACTGAAGAGATACATTTTGCCTCTTTTAAGGACTAGGAAAACAAGAGTATTAGAGAGAAGATAGACCAACCAATCTACCAACCTTAAGCTTTGAATCTCAAGACACTAGCATGTGTTTGCCTGAGAATGTGAGAATATGCATGAGGGGTCATGCACAATTCTGGGCCTCCCTGCACATGTTCCTTTGAAAGCGGGGTGAGACGTGTATTTTTAGTTTTGGTGAGGGAGTTCATAATGAGGGACAGGTTGTAAACTAAATAAAAAGAGCAACAAATTGAAAGAATCAGTTTTGGAAAAGGAGGGAACTGGACCTTTTAAAAGGGATTATCCTTAGAGAGAAGTCATGGAGGAAATTAGAACAAAAGTCTCAGGGTGAAAATACTATTTTTGATCTAGAACTTACAAAGTGTATGGAGCGAATAAAAGTGGAATACTCGTCTTTGAGAAAAGAATCCCATAAAGGGAAGGACAAACATGAAATGTACAGCTACACATCTTCCCAGATACAACATGAAATGCCATTTATGGCATAGTATTTTTCTCATCTTACGTGTATGTGTGTACAAACAGACACACTAAAATCACTCATAAAAAAAAACTTTTATTGGTTTGTCCTGAAAAATATGATCCCTCTGGGTATGAGAATATCCATCTTATGTTAACTTCTTCAGTATAGCTAATTTTTAAAAAAGCTACTTATAGTGGAGTCTTTGGAATATTTGTGAAAAAAATTAAGTTTTTCTTAAGAGGCATAAAAATTTGCCATTGAAAGCAATCAAGATTTTTATTCAAGATAAAAACTTATACTTCTCAGATTCAACAGATTTTGGCTTAACAAAGGGCAGAAAAATATAAATGTAGCACTGTTTTTATCATGTGAAATTATGTTATTTTTCTTTTTATATACTTTTATTGGTCCATTATATTCTCACATGGTCTTTTTTTCTTAAGAATAAGAGAAAAGAGCAATTTTTCAGTGATGAACCTGGCAAACACCACCTTTGCCAAGTGACCAATATGAAGATCACCAGAAGTCAGTTGATACCATGTGCCTTCTGATACAAAGTTAGTAAGGGGAACTTCTCTAGTTTTCTCTCCAAAACCCCAAGACCAAAATCAAACAATGATTTTGAATATAAGACAAACTCAAACAGAGACATTCTAAAAAATAACCAGAGCCAAGTACAACGGCACATGCCTGTTATCCCAGTACTTGGAAAGCTGAGACAGGAGGATCACAGATTCAAGGTCAGTGTACAAAAACTTAGAGAGACCCTGTTTCAAAACAGAAGATAATGTAGGACTGGGGGTGTAGCTCAGAGGTAGAATATCCTTGGGTTCAATTCCAGTACCACAAGAAAATAACTGGCCAGTATGGCTGAAAACTGTCAAGGTGATGAAAAAAAACAAGACTAAAAAAACTGTCACCAAGGAGACTAAAGATATGGCACCTAAATATAGTATGATAACCTCCCTTGGATCAAACATAAAAAGTACATTAGTGGGAAAATTTGTGAAGTCCATGATTCTTTAGTTATCAATATGCTAATACTGGTTTCTTAGAAAAGAATAAGAGGTATTAAGGAAACCCTACTATCTTCACAACTTTTCTATTAATCTTAAATTTCTCCAAAATAGAAAGCTCATTTAAAAATAACCATTTTCAAAAAATAAATGAAAACCCTAGTATCTATTTCTGAATTGCTTCAAATTGTAATTAAACTATTGCTGAAACAGAAGCAATCAGGTCCCCTGTTAAATTATGAGAACAAGATAAAAGGTTAATTCTGAAGTACAGTTATATAAATCTTGAATCAAATTTAGCAAGATGAAATCTATGGCCTAAATTGCAGAAACTATTCTGGTTTTAGTTTCTTCCCTTCTGCTCTTGAGCTATTTTTGCCATTTTATTGGGCTTAGTTTTAGATGTTTTTCTGAAAATACCGTATTTTATTAATTGAACATACTCTTATGGGCTCTATTTCATAGTAACTTGGGACAAACCACTGTTCTAGTTTTGGTCTTGAGAATGTGCAAGGATCTTGGGTAGGAACACTAATACACAAAGCAAATATGTATACTATATTCAATATATAAGAACTATCACTTGATTCATCAATTGACAGGATTTTAATACATTAATTCAATTCTAAACATATTAGTATTAGTGAGATAATTTACATACTATGATACTGAGTTTAAAATTTATAATTCAGTAGGATTTTGTTATACTCAGAATTTCAAAACAATCACCTCAATATAAATACTTTTAATACTATTTCTACAGGTGACAATTTATTCAGTACATGTTATCTGCACATAACCATTAGCAATACAAGAAAGTGGGAAAATACATTCATATTCACATTTCACCCCATTTTTCAAAATGTATGCTACCTTAATTAAATATTAACAAAATTTTTAAAAATCATAAACTATAAGAATATTTTAAATCCAGGGATTAGAAAGGCTTTTATAATTTATTTTAATTGACAATAATTATGTATTAATGAAGCACATTTTAACTTTTGACACATATTTATTGTAGAATGATCAATCAAGCTAATAAGCATATATGTCCAATATCATCATCTAACTTGAGAAGATTTTCATTATCCCAGTAAGAAACCCTCTGTTAGCAGCTACTTCTCATTTCCCTTCCTACCTCCAGCTCTAGGTGACTATTTACTTTTTGCCTCTGTAAATTTGCCTATACTAGACATTTTGTTTTAATGAAATCATGCAATACATGGTTCTTTTAGACTGTTTGATTCCAGTTAGCACAATGTTTTTACAACTCATCCATGATGCAGCATGATGTATCAGCACATTGCTGAGTTATATTCCATTGAATTAATAAGCTGCATTTTTATCTATTAGTTGATGTACATTGGGTTATTTCTACTTTGAGGAAGTAATTGCGGCATCCTATGATAACTCTATGTTTTACATTTTGGGGAACTGTTGAAATGTTTTTCAAAGTCACTACTTTACATGACCACTAATATGTGAAGTTTCCTAATTTTTTTTTACATTTTCACCAATATTTGTCATTGTCTTACAACACTTATTTCTAATACCTATAATTTACCTTGGTTACATTATTTTCTAGTAAAATCTTTTTTTATGCTTTATTCCCCTTTTCCATATGAAAATGCCATGCTGTCAAGTAACAAAACAGTTTCAATGAAACAAAATATGTTGGATCCATAATCTTACTCATGTTTTCAGTTTTTAAACTTTATTCTCTTTTGATGTAGTCATTATCCTTATTTTATTAATTACTTTAACATGACTTTGAAAAATATAAATTCCTTCTGAAATAATTCTTAGCAAAGCAACTAGAATGACATACATACATATATATTTAATGGAAACAAAATTGTTAATTTAGCTACTTTCCCAGACTTCATTCTTTCTCCAGGCCATCAAACAAAACTGTATAATGCAGAATTTCTTATTTCTACCAATTGGTGTATCACAAAATCAACTGGATGGTAAGTCACAGCCCAAAACTTATAAATGATAAGGAAGGAGGGAGAGAGGGGAATGGAATGTTAGAGACCATTGAATTGTTTTCTGACACTGTCTAGCTTATTGTTTGTGTAGTTTTCTAAATTGAGAAGTACTATGTACAGAATTCCTTCTGTAGGTGATGGACAAGGAAATTAGAAAGCCACTACTGAAACTATAGAATTAGTTTTTCTTCACCTCATTCTTAAGTAGGAAGATCTATTTCCTAAATCAGAAAGAAAAAAATGGCAAAGGGAGAGGGATTATTCATTTATTCATTTCTGTATTCATTTGTTTATGGTACTGGGGATTGAACAAAACCCCTAGATTTTTTTTTCAATTTTAACAGGGTCTTACTAAGTTGCTGAGACTAGCCTTGAACCTGTGATCCTACTGCCTCAGTCTTCCAAATACTGGGACTACAAGCATGGGCCACAGCACCCAGGCAAGAGTGATATTTTTAAAATGCAGATTATGAGACATTGTTTAAGCAATAAATTTGAAAAGACCTGTTACAGAGAAAAGGGAGTTTAATAAATGATAATTATGAGCTACATTTGAGTTTTTTAATGTCTATTCAAGGTCAGATCAAGTGAAGAATAGAATAAAATTTTAATCATATGAGGCTACAAATTTTACCTATAACACACTATGCTGATCTGATACTAAGTAATGGGTTTGCAGGTTATTAAGGGTTATATATTTGCATACTTACAAATATATGCTCACTTACATAAACAAGCAGTTATGACTAGAAAAGATAGCTTAATAGCTCTCTATGGAAAGGAAATATATTGCTTTTTAGAAATGACAATAACTTAGAGCATAAGCTTTGGGGTCAGGCATATTTCAGTTAATCTTTACTTTGTTTCTAATTATATAGGCCCACTGAGCAAAATTTTAACCTATTTGAAACTCACATGTCTTCTGGAAATCTATTAACATGCTTTAAAAATAAAGTAAGACAGATCAAAGAACCGAGTACAGTGCCCTAGGACCTAGTACCCAGAAAGTAGTAAATGGAAGCTCTCATTAAAATGATTTTATAGAGCTGGGCGTGGTGGCACACGCTTGTATTCCCAGTACTTAGGAGGCTGAGATGGGAGGATCTGCATTTGAGGCCAGCCTCAGCTACTTAGTGAGGCCCTCCACAACTTAGTGAGACCCTGTTTCAAAATAAAGAATAAATATAGGGCTGGGGGTGTATCTCGGAGGTAGAATGCCCCTGGGTTCCATCCCTAGTACTAAACACACACACACACACACAAACACAAAATGATTTTATAGGTCATAGAATACTTTAAGAAGATAACCCATGTCAATCATAATAAAGAGAAAGTGAGTAAATACAAGACAGAATGTTGCTGGAGTAAGCCATCAGACAAGGACCAGAGCCATGCAGCGATTTCATCACTACTACTTCCCATTCATGTAACTATTATATTCTTTTTTTAAAATTAACATGTGACAGGTAAAAGAAAGCTATATTGCTCCTTGTGCTACAATTTCCAACAGTAAGAGGTAATTTAAGCTGTGATCAACTATACAAGTCTGACAGCACAGGAAAACTTCAAGGGTACATCAGCCAAGTAAAAGTACATGACAGCCAGACAGACATAGAGAAAGGATACAAAAGAAACTTGAACTTATGCACTTTATATACTTACTAAACTACACTCTACCTCAGGAAGATAAACACACTGGCATAAATAGTAATGCTTATATGTTAAGTGGGAATAATGTGGGTTGAAAGATCTGATAAAGTCTAAAGAATTAACTGCAAAATAAAGTTGGAATAACCACTTTAAATTAATGGTCTTATCATCACCTGCCTTGGTCCGTTCTAATTGACTTGTCTAGAAAATGCCTCTAAAAGCCTCTAACACTAGCTCACACAAGGGACTGTGTATAAGTTAAAGAGGTTCCATGATGCCGCTTAATTCTAACCTATGCCTCCTGTAAAAGGTTAGGTTTCAGAAACATCTCTAAGTTAGCCACTAAGTTGCATATTCCAGTGGTACCCACTTCTAAACAATTTATAGATTATGTGCAAAAGTAAATCTGTAATAAAAAATAGTCTAACCTGGCATCTAACACACCATAGTTGTTGAAGGCAAGCAAACAGGCAAATCAGACCTATTATCCTAAGCAACAGCTATTTAATTTCCGCCTCTGTTAGAATTTCCCTCAATTTTTAAAACAAAGATTTTTTTGATCGTCAGAATAAACTACAAAATTGTATTGCTTTTAAGTAAAGGTATCTCGTAAATATTACAGTCTCGTGCACTTTTAAAAAGAAACAGGCATAAATGGGCCATTGGTACACAATATTATGTGGTAGGAGGCAGGGGATAAAAATGTATTTTAAAAACGTAAATAAAAAACTAATTGGATACCAATGAAGAGTGTTAATTCACCAGCCTATTTCTCTGAGAAATAATAATTAAGAATAAAATTTGCATTGCTCTTCCTATTTGAAATACTTCATGATAATCATTATTCAGGTTCTATAGAGAAGAATTACTTCTAATAAATGTAGACAAAAGAATTAGACATATCACTATTTTTAACATCTAATACAGTAACTGAACATTTTTCAACATGTAATACAGTACTTGATTCAAGTCATCAATGAGATGTAGTACCAGGAGGTGCAAAGTCAAAGGGAAAGTTCACAATGCAGTGCTCAGGTAGTCACATGTCACCATCTGAAGCCAATCTAATAGAAATAACCAGACATTGTTTACTGACAATATGATGCAACATGAAATACATATCATTTATAAATTATTCTTGCAAAAGTATTATGCACAAAGATAATTAAGACTTTCTTTCTAACTTCTATCCTGCACAGGGAAAGCCCAACAAGTTAAAATACTTTAGAAAAGGAACAATCAGAAAAATCTAAGTTCAAAAAGTGGGAATTTCTAGAGGACAACCTATCTGCTGTTTGTGTAAGTCGACAGAGTAAGAGAGTAAAGAAAAAGTGAAGAGAGGGAAATAGGGATGATGTAAAGGAAGAAGGGAGGAAGGAGGGGAAAGGAAGGACAAAAAGAATAACGGTGGTACCCAGGCTGAAAGTACCCCAGAGTGTTAAGAAACAGACAAGTACAATTAAGAAATCTTGTTTCAAACCTCATTTAAAAATTCAACTGTTTTTAACACCCATTTCTTAGAAAAATCAAGTAAATGTGTATTTAATGTGTAATAAAAATGACCTTAAGAACTGCTCATTCTATTTGAACTGATAATTGAATTGCGATTATGTATTCACTGCTCTGATAAAGACAAAGTAATAGCTCTAAGTGGCGTAAAGGGGGAAGATATAACTACAGTAGATGAAGATGGAGAGCTCAAACAAGGACCCTACTCATTTTACTGACTGCTGGACCCTCAATGCCTAAGAGCATCCAAACACAGAAGAGGCTTACCCTTTTCCATGAGTCTACCTAGGATAGTATGAGAGAAAGCTGCATGAGACTTTTAACAAGGAAACAACAGGCAGAACACGAAATCTGCACATTTGAACAAGAAAGGTGAGCTAAAATGGGAAGGAGGAGACACATTATAATGTACTCTACATGCTATGAACTTTGTATTTTGCCATACTGGCAGAGAGCAGTCTTAAAGTCTTGATTATATATAGATTAGAAAGAGACTGTCAAAAGCTTTCTCTAACAGTGTTTATCAGTTTCAACACTCTGGACATTTGATCAAGTCATTCTTTGTGGTTTGGAGCTTCATGTGCACTATAGAATGTTTAGCAGCATCCTTAGCTTCTCCCTGATAGATGCCAGTAGCAACCCTCAATTTTGACAACCAAAAATGTCTTCAGACATTGCTAAATTTCACCTAAGGGGAATATTGCTCCAGTTGAGAACCTCTGCTCTAGAAATTTTGAAAAATACAAGAGGAAGATGAATTAGAAAGATACCACAAAATCAGAATTGAGAAGCATCTGAACTAATGCAAGCATGGGGAAGGAAGAAGAAAACAGATTCAAAGTGCATTTAAGAGGCAAGCATAACATGTCCAATTACAGGTGGCTAGTGAGGTTAAATAACAGATTAAAGATAATGTTTAAACCAGACATGGTGGTGCACACCTGTAATCCCAGTATTTGGGAGGCTGAGATAGGATGATTGCAGGCCAGCATCAGCAACTTAGAAAGGCCTTCAGTAACTTAGTGATACCCTGTTTCAAAATAAAATAAGACTAGGAATATATCTTAGAGGTAGGATGTCCCTCAGTTTAATCCCCAGTACAAAAAAAAATAATGGAGATAATGTCCAGCTGTCTTATTTAAGCAATTGGATGTTGGGGATAATCATTCAAAGGTCTAGAATTGACAGTGGGCTCCTTTTATTCATTTCTGAGGTAACAGTTATCGCTAGGATGCTTAAAAAATCTGAAGCTGTCAACTCAGAAAGAGGTATTATTATCATACGGTGATCTTACAATGTAGGCTTGGGATAGGAAAACCTGATTTCTGATGCCAATTTTGCTATGAATAATTGTGTTAATTTGGAAATGTTACTGGTCCTCTCTAATCCTCAATTTTCCGAATTACAACATGAGGGTCACAATACTTAATAGAATTGTCAGGGGTTTTAAGTAGAAAGAATATACTTGTTTTGTATGTGCATGTGTGTGTATCTGTGTGCATGCACGAGTGTGTATGTAATCTTAATCCAATAGCTTGAGCACATAAACACCCTATATATTGTATTATAATCATTCCATAGTATTGGCGAGGCAGTACTTAAAAGCCTTTTCTAAAGCCAGTCAGTGTTCCTTTTGTGTATGCTTTTTGCCTCCATTCAACAAGTATTTATGTGCCCACTCCATGCTTGATGTTGTTCTGTGAGTGAGGATCCAGCAGTGATCAAGACAGACAAGGTTCCAGGCTTCAGCACCAAAGCTGTCTCTAGCAGCTTTATCATTCTCAGCAGCTGGGTCATTCCACTTCACAGCCTGTCTGGGCGGCTCCTTCATGTCAAACTAGTGAAATCCCCAACATGACCTTGTATTTGGTCCATTTCAATGACAATATAGAATAGCTAAAAGCTTTGCCAGCGTTGGAAGGGATGGGGAAAACCAGACAGCTGGTTTGCCCTTGCTGCTTTACAATGATATTATGTTTAAAGTTGTTTGAGGGGAAAACAGCTTGGCTGTATAGAAAGCAATTCCAGTCAACAGCAGCAGCCAAGCTGGAATCTTGCTAAAGCTGCATCCTGGGGCCAGTTGTGCTCTAAATAATGATGCTTACATCTCCTAAGTGGGAGAAAAGGGAGGAAAAGCTCAGAGTGGAGAGCAGAATAATGCTGCAGACAGTTTTGAATCAATGGGTTCCAGGAGGTAGAGGGCTGCTAATTGCCATCCCATGTCCACTTCTGAGTGATCACTGTGTGGATCCGACAGTGCCTTTCAACCTTGATCATGCACTACAGTGACTGGCATGTTTTTAAAATAGCCATGCTTTGGCCCTACCTCCCCAGATTTGCTGACTTAGAGTGGTGTGGAATCTGTCATCAGTACCTTTACAAATTCCACAGGTGAGGCTAAACTGGGCAACCATTTTGGTGAAACACGGCTCAGAGCCAGTGCAAATCCAAGTGTGGTTTCAACTTCATTGTTTGCTACAGGACAATGATATTAAAAAACATCAAATTAACTAGAAAAAAAAAGAGTCCTCAAGGCTATACTTTATACATTCCTCTCTAAGCCTTCCTCAGTTTCTCTTATTTTAAATCTAAGCCTGTACACAAAAGAGTGTAATTACTAAACTAACAATCTAAATTGATTTCAATAGTTCATATTAAGCTAAGAACTATTTTTAAAAATTTACTTTTTCCTTACATATGATATAAATATATTTTATAATAAAAATGTAAAGCCATTTTTTAAAATTCCTGAAAATAACTTTATCCTTCATAATTTAATTTATATTCTTGACCTCTATAATCTTTCCACCAAACTTTCTGCTAAATTGGTTGCCAGTCTCTAATTTAATA
This sequence comes from Graphiurus murinus, assembly GCA_004027655.1. NCBI lineage: Eukaryota > Metazoa > Chordata > Mammalia > Rodentia > Gliridae > Graphiurus > Graphiurus murinus. The sequence goes on from PVLC010000004.1 coordinate 303,524, forward strand.
TACAATAGGTGCTCTGTATTACAGGATAATTGGTACCAAAAAGCAGCTAATTAAAAGAGGACTGTAGTCTCATAGTGAAGGATTGGGAAAAACTGCACTGAGCATTTCTTGAGAACTCCAAATTAAAATAAGTAATCAGTTTTCAAAATAATCAAATATTAAGTCATTATTTTTCTGATAAAATTACATGACACTCCAAAATATTGTTCACTTTGCTTATATTTTACACAAAACAATGTTTCATTGTTCCAAAGCATTCACATTATGCTTTAGCAAGCCACCATCGATTGTGGAACTTGATAAAACAAGAAGGGAAAGATAGCAGCATTAAGCATATAAAAATATTTGGAGACCATTTTTGCAGGTAAGTATCAGTAAACAGCTTGTTATAGCAATTTTTGCACCACACCCAACTTTGTAAGTGGATAACAAGGGCTCCCTGTGTATCATTCTCAAATTACTATGGGACAGAATAGTCAGTAAAATCATAAATGACAAAATTAGGAAATTACTCAAAGGACCACATAAAAGGTGATTCACACACCAAATAGCCACAGTCACTAACAATTTACATCAGGCTCCCGTTATTTTTCTGAATTCAATGTTAAGTGCATGTATATAGGGAAAAGGCTTTGATCTAAGCTCAATGTATAATATACCACAGCCCCAATTCATGCCCAATACTGTTAGAAGATAATTATAAGGTGATATTGCCAAGCTTGACATAATGTTTTGCAATTTATCTAACAAGAAAGTATCATTACCCCTCTTTACATATGTGGAAATTTAGGCTCTGAATTGCTAAATGCAAATGCCCAATGCTGTATTTGCATTTAGCAATTCAGAGGTACAGATGAAATTTAGAGGTACAGATTTTCCCAGCCTTAAGATTTTGGGTCTTCTAAAATGTACCACAATGCCCCTTGAAGAATATTCATAAGTATTTTTAGCAAAAAGAATAGAGTCTTTCCTTATTACTTGTATGGAATGAGTCCATTTCTCTCTAGCTTACAGGGCCAAAAAGATAACTTCATTTTTATTTTATGTTCTAGGAGGATAATGTGGGAAGATTGGTCATGGAAAGGTCAGAATACTAAGAATTACAATTTCTAAGCAATTTCTATCATTCTTCAGTCACGTCTCTCTATTCAAATTAAAACCACAATGAGCAAACTCCTCAAAAGCCCTTGGAGAAACATCATCAAATCTATATTTCAACTTCTTTCTAGAATTTACTTAGCCAGAGGCTTACAACTATTTAGATTACTTCAAAACCACTGACATAGGTTATTACCTTTACACATCACCACAGTGGGACCCATCAGCCACTTACTCCCATCACCCCACGTCTGGCACTAAGAAAGTACTTGTAGATCTTGTTAAACTAAGATGTTATTCTCCCCACTACTTGTTGTATGTCCAAGATTTAAATTTGTATTAGTGTCATTATTTGATTCATGTCCAATCCCTTCTTTTATAGTACAAAACTCATAGGAATAACAGTATGTACCTTTTTCTATTATTATCTCCCCAGAATATAACATTCTACCTGGCAAAAAGTTGCTGCTTTTGCTATTAAGAGAATTTAATATATTGTCCTCAGAATAGTGAGTTTCAGATAAATATTAAGTCAAGCACTGCTGTTGATGTTGTTTGTTCAACAAATAAATCATTGACAATCTTACCATAACCTAATGTAGCAGATAAAGCAGCTTTGTTTTGTTTTTGTGGTACTGGGGATGCAGCTCAAGGGTGCTTTCCTACCAAACTGCATCCCTATAGCTTTTTATTATATAGAGACAGGATCTCACTATGTTGCTGGTCTCGAACTTGTGATCCCCCTGCCTCCACCTCTCTAGCAGGTGGAATTACAGGTATGAGCCACTGAGCAACCTAAGGAAGTTTTTATAGCCCATGTTTTTAATGGGTTTTTTTTGAAACTGAGGCTTAGAGAAGTTGACTAAAAATACTTGGTGACAATGTATTACGTAATTCCATATCAGAGAGTAAATGCATCTGAGCAAAGCCTGATGAAGAGAAGGGAAACATATCTAATCTTGGTAATTCCTAAAATATAAACCAAATCAGAAGCTTGAGACCATAAGGAGCTGACGAGCCAGTCCTCCTGAGTATACCTCAGTCCTTGGCTCTATCATCCAATTCCTTTGTTCAATATAACAGACTGGGTTTTCCTAAAAGGGTAACAATATATCCTTTCCTGCATGTGCTTCTGCAATGTCACTTACCAACTTCCAAGCCAACAGTTAACAACTAATTTCTCCCTTCTTGAATCTGGGTTGATCTTAGTGATTTTTTGACATACAGATCATGGTATAGGTAAATTTTGGTACTTATAAGACTGTATTATAGAGTCTTGCAGCTTTTATGTGGGTTTCTTGAAATCATGCAGCTGAAGCTAGTCAACTCGCAGAACCCTGAGAGATAATCAATTGTTCATGATTTTGTTCACAAGGCAATATATCACTTGAAAATTCAGGGGAAAGTATGTGGTTCCTGCTATATTCAAGTACTACACCAACTCTTTTATATGTGTTACAAAACTGGGGTAAGGATGAGATTCAGAGTTACCACAATTATCAACTAAAAGTTCTGATGTCTCTAGGTAGTTATGAGACTCTTACTCTGCTCACTGTTTTTGTTTTTTGGTCCAATGAATGAATACTTGTCACACCTATAGACCACTGAATGGGAGAAAAAAAGCTGTCTCTCAAATTTGCGGCTTCCAAACTATTGTAAAAAATGACAACTGCAGTTTTCAACGATTCCTTAGAAGTATACTAGGACACTTCTATTAGCAAAGTCCTTGAAAGATCTGGCTTGCTGACCACAGATGAGTTAATTCCACAAACCAACACCATCAACTTCCAAATGTCCTCCCTGCAAACTTCCTGAGGCCCTCTGGTATCCAACTCAGTTACAGCAACATTACCCAAGAGTGTTGTGAAGCAAAAAGTGAAAGTGCACAGTCTCTGGAATGAGACAGCATTACAGTCAGACAGTACTGCAAATTACTTGTTGTTCTATTAAACCATTTACTTCCGAATATCATCGTCCTATTATGTAGAAAATAAGTAAGTTTTCATGGCTTTAGTATGAAAATGAAAACCATGTATAGACAATTCTTTACATGAGGCAGATTACTCAATCAAGTTAGTCCTCCCTCTTTTGGAATATGTAACCACCATTCCACAATGTTCTTCAATGGATATCACAATGAAATACACCATGAAAATAAAAGTAAAAAGGTACCTTCTTAAGTTATTCTTAAGAATACAGAGCACTGATTCCAGAATTTTGATTTAACTGTAAGTCATTGACTAAATGAAGGTAAACATTTGTAAAGCTTTATATCTGAGATGCAGGTATATGAGATACCAGGCTAACTCAAGTTTCCTTTCTGCAGTGTGCTGAAGACACAGCGATTTTTGTCTATGCATTTCCAAGCTAAGCCCAGGATTCCTTTTTGTGTTTGAAAATGCAATTTTGAGAAGTAGCTTATATTCCAGAGAAGAGAGAAATATTTCATACTTCAAATTGACCATAAATCTGAGGAAGAATGACAGCCTCAGTGTCACAGAACATGGGACTGACAGGTATGTCAAGAAACCAAGCCATCATTATCTTCATTCTATTACTACCAAAATTGTGATGATCATATAAGAAAGATGCAAATGTGGCAGATAAGGAAGATGTCAGGGTAAGAAGTGTGTAACTGATTTAGGGACCATCTCTTCAACATGACAAAGCTCGAGCAGCTCACCAGTGTTTCTCAGCACACACAGCTCGTCACTCCAGATCTCGTATCTTTAACTAGTTAAAATATTTTTGACTATTTACAATATGCTTAAATTAACAGATTTGACAAGTTTTACAAATAAGAACTTTTTAAATAGAATAAGATCAATTAAATACAAGTTTTTTCCCCCCTACAGGGAGATCAGAAACTATTCGAAGGAAGGAAAGGAAGACCCTTTGGAAACAGTTTTATAAAACCATCTTGAAGTTGAAGATCAAACTTAGCACTCAGCCAAATTTTGTGATTTATTTTACAGCTCTGTCTGCAAGCAAGCTCATTTGAGAGGCAAATTTTGCTGGCAGTAAATCCTAGGAGGAATTATTTTGTGGATCTATACATTTAAGGGGGTGCTAAAAGGGGGATGGAAAATATTTTTTGACTATGGCTTAGTGAAGCTATTTGCTTATGACCATTTCTCACAACAACCTTTGATGAGCATTAAAGACATAAAATCAAATGATTTCGCCAAATTTAATATGTTGCTCCCTAAAGATACCCCTTGAAACAAGTTTAGGTAAAAACAGTAAGATAAATTCTCATCACAAAACTTAGACCCATATTTCCAGGACATTAGGAATTTGTAATGATTAAAACTGGGGAGAAGAAGAGAAGGACAAGAACCTGCAAATTGTTACTTTTGTGATATAAGGCTACTTTTACATGTACCACCATAATTGCTTCAAAAAGAAAGGCTGTTTTAAATAGCAATTAAAAAGGTAGAGCTATTATGTTTAAAGAATTAGTCCTTTATTGAATTTAATAAAATGTGTAAGTTTTTCAATTTTCTACCAATACTGAAAGCTTTTCCGCAGAACAGCATCAGAACACAGGCAGTTTAGAATCATCACCTTAGACAATTTTCCTTAAGTCAAGGTCATATTCACAGGGACCTGCACTCAGAAGGACCTCTCATTTGGGGTTTAATGCCCTGACATCATCATCTTCAATGCTTTCTATCCATCAAAAAGAGAATAAAAGCCTTCAGAAACAAGAGCAGGAATGGCAGGTAGAGTTTTTATAGCAGAAGTGTGGCATCTGGTCCACCCAGATGGAAGGCTGTTTCAGCTCTCAACAGGTAGCACAGATGCCTCAGGGGGAAAAGGCCAACATTTTACTCAAGGAATAAAAGTTAGAATCTCTAAAGTGATGGGACCAGAATTGAAGTGAGACTTCATAGTTCTCTCTGAGAACATACATTTAAAAAATGTTGAATCAGGCTTGAAAAAATGTTAATACCCTTTATTATCACTCCTAACATATAGTACCACCTCTTAAAGAGCCTGTCAGAATAAATTAGCCCTGAAAGCTACCCTCAAGTTGTCTTCTTGGTTGCTCTATTGAAAAGCATTATTTAATCTTCTCCATGTACATGTGGACAATTGATGCCAAAAGCAGTAATCTATGCTTGGCATTGTCAAGGGGAAAACGTTTTCCTAGACAATGATTAGCCAATGTATGGTCCAACTCTGGAGCAAAATCAATATGGAATTAAGCCCAGCTGTTTCGGATACTACAGAATGGCTTGACCCTGAGCCAACTATTTATTTCCTCTAAATATTTTCCTGTACCTGAAAAATGGGTATGAAGTTACTACGGAAACTAAACAGCTGAGGTGTTAACAGCAGTTTAAGAGCAGGTACTCTAGAGGTATCCTGGCCCTGCCACTTACTGGATGTGGAACTTTTTTTGGCAAGTCTCTTTATCTCTGGCCTCAGGGGTACCTAGTCATTAGTTTTGACTCCAAAAAGACCTGGCAGTTGATAACCCATCAGCACCCTGACTCCAACAGTACTAAGAATATGTTCCCAAAGGTGTTATTGCTTCAAGGCTATGAGGCAAATCCCTGGCTGACCCAGACTCTGCATTGTCAGCTCTGCCACAGATGGCCACTAACATACCCCCTCCAGCACTTTAATAGAATACTCCTTGAGATGCTGCCCTTGGACATGAGGTAGGGCACTTGACTGTGCCCTGGCTCAGAGTTGGGTGTGTCCAGCATGTGATGCCCTTCACTGCATATATCTGTAGTACATTCTATAATCTAATGCTTGTGTCCCACCATAATTCCAATGTTGAAAAACTAATTACCAAAGAGATGGTGGTGGTAAGGTAGGTTATTTGTAGCTTTCATGAATGAGACTTGTAGCCTTTTAAGAGAGGAGCTACCCCGTTCCTTCCATTATGTGAGGACACAGAGAGGAGGTATGTCTGATAACCAGGAAGCAGATCCTCATGGAACTCCACATTAGCATGTTGATCTTGAATTTCTCAATCTCCAGGACTCTAAGAAAGGTTTCTGCTGCCTATAAGCCATCTGGGTATTCTAGTATTTATGGTGTCTTGTTATAGCAGCCCAACAGAGTAAGATAGCATGGATTAATATTCTTACAGGATCTAATAATGTTATATTGAAGCTACCCTTGCCCATCCCCACCAGAAAGTAAATTCCTTGGAAGAGCAATGACTTGGTGCTTATCATACAGCATAGCTATCACCACCAACTGTACATTAAATGAAATAATGTCTAAAAAGTAACAAGTAAAGAACTAATCCCAAAAAGCCCACAATAACTCTTAGTGGTCCTCAAATGATACCTTTTTTTTCTTTTCTACAAATTAAAGCTGGGCTAAGCTTCTGGCCACTTATTTTGGTGTTAAGTATTTTACTTGACACTCTTTTAACATCTTTAAGTCATATATGATATATGAGGCTAATTTAGTTTTGTCTTTCAGTTCTAGCCTAAAGTTCTGTTCTCACTAACAGAACACTTTAAAAATATTAGTTTCTTGATAAATATTTGATAAATAAATGAATGATAGAGGATTTTTCAATCTACTTGAAAATTTCCTCTTATTCATTGGAGATATGGCTAAGAATTTACAGCAAACCAGCAGTTGCAAATTTGGAAAAAGCACAGCACATACACAAATCAGTAGGAGAAGTATACTTAACTTCAACTCAGATGCCCATCCTTAAAAGCAATTGGTCTTTGTTTTCCAAGACCTGAGAGTAGCTAACCTATACAATTCTTCCAGGACTTGCTAAAATTAAAAAAAAAGTCTAAATTGTAATTAAAGAGGGAAGTTGTGGATTGTATCACAACAAGTCAAAAAGTCTCTGGAACTCCATCATCTTCACTTAAGAGCTCTGCTGAATATATTCCGTATTTGATGTATTCCAATGATGGTAAGTTACTATGACTCTAAGTGTTGTAGATGAAAACATTCTACACTTAAGAATCACAAAGAAACCATGTAAAAATATAATTATTCATGGTTTCTATGTATGATGGCTTTCTACTATTCTTCCTCAGCTTCCATAACGTGGAAATTCTACCAAGAAGCAGTCATGGTAAAATAATAGAATACTGCATAGAGTAATGGGTATCCACCTTCTCCCTCTCAAAGCCTTCAGGATCACCTAGAGATCCTGTTAAATGCAGATTGCTGGATTTCACCCTCTGAACTTCTAATTCAGTAGATCTGAGGTAGGGTCCAAGAATTTGCATTTCTACAAGTTTCCAAGTGATTCTGATACTGCTGGTCCATGAAGCTACATTTTTAAAGCACTGATCTAAAGATGAGGCAGCACTGAGGATGCATAGTATCAAGATCAAGAGCACAAGCTTTGAACCAAACATGTAGGCTAGAATTACAGTTCCCTTAAACTAAACTAAATACATGATGTATTAGGGATTATCCCTCTTCCTTTGAATAACTTTTCTGTACTTAGGGATTTCTCATCTAATTAGTCTCATGTCTTGAATGTAGAAGTCAAGCTCAAACCACAGTCAGATCACAGACCTGTGACTACTGGGCTCCACTCATCAGATTCACCCACAGACCATCAATTCACAAGTGAGCAATGTGTGGAAAGGCTTGGTGGGCAGCTTCCTTTGCTGGCATTAAGAATGGCAGCTATCCAGTTTCCTGGGGCCCAGCAGTTACAATTTCCAGTTCCTGGTGTCCAAGAGGTATTTGTATAGCAAGGTCAAGTTCCTAGCATTTACTATTTCTTGGTGCACAAGCTTCCCCAATAGTCCAGTTAAGCAGCCTTACTTCAGTCACTGTCCTAAGAAATTTAGCCTTGAGTTCTGCCTTCAGCTGCCTAATGTTCTGTGGGCCACCTATTATCCTCTAATAAATTCCCTCCTGACATACAGCATTCCCAAATTTACACCAAAGAAGCTACCTGATAATATCCACATGTTAGTATTATTAACCAGTAGTTAATAGAGCCTCAATTTCCTTCTTTGTAAAATGAAAACACTAAAATGAAGAGGTAAACAAATTCATGTGGTATGGATTAACGCATATGTACTGACTTTCTTGAAGCTATTCTTAACATAAAATGTGTTTGTTTTGCCACAAAACTCTAATTTCATAATACTTAATAACCTTACAAAATACAGTGTCAGGTAATTTTTCACAAACAAAATATTCCTTTTCACTGACATCAAGAAGCAAAAATATGTGAATTAATATTGGAATACTTTTCCCTTGTGTTTTCTGTTACAATTTTGGGTACTTTCAAATAAAATATTCAGTATTTCAAAATGAAAAATTGCTATTGTAAATTGCCTAGAGAAAAAAGAAAAACAAAAAAAACCACCAAAAAACAGCATCATAGATGATGTTTCCAACAAGAAGGCCTTCCCCAGGCTATGCTGAAAGGGAGGGAGAGAAACCAAAATGTGTTTCAACTCTTCTACATTTTTCACAGCCCCAAGAAGACCTCCTGGCAAACCTGTCACATCTAATCCTGTCTTATCTTCCTGGATGCAGTTTACTAACCTCTTACTTGTTTGGAGCTGACAAGCCAAAGAGCATGACTGCAGTTTTTAGTTTTTATTGCAATTTTCGTTTAGCCTCCAGTCCCCAAGTACAGATTCTGCTGTCAGACAATCTCCTTATTTGAGCTCATTTGCCTCATGCAGAGTGCAAAGTAGCAAGCTGGACCACACAGTCACCTCCAGACTTTTTTCCTCTCCTTTCATCAACATGCTAAGTTCCTGGGAGCCAGGGCAGTTTTAATCAAGAATCAGAGATGCAGTCACATTGTCATAGACCTCTATATTCAGAAAATTGAAGCTGAAAGACATTTTTTCATTTGCTCAAGATCTCACACCTAGCAATTCTAAAACAATTTTATTCCAGGTCTACCTGATTTCAATATTCTCCACCTCTAGCTATTTTGCAATACTGCCTCTATCTTTAAATATATGCAAAGTATGAATCCTGTTTATTCTGTATACCTTTTGAGGGTATGATCTTTTACTAATTAATATTGTTTTTTCAGAATACAGTAAGTATTTGCTCAAGTGGAAATCATCAGATCGACTACTAGCATTGATAAGAGATTGCTATCTCAGGCTTGATTCCTTACACATTCAAGTCTAAAGGAAATCTTAAATGCTAAGGCTTTTGCAGATGGTGCAGTCACAGTGAGGAGGCAAAGAAATGGGGACATTACCAAGTGTCCAAAAAAATGCAATGATGGTAATCAATGACGGTAAGTAAACAAGATGGGGACATTACAAAGTGTCCAAAAAAAATGCAATGATGGTAATCAATGATGGTAAGTTCCTATGACTTTACTAAGTGTTATGAGAACATTTTACATGTAAGAATCACTAATAAGCCATGTAAAACTATGCTAATGATTGTTTATGATTTCTACCTTTGTTGGTTTCTGGTTTCATATTGTTTTTCCTCACCTTCTAAAAAATGCAAGTTCTTCCAAGAAGGAGCCATGGTATAATAGAATAGTGCAGAGTAGCTCAAGCACAGGGGATGCCTTCAGAGGTGCCATGTAAACCATAGAAATGCAGAATAATCAAGGGAGAAATTTATCTAAGCATAACTTCCATGGTGAGCCCCACAGCAAGGTTACTAACATTTCCTGTTTGCACTATCCTGACCTCAGGGTACTGCTGTGGCAGAAACCAAGCCTTTCATCTCCTGCACAGGAAGCACTCCTTTTCAGCGGGGAGCAATAAAGATGCTCTTACTTTTGTCAGTTGCACTTAGTGCTTGGACCAAGGTATAAGAATCACTGTGGCCCAAACTCACCACAGCAGAGGATGTATTATGAGATGAACCAGTAGCGATGGTGGTGAATGCTTTCATTAGTCAGGTTATCAAGGCCTGGAGAGACATAGAGCTGGGTCCAGTACTGGTGGTCAGATCCTTATTGTCCTTCCAATTCTAATAATGTATAATTGAAGAGAATTTCAGTGGGCTTAATGACATATTAAAGATGAGACAGCAAATCAGCAGCAGAAACCTCAAAACCCTGAGAAATACTCCCCCCCCCCCACTATTGAACAGCTTCCTTAGGATGGCATGTGAATACAAAAGATTGTATCCACAGAGACCTTAAGCCACAGGTACCAAAAACCTCCAGGCCCAGATAGGTACTACAAACTAATAAATTATGTGAGCATTTGCATATTCAGCCAGAACAAAGTATCTTCCCCATTTTCTTGAAATATAATGTCTTTTCATTTATTCTTCATGCTTATGATTTTAATAGGGCAAAGGAAGATGAAATATTTACTATCCTAAGAAAAAGAGTATAAGCATGATGATAAAGCACCCAGTGATGTGCTAAACCCAGTTCATTCCAGATTATTTAAGTGTTTTCTCCTTTTATAATGACATCCCATTGGTAATTTGCTGTTGGCCATGGTGGAAATCATCAAATGCTAAAAATTGAGAGTATTGTTTTCTGGAAAGCCAAGTAGTAAACAGCAACCAGCCTCAGAAAATTATGAGCCTATACCAAACTTCATGAAAGAACATGCTCTTTTTAAAAGCAGTAGGGAAATAGGGCTTTAGAAAAATATTTGCTATGTAAGGCTTACCACCACAGACTTTGTAAGTCTTCCAAAAAGTCAGTACAAGTGTGTACATTAAAACATAATGCTAATATTAAATAGTGTAATATTTTTCTACACATCTCCCCGAGTTAAACTGGAATTCTTGACCTCAAGTTTGCAATTCTCAGCTGAACCAAGTATGATCTCAAAGGGTAGCATCCTACAAATATTCAATTAGCATCAATATGAAAGATTTGGTTCGATTTTTTCTGGGGGGTGAGAGTAACAAAAGATGCTCCTTGGACTTTATCTCATAACATACCAGCATCATTCAGTATTTATTTGGCTACTAGAAATGCACTGACGTATCTAGGGTGGCTATAGCATGATAGACTTACATTTTCTCTTCCAAATTCCTTTGTTGAACAGTCTATTCCTATCACTCTACAAAGTTCCAAATGACTTCCAGGCCCCCGATTTTAACATTAACCTTTACTTGAACAGGCTCCCAGAAGGATAATAGGCAACACATGAAAATATTTTATCTTACTTGAATAAATATCTTTATTATCTAAAAATGATGACAATAGAAATAAAATACATGAAAAAATTCTTGATTCTAAGTTTTAAGTTTTATTATATTGGCAATTATATTACTACTTCTAAGAATGTAGTACAGTCCAAGAATTTCTTGTATTATCAACAGATATATCTATAAGATAGCACTGGAGGTTGGTCCCTTACCTTGTGACTAGAGCTATGATTAGTGTAATTTGCTATTACTTGCAACTTTGCCTCACTAACTCCTAGTGAACTTGAAGGTTGAACACAAAAAGCTAACCCATCCCTTGAGTTTGTTTATTCAGTCACCTTGTTTCGTTATTTTCTGAGTATATTCTTTCTGAATTATCTCTACTTCCAACAAAAGCTGTCTTGGATTTCTTGCTGTCAGATGTTCTATGTACATATGTGATCTAGAGTGTCATCTGGAAGCAGGGCTGGGGGAATTTGGAAGCATTCCCTTATAAGGAACTGCAGAGTGCTGAGCACAGCATTCAGGAATCACAGATGCACCCACATGAGCAACTGGATGCAGAAAAAACATTCCTCTGTTTTTTAATCCCAATCTGACAAAACATAAATCTTAATTCATTCTCACACCATATTCTGTCTACCAACTAGACTTCAACATCTTTATAGCTAATTTCTAAAATTTGTATTTACCATTCACATGCTATCTAAATAGTATTTGGTAGCATTTTTCAACTTTTTGATGTCAACCAACATCGTTTCATTTGTACATGGTATTGTAAAAGTTATGAAACATAGGAAGAACTTATTTTTAAACAATTTGTTATATTTTAAGATATAGTATACTCGATGCATTTTCCTCAACTCCTAAAAACCGTTTTTGGATGAAGTATCTCTAATTTCAGAGCAATGGATAATAATTAATGCACAGCAGTGTGCCCCCAACTCAGAAAACACAAAAGATAATGTAAATTTATTTTATTTTCTGATGAGCAATGATTCAAACCTATCAACTGATCAGACCTTGAGTATATATTCAACATGTATTTCTCTTAAGGGTGAAAGATTATACAAGTTATCACCTACATGTTTTCTCAAGTAAAAGAAAAAATATATTATTCAAATTTAAATGTTTTTTTTTCAGCCATTTCTCTACAACTAGCCATGTAAAAATGTGGCTAAAATATGACAAAATGGATTCAAGTCCAATTGTCTGGCATAGACTGCATTCAAGACCTTAGTGTTAATTTTTTCCTCTGAGCTTGCAAGTAACCAGACACAGACAGACAGAAATAGGAGTCAATAAATAAAACAAATGGTCTATTTCTCAAATGCAAATATTTTAACTCAAGTTGAAAGATTAAATTGTTTATAGACACATAATATTTTAAATCAGCAAGACCAATATTCCTTTAAGAGTACCACAGGCTCAGTAGAAAACATGTAATCTATTGCAGTATTGAGCAGAAACCATTTTTCCCAGAGCACACAGCCTTGCGTATGAGGAAGATTAATAAATATTACTTCAATAAGGTTACTAGAGAGAAAATTTTCAATTGGTAAGCTTGATTATCCAGAGTAGGATATGCTGATTATCAGCTTCCACTAATCTTATTAAGGATACTTTATATTCTGCTCAGGTTCTATTTACCAAGTAAAAAGGAAACAAATTCCCATTGCACTGACTAATTCAGCATCTTAGAAATTAAGAACTGCAGGGTAACTCTTACATTTTAGGATTTAAATCACCATTTAAAGAGTACACACATTACCTGGCAAATCAGGCTTTGTGACCTAAAGGAAAAATACCTTTTCTGCTGATAGGTCAGAGGTTAGACATTTCCATGTACCAGCAGTCATTAATTATTTACCTTTGTTACTATTAACACACTTCTTTGTTACAATGGTCTTAATTTCAGATTTCATCAAGCACATGTTTCTTTTCTTGAAATGCTAGTTGCTATCTGAGTAAATTTGGCCAAATATACAAATCTAAATATATAAATCTCAGTATTTGTGCATCTAAGATAAATGACACGTTCATAATATTCAGGAATTCAACAAGCCTCCATCTTTCCAAATATGCTAAGAATCTATATCCCTGAAGATTCACAGTTATAATAAACATGTAAAAAAAAAAAAAAAAAGACATAACCCAGCCAGCATTACTGATATAATGCTATCAAACTCAGTGGATACAAATGTCTCCAGCAACTTCTGGATATAAAGCAGTTGGGTCAGTTAATGCTAAAAAGACTTTTAAGAGATTACTCACACTTTCTGTCTCTTGCAACCTTACTGCTGGGATCTCAGAGGCACTGTGAGCTTGAGCAGAATGTCTTACTCACAGAGGGAGACACTAACCAAGGTTAAGTTGAGAACTTTCAGGACAGATTTGCAAAAGAATAAATTCATATTCTTGATAGGATCCCATTTCTCTCCCTTGATGTTTGAGGAGAAAAGGCTAGCACAATGCTAGTCAAGTGACTAGCAGCCTTCCCCTCTGCCTGCCCTGAAGCAGAAACTTCTGCTCCTGCATGAACTACTTGAATTCAGACTTCTCTGGCTATATTTCTAATAGATCAATATTTGCCATAAAAATATTAATGTCTGAGGCATTAACCCCCTCCTAATAAATCAATACACAGACAGATTGTCCATCTAAGTGTTGGCTTATTCCACAGGCAGCTACACATTCTTCTCCTGTCCAAACCATTATTTACAAACCCACACCAAAATGGTCAACAAGGGAGCAAGTGTGAGGGCGTCAATAAGTTTAAACTATCAGCCAAACCCATGCCCATGTTAATAATTCTGATCGCCTTTAACAGCTGGATTCCTAACCATACCCCCGCCACCCGTTCCACAAACCAGTCTGTATGCATTATAGGAAAGGCTAGTGGACTCTGTCAACCTCTGTCAGCTGCAGGCATGCCAGCACTGTGCCTTTCAAATCCATTCTACCTCAGGGGGGAAAAAAAAAATCAGCATTTGTGCATTTGAGTGTATGTGTATCTGCATTTTCAACATGATTTCCAAAGTGCACCTCTTAAGTAGAACAACACAGGATAAAAACTGCAGCTACTTTTTCAAATTCATTTCTTGCCATTGCAACTGTAACATCAGTCTCTGTCCCACAGACTGAACACAGGCCACCTAAAGGGAGCTCCATCAAAGCTTTGTGATAGAGCTCTGAGTCAGGAGAGTATTCGCCAGGCTGTGGTGCTTAGGTCAGATTTCCAGAATTTTTTATCCTTTTATTCTGTTTTGTGCATTTTTCTGTATGACAGACGTATTTACTACATTCCAACCCTTTCCAAATGGCTTTTTAGACTTCTCACCCTCAATCCACTGACTGGGTTTTCACTATCTCCTTGGTGGCTTGTATAACCTGGCCCCAATTCTCTCCTTCCAAGATTCCTCACAGTCCTGTCAGCCATCCTTTGTTTTATTTTTGTCTTATTTACATATGAGATTATCTACTTCTACTCTCCCTAAGGTCTTTAAAGTTTCATATTTTCTAGAGGAAATATTGCCTCCAATCTTATTTTCAGCTCTTCAAGTAATTCACATTTTCTCTCATGATTAGTTCATGTTAATGCTAGGATTTATTACTTATCTCCAGCCAAGTCACTGGGGATTTCGAATAATACAATCAGTTAATAATCACAAGTTGTTAAAAAATGTTTAATGGTCTCTGCAATTTAAATGAATTTGTAAATGGGGAACTAATTCAGAAAAGAATAAGCCTCAAAACCTTTTACTTCTTATACACAAATAATGGCAGATAAGCCTTCTCATCACCAAAATACATCAAGGTAAGACAATACTGTAATTCTGATCACAAACAGAAGATATTTGTGAAAACTATGTAACATGCATTTTGGACAGCACAGAACTAGAGGATTCCTCTGCCAGGACAATTAGATTGAAAAACACATAGTATATGCTATGCCAGGAATGAAGCATCCTGTATAAACTGAAGGTGTTTTCATCAAGAATAGGTAGTCTTGCAAGAAATGTGTCATTAAAGAATAAAACTGTGGAGCTCTCAGGCATTTATATTAGTTAATGTTTTATCTCTAAGTTTTGTAAATATATCATTAAAAACTATAAAGGATAAAACAATTACATAGTTCATGACAAATTCAACATTGTAGAGTCTCTTAATTTAGTTCATTTTGCTCATTAGACACGAGAGCCTAATTATATGTTTTCTATAATGTATATGTAAGTTATCACAGAAGGCTTTCTGGCCAATTTTAACTACAGTTCTGATTTTCATTTCACTTTAATTTATATTTGGGCTCTCTGCATAAAGGAAAAGACACTGACGTAAGTTTTTAACCTTTTTGGGGAAGAAAGGTGGTCATGCATGACCTCTATAAACATTGTATTAAAGGTTTAACTTCCCAGAAATCATGGGTGAACGTGTGTATGTGTGTGTTACATACAATACAGAATTTTACCTATGATTTCAGATAATTTCCAAGTGCCAAATTATTCATGAAGGAGGTCAGAACCCAAGGACCACAATGTGACCTTCCTTAACAACACTGGGTGTCCTCTCTTACAAAATTTCTAAACATCTCTCCTATAGTTTACATCTTGTGTTCTCCCAAAGCCATGTGTTTACATCTTCATCCCTAGCCTCTGGCAGTACTGGGAGCTGGTGGAACTTTTAGGAGGTGAGGCCTAATGGAAGCTAGGTCATGGAAAGTATTCTCTTGAAAGGAGTATCAAGGCCCCAGGCTTTTTCTCACTCTTTTCACTTCTCATTTTTCTCTACTTTGCCTGGGGTGAACAATTTCCCCAGCCCCTGCCTTGGCCATGATGGTCTATCTTACCAAAGGCCCAGTAGCAACAGAGCCAGCCAACTATGGGCTGAAACCTCAAACTATGAGCCAAAATAAATGTTTTCTCCTTTTAAGTTGATTATCTCAGGTATTTTGTCACAGTGGTAGAAAGCTGACTAACGATCCTTTTATATTACACATGAAGGAATCATGCCAAGAATATAAATGGCAACATGGAAATATGAAAAATACTCAAACTATGTGCCCTTCCGTTTTTACAAGATAGGAAAATTTATTTTTTAAAAAAATCTCAAGTTTCACTGTACAAAACAATCACTGCCAGTTACCTGGTGATATTTATTGAGTACTTTGAAAGGTTACTATTCTCAACTGAGATGTGTGCTGTGTTAGATTTCTAAAACTTAGTACTAAAGAAGTACAAAATATCTCATTAAAATCTTTTCATCTGATTACATGTTGAAGTATATTGGAATCATACATATCCTATGCCTCAATTTTCTGTTTTTTTCCTTTTTTAGATAGCTAGTAGAGAGTTCAAAATTTCTTATGTGGTTTGATATATTTCTATTACATAGTGTATCTTGATATAAGTAACATAAATCAATTTCTTTTCACTATATGATTGCCAGACTCTGGGAATACTGTGGGAGATGAGTTGGAGGGAGGGATGGAAAGGAGACAGTTAATGGACACAGGAATGCACATGGATGGATGGATGGTTTCTAATGTTTTATGTAACACACTAGGATCATTAGTGTTGACAAAAATTGACTATTTTCAAATACTTAGTAGAAAGGATTTTGAATGTTTCCAACACAAAGTTATATATGTCTTTTTAAAAGGTATTTGCCATATATCAAATCCTGCAGTAAAGTTTGATAATCTTCCACCTATAAGAAATAATTATATACGGAATTGAAAAGGTACTTCTCATCAAGAGAACCGAAAATCTGCTACCATCTTTACTTTGCCTCCTTCCTCTTCTATTACTATGACTCACACTTTCTGCCTTCCTCTTTCTGTCAACTTTCCATCTTCCACTACTAACTGCACCTTGCCATGCTTCCCATGAGTCTCTGCCACTTAAAGAGTGGAACGCCCCTCCCTCAAGGCAAGTGTACACTCAAGTCATTGGCCTCTGAACATTAGCATTTGATGGATTAAAAATCTGATGCCATTAAGGGAGGTAGTAACAATTTTCAGAGATGGGGACTAGATGGAAGGCATAGGTCACAGGGAGTGGGTGCCCTGGAAGGGTACACTTTGTCCCCAGTCCCTTCTCTGATCTCTCCTTCTGCTTCCTGCCTGCTATGAGCTGAGCTGCTTTCCTTCACCGCATCTTTCTGCCATGATGTCCTGCTACTCCTCAGGCCCAAGTCCATGGAACCAGCTAACCCTGAAATTACCTCTGAAACCAGCCAAAGGAAGCCTTTTCTCCTCTCAGTTGTTTTGCGAAGTGTTCTGGTCACAGTGACAAAAAGCAAACTCATACAGTATTTGTATTTTTTTCCTTAGGATGAAATAATTTTAGCCTCAGGAAAGCTGATAATCTTGGTGATTTTCTATCCTCCCTTCCCTGAAGTTTATGATTATGTACTAGCCATTAAAACACAAAAGACAGAATTAAAGGGAAGAATGAAATCAAGTGTTTAATTGTAGGAAATGTACCATAACCAGAGCTCATAAAGATTTTTTTTTAAAAAAAAGGCCTAGATTACCTAACAAGTTTTACATCTTAATCACCACCAAGATGAACACAGTCTGCAAGGTTCTATCTACATGTTTACAAAGCAACTGAGTGAAACTTGAGAAGTTGGGAAAATGTTCATTTATAACTAAACCAAAAGAAAGATATTTAAGTTCAACAATGGTGACAGCAAGCAATGACTTGGATATTATCAGAAATCGAGCTTACATATAAGGTCATTTTTAAACATGTTTCTTCTAGCCAGGCATAGTGTCACAGGCTTGTAATCCCAATACTTGGGGTGCTAAGACAGGAGAATCGCAGGTTTGCAGCCAGCCTTAGCTACTTAGTGAGGCCCTCAGCAAAATAGGGTTAGGGGTGTAGCTTGGAGGTAGAATTCCCCTGGGTTCAATCTCCAGTATCACAAAATTAAATACATACATACATAAATAAATAAAATGTTTCTTCCAAGTAAACAAGATGCTTACATATGAAGAATGCATGTTCTTAAGAAATGAAAAATTTCTGAAGAAACTCCAAAGCAGGAATTAGAAAAATTAACCTGATATTTAGAAGAATATAAGCCAGAGTTTCAATTGCTATTGATCTGGGTGCGTTAAATATTATTTTTCCAATGTTTTCTTAAATTTGGTCAACTAATGTAAGTTCAACATATGTATCTGTCAATGATGTGCATTAATCACCAACTGTTTTTTTTTTCATAATGACTTTTCAACCACCTTTTTTACATTTCAAAGGATAGCATTTTGCAGAAATGTACATCTGCCTATTACAACAGATTTTTAAACCTTGGTCAAATAACTATATGCCACAAAATAGGTCAAAGCTAAGAGATCCCTCGAAGTTGTAGATTTCCATCCTTTCTGGAAAATCTATAATATTATGAATGCAGTTCCCCTTCCAGCTTAACCTTAACCTTTGCTCATAATTACCGAAAGACCTGGATAACAATAACCTGGTTTGTTTCTGTTCAGATGGCAGGACAATCAATACTGTTGCAGCATTGTACATATCAGCTCTTATTTTCACTTTAAAGTATTTCCAAGACTCTGCAGAGAGTCTTTGTCTAATGTATTTAGCAATTAACAAGAGACAAAAAGTCATACTAAAGCAACTGCAACAAAAGCAACCAAAAATCTACAGGCTTTGACATGACAGATACATATAAAAGCCCAAGATAAATTATTTCCACATTTTGTAATTTATAAATGTGAGATTTTTATACAACCATAATAATTTCCTTATATGCATACTGGAAAACTGTTCAACAAGAAAATCTAAATATTATATAACTTATTATCAATTTCTTGTGTTTCTCTATATTATGTTGTACACAAATTAAACCTAAAATGGTCATACTAAAATGACTTCTGAGCAAGCTGTTCCATAGTGATGCTCCATAAATGTGAGTTTACCTATATGATGCCAAGACACATATGTATTTAAATAATTGTTGAATTAATGCATAGATGATGAATACATATCAAAATAGAAAACCCTGTAATTTTCTTTGAATAATATTTATTTAAAAACTACAGTCAATTCAGGCACAAGGAAGATTCTCGTGTATTCCTTTTTTCCTGGAAAAGGCATTGCAAAAATTTCCAAAGACACTCTTAATTGAAGATCAATGGGTGTGAAGAGGGGTATAAGCTAAGAGACTGGAAGATTCATCAAGTTAATTTTATAGCATCTGTTCTCTGTAGCAACAATTAGTTAACCAGCAAATCAGCTTTGAGTCTTTTGTGTTCTGTTTTTAATTCCATGATTTGGAGGGCAAACACATTTAGCATATGACATTTTCTAGAAACACTGCAAATAACCAGTGAGATAACAAAAATGAATCCAGTACAATATCAATAAGAAACAGATATACACCTCTCTCAATTTAATTACAATTAAGGAAAGACATCTAATCCGAGGTTGTGTGCAAACTCAAAACCACAACACAAACATTTAAGACTGTAAAATTAAAATTAGAAATAAATACACATAAGCCAGGCCATGGTGGTACACGACTGAAATCCCAGTACTTGGGAAGCCGAAATAGAAGGATCAGAGGTTTGTGAACAGCCTCATCAACTTAGATTCCCTGCAACCTACCATGACTTTCTCAAAGCCAAAGGGGGGGGGGGGTGTTGTAACTTAGAGGCAGAATACCCCTGGGTTCAATACAAAAAAGAAAAAGGGAAGGTGGAAGAGGAGGAGGAGCAGGTGGTAGAAGATAAATACATGTAGCATTTGAAAAACAAAAAATAAACAGGGCTGGGAGTATAGCTTGGAAGCAGAATGCCCTTGAGTTCAATATGAAGAAAAAAGAGGAAGAGAATGAGGAGAAATAAATACATGTAGTATCTTGTAGTAAATCTTTTTTTCAATATTGAATATGGGTTACTAAGGTGTTCACTATTTCTTTTATAGTTGACTCTGGTATTACTAAAGAAAATATCTATAAATATAATAAAACATTTCTGAGGAGTTTATGTATATTTTTATCATGTTGAATATTTTCTTCAGATACTAATAAAAACAAATGGTTATTTCCAAAGGTTTTTTTTTTCTGAACTACTGAAAAATTGTACTATTATTATTTATTGTAATACAGTGGCTTCAGATTATTTCTCCAGTGCTTTTTCATTCAAGGAAAATGTTCCTGAGACCCTTGCCTTAAAATGAACAATTGTACAGTTTATAATATAACTGAAAATTTTAGCAGCTTAATTCTAGATTATTTTTGTTTTCCTAAATACTCCAAACTCCCTAATGAATATCAAATAACAATGATACAAGATTTCATGAGATCTTCAATAAGGGTCATTTTATGATCTGGATCTAGAATGCCCCGTAAGGCTGTGATAAGGCTCAGTGCCCAATGCAGCAGTGTTCAGAGGTGAGGCTTTGGGGAAGTGGATGGATCATGAAGGCTCTGACCTCAGTAGTCTAACCCACTGATGGTGGAATGGACTACAGGGACATGGTAGGAACTAAAGGGGTTGGGACTTAGTTGGAAAAGGTAGGTCACTTGTGAGAGTGGTGCCCTGTAATGATATTTTTGTGTCTGTGTCTCTTTCTCTCTCCATCCCCCACCCTCCACTTTTTTCTCTGCTTCCCAGATGCCATGAATTGAGCAAGCTTTCATCCTCCATGAAACTAGCCAAAACAAATGTTTCCTCCAAGTTGTTTTTGTCAGGTATTTGCAACATGGATGAGAAGCTAATGCAGGCACTAACCATTTTTCAGTATAGGAAACAAAATTTACAAAGGAATGGCTTCATTACAATGAAATAATGGGTAAACCTCTGGCTTTGCACCTGCTTCAACAAACATTTTACATAGAAAAATACATTTCAATTTCTTCCTTCTTATTGAATCATTAGCAGGTGAAATGGGCAGGAAAACTATCCAATATTCTTACCAGGACATCTTCAGTCTTTAAGTGGACCTCAATCATGAGTATTGGTCTGGATCTGTGATGATAGTCCGCTATTCTACACTTTTTGTTAAAGAACAAACACAATTCCCAGCAACCATGTATTACACTTGCTTTTTAAAACTTCATATTGAAATATCTTTTTATGGGGAAATCAAAGATTGAACCTTGGCTCACTAAAACCAATGTTTTTTAGGCAAAATAGTTGGGTAGATTAACATATCACAGATTAGAAGACTCAAAGAGGTTAAGTAACTTGATTAACATCATCCAATCATGTTATGAGCAACCAAAGACATCTCCTACATTTCAAGACATGAAATATCATCAAAAGTTAGTATTATGCCCAGAAAATAATAGCTGAGATGGTATAGGAAAATGCCTCTGTTTTGACAGTCCTGTATGTGACCAATTCACTCTTTATACATAATTCAAATACTTTCAATTCTACCTAAAGGTACAATTGATTCTTTATCAAGTACAGTCTTTCTATCCTATTAAATGAGTAAATTGTATGCTTTGGCATTATCTACACCTATGCTTAAGGATTTGGTGGAAGCAGAGCAAAATTCAAAATCAAATCTCCTGTGAATGAAAAGTAACTAGGTGTGGCATGGTATTTCATAGGAATGAGATGCAGCTAGAATCAATGGCAATGGGAGCCCTGTCAGTAATGAGCCACAACCTGTGCAAAACAAAAAGGAAACTTGGTATTGAGACTTTGCAATAACAAAAATTACTAATGTTTACATGTATAGGGGGCTTACTATGCACTAGGCTTTGGTCCAAGAGATTTAAGTGAATTCATTCAACCCTCACAACTTTAGAGGTAGCTGTCAATGTTAGCCTCTTTTCTTCAATTGGACAACCAAGACATAGAGTCACAGAGTCTATAAGTGGGTACGAAAAGAATCAAAACTCAGGCAGCCTGGCTTCAAAGCATGGGCTAAATGTCCAAAGTTATATACCCACAGGACTGTCTGCTTCAATTTTCTGTGATATTTTCAAGCGTAGAACACAGAGGCATTGTTATGGTTAGATACAGAATACCCACTCAAGAATTCATGTTTTAATGTTCAGAGTTGATGTATTTAAGTCATGAGGGTTCTAATATCAGTGGATAGAACCATTGCAATGGATACACTAGGTGGTAACCTAGGCGCGTAGGGTATGGCTGGAGAGGATGGGCACCTGGTGTGTGGTCTGAGGAACTGAGCTTGTGCTTTTGAATCCCCTCGCTTGCTTTCTCTTGCTTCTGGCCTCCATGATGTGAAAGCAGAGCCTTCGTGTTCTCTCCCTCTCTCTGCTTACCGCTACCATGTGCTGAGATTTACAGACCCTGGCCTCACATGGACTGACCCCGAAATATCCAAAAACTGTAAGCAAATAAATCTTCCATCCTCTGAGCTGTATGGTCAGTTGTTTTGGATTATGGCAGTGAAATGTTGACTGAGACAGACCTAATCCTTTTTTTTTTTCCATCTCCTAATTTTTTTTTTATTGGTACATTGTAATCATACATCTTTGTTAGGTACAAGCTGGTAAAGGCATACATGCACACATTTCTCATTTAACCCTTCCCCAATTCCCGCCCCACTCACTCCTCCTCCCTCCTTCTCAAGTTCAGTTTAGTGATTGACTTTGATATGTTTGTTAAAGTACATCATGTGCATTAGGCTGTTTCCCTGTGTCCTGCCCCCCATCACCTTCAGTTAAGTCAACTTCTTTGCTCATCTAAGGTTTCTCCTTCTTTGTCTAGAGTCCCTCTTATGTCCCAATTTCTCCATAGCTTTTGCATATTAGGGAGAGCACACAATTTTTTACTGTTTGTGCCTGACTAATCTCACTTAGCATAATGTTTTCCAGTTCCATCCATTTCCTTGCAAATGACATGATTTTGTTCTTCTTTATGGCTGAGTAAAATTCCATTGTGTACATATTCCATAGTTTTGTAATCCATTCATCTGTTGATGGACATCTTGGCTGGTTCCATAGTTTGACAATTGTGAATTGAGCGGCTATAAACATAGATAAACATGCATCAGTCTGATAGTTTGGAGCAAAACAAAGGACTCAAACAAACCCACACACATACAGTCAATTGATTTTTGACAAAGGAGCCAAAAATAAACAATGGAAAAAAGATAGCCTCTTCAACAAATGGTGTTGGCAAAACTGGTTAACCATATGTAGGAAAATGGAATAAACCCCTTTCTCACCTTTCACAAGAGTCAGTTCAAGATGGATCAAAGACCTGGCAATGAGGGCATAGACCTTGCAACTACTTGAAGAGGGTATAGGGATAACACTTCAACACATAGGCACAGGTAAAAACATTCTCAACAAGACCCCAAAAGCACAAGCAACTCAGAAAGATCGATACATGGGATTGCATTAAATTGAAGAGTTTCTGTACAGCAAAAGAACCACAACAGAGAGTCCACAGGGTGGGAGAAAATTTTTGCCAGTTACTCCTCTGATAGAGGACTAAATATCAGTGACTGTAAGCTGTTTGAAGAAAGCTATTGAAACTTTTGGATTCCAGTGAGGTAAATTTCTGTTACTGGAGCTTACTGATAACCATTTGAGTTACTTCCTACATAAGATCATCAAAAAAGCACAGTCTCAGTAACTGTGCAAATGGAGCAGAAAGGGCATACTTCAAAAAGAAAAAAATACAGGACTGAGCAATATTAAAGGGAAATTATTAATATTACTGTGTTTTCCCTTGCATTCCAAAAAGTCTTCCCCCATCCCCAAGTAACTCTAAAACCACTTTTTTGGTACAATAACATTTATGCTTTCAAAATTCTGAGGCCAAAAATAAAGCAGTGTGCACTCAACTACAGAATTAGCCTTAATAACATAGCAGCTTCACAAATGTTTAAATTGAATCTAAATTAATTTTAAAGAAGAGTGCATGGAGAGAATGCTATCTCAATATTTTAAATTGTGTCCTTAACTGCATCTTTGAAGTTTTGAGGAAACTCAAATGATAGCTACATTTTAGATTCACTTACTCCAAGGAAAATAGAAGCAAACCAATAAAATTCCGAAGACAGAATTTAGAACTCTTATCACACAAAGCCACCATCTGAAAAGCATTATGAAGCTTTCACATCTCTCCCAGAAGAGTTTAATTGCTCTAACTCTATTATGCTCAACATTTTTCTAACTCAGATCACAGCTATGAGTCTTACCACTGATCCTGGCTCAATATCTTCACAATAGATCATTGCTAGTCAGGTTGCACCTGCCTGCTGATTGCCTGCACCCATTTCCAAGTTGAAATCAATGAAACCTATTAGCATGTTCTCTACTCCACACTTTAATTTTGGATAGCAATGTATTATTAATGTAATCATCCCGACAAGCCAGGATCAGCATCAGAAGTAAAATTGAAGTCTTCACGATAGAGAACTTTAATAAGAAAACTTATTAAATTGTATTGAAATCTAAATAATTGAGTACATATTTGATATAAATTTTAAATTGAAATGGATCATAACCAACTAGAGGGACATCAATGGAGAACAGACATCCTTTATACCTTTGACAGACGAAACATTTCTACCCATGTATCATTGCATTCCTGACATATAATCCAAATCATTCATTTCTGCATCTGAAGATGATTACTCTTGTTTCAAAAAATGTTTTATACTATATCCTGGGCTCTATTTATGGCAATAAAAAAATCCTTTCCCAAATAAGGTAAATACATTATCTATAGTGTGTATCTCTCAAAGAAGTTTGAATTACTGGATACCAGACACTAATTTAGTGGGGGGGGAGGGGTGTGGTACTGAGGATTGAACCTAGAAGAATTATTTCTCTGAGCTATAATACCAGGCCTTTTTGGTTTTTTTTATTTTTGACACAGGGCATCCCTACATTGGTAAGCCTGGCCATGAACCTATAATCCTCCTGCCTCAACCTCCCAAGTACTAGGATTACAGATGTGTACCACCATGCCTAGCTCAGATAGTCATTTGGTGAAAAGTAAAGACCCTGAAGAGAAAAAAAGGTGCTTATGAACTCATGTATTGCCACCGAAAGGAACAATGAAGGTTGTTTCAGCAAATTCAATTTCTGTATTTGAGGTGCTTGTCATCAAAATAGTCAACCAGATAGATATCATCGAATAGCAGCAACATGGAGAGATATTAAGACATTGATGGTCAGACAGGCAGCTGACTACTTACTGAGAGCATGTAAAAATGGAGAACAAAAAAGGAAAAAGATAACACAAGGTATAAGGTCATGGTAACTCAACCCCAACTCTCAGCCAGAACTTAGAGTCACTTTATCAGGTCATGGAATTTGAGTAACCTGCCTGTTTTCTACTGGGGATGGTAGTTTGGGACTAGAAGTTAGTGCTGTGATAGAAATAAACTCCACATAGAAAAGGCATTTGTTTTAGACTAAAATTATGTACTTCTCCACTCTTACAGCAACATCTCCAAATAAATTTCCTGTTACTTTAAAAAAAAAAAAAAATAGTCAACCAATATGTCCACTTCATCAGAAAGAGAATATACTTGAGGACAGCAAATGGGAAATATACTTGTAAGGTTCAACCTTAGTTCAGGGGAAAAAATATTCGAACACAAGCCGAATTAGATGAAGTAAAGATGAAAAGAATATACACTGCCACCCCCCATTATCTGCAAGTAATACATTTCAAGACTTCCAGTGGATGCCTCAAACTATGGATAGTAATATCCTATACACATTTTCCTACATATATGTGTGTGAGATATATGATATTGTATATTTGTGTGTGATAAAGTTTAAGTTAAAAGTTAGAAACATGAATAGATTAACAAAAGAAAAATACAAACATATGCCACAATAAAAAATAATGTGAATGTGGTCTCTCTCAAAATACCTAATTATACTTTCATCTTCTTCCATGAAGAAAGCAACTTAAAGCTTCTCTTTGGCACATTCAAGTTGCCAGCATTTATACTCTTGCACTTTGGAATCATTATCAAGTAAGGTAAGAGTTACCTGCAAGCATACACATTGTGATACTACAACAGTTGATTTGAGATACCTGCTATGTTACTAATAGGCAGGTGGTGTACAAAGCATGGATATGGTGGACAAAGCAAGGATTCATGTCCCCAGCAGAATGGAGAAGGACAACACAATATTTCATCACACCATTCAGAACAGAGGACAATTTAAAACTTAACTGCTTATTGAATTATTTCTTGAATTTTCCTCATTATGTTTTTGATCCACAGATGACAAAAGGAAACTCAAACCTATCACAGAAAGCAAAACAGCAGATAACTGGGTTCTATTGTTCTTGAAATATAGTCAAAATCAAATGGACTATGATTTGTGATTGATTAGGTATGTCCATGAACAAGAGAATATAATCCAGTATGGTATGTAGAACTCTAGCCTGGGTGAATTACAGACAGTGGGTTCTCCCAACTGAGATAAAGAAATCAGGAGAAGTGATTTACTGAGAAACCAACAAACTAGGTATCAACACCCTAAGGATGTCCATGTGGAGATATTCAACAAAATTTTCATGCTTAACATTTTACAAGGTGCCTGGCCTGAGACATGGCAGCTATTACTATTATCATCTTTTAGGGTTGCCGAATAGCACTACGTGACTCACATGAGAAATTTTACATTTTCTAATAGCCACATTTTTTACAAAGTAAAAAGGAACAATCGAGTTATATTTCATTTATCTGATGTATCCAAAATGTGTTTTGGCACATGGAAATAGTCACATTTCAAGCACTGAGTAGCCATAGATAGCTAGTGGCTACACATTATACAGTGCAGACCAGGGAGGGATGGGTGAGGCAGCTGGAGCCTCCAGAGTGGATGTACTACATAGAAAATATAGGTAGAGTAGCAAGGGAGGACTTCAAGTGAAGACTTGGATAATGACAAGAGAAATGACAGGAAAATATCTTACAAATCAGGTGAGGAAGAACTTTTCAAAATAAACAAAAAAGCACAGAAATGGAGTGAAACAGAAAACAAGAATCTTTCATAGAGAAGGTATTAATAATTAGTGTTGTGTACAAAGAGTCCAAACAAGGCAAAACCTAAAACTCTATGTGCTACTAATATGTTCTACCAATAATTTTAACCTTCACAAGAATATTTCAGGAGTGTGCATCAATAGAAGTTGGGGAAGATCCAAATTTTGTGGGACCTAAAAAGTAACCAATTTTAGAGTTCCCTGTAAAGAACAAAATTATAAATGTGAAATCGTGTAGGCCCCTAAAGACTAACGGAAGAATTTGTATAAGAGAGACCCTAAAATTTAAGTTTCAGTAGTCTTGGGAAAAATCTGCCTCCAATATAAGGTATGAATATGGAACCTTTCAGACGATAAACGAGAAACAAGAAAAGAAACCTTGCAGTAACACAGGCATATTCAGGATTAAGATGAAGGTTCAGATAGAATTTCGAGTTACATAAAATTTAGCAAGAATTGGAGGAGGAAGAGGAAGATATGCCACCTAGGCAGGAATGAGTCTGTCACTGAAATGTGGTTCATGATAGAACATCTGCAGACTGGACTCTGTTGGATATTCTTAACATAAAAGAACCCTGACAAAGCCCTCAACTTCTCTTTGCAAGATTATGCAAGAAGTGCCTTCAAATAATTTCCTTTAAAGAAACATTAAACCATAGATGTCTATGACAACCATTTCCCCAAGTTCCTCCTAACCACTTCTGGTCCATGTGACTTTTCTATTATCCCTTTTCTTTCATTTTCAGAGTTCCTAAAAATTAAATTAAAAAAAATCGTCAGTGCTCTCAGAACAGTGAATACAGGCTTACATCATCTAACACAGTTGCCATATTTATTTTCAAAACGAAGCCGCATGTTATAATTCTGTATATTTGAGAAATGCAGCCATGCACAGGCATCTTCAGTCTTTTTGGGCAATTCACTTAGGAACTCACATGAGAAAATGAATGAAAGATAAAGATTCTTTGCAGTTTTAAAAATAAGGCTTTCCTTTAGAGTGCTTCTTCTACCATATGGGACAACCTGGCTATTTACCGCAAAATCCTATCACCATGACAACTGAGCTCAAGCTTTCCATAAAATGTTTAAGATTCTTATGATGTACCTTTTCCTCCAGCATATTATTCCCCCACCACAAAAAAAATGTTAAAGCCATAATACTGCACAATAAACTATTTCTATACCAAAATAGAGCAATTATCAGATAGTTCTTTGGTGAACTACAGGAGTAATAAGTCCATATATGAAGGTATCACCACTAATCTCACTAACATGTATAGGGAGGGAGTACAGGGATGCAGGTGGGGTACAGAGAGAAATACACCAAGTGATGTGTGCATGGATGAATGTGTTGCTTTGAATCTCCCTATGATGTATGATTACAATGCACCAATGAAAGTATAAAAAACAGCCCACAAATCTTCCTGCGAGGTCAGAATGGCTGTGCAATAAATCGCAACTGAACATAATCCAAATAGGAAAGTAGAATTTCAATATTTAAGAGCACTTTAGAATATATTCAGGGCTCTCTTATAATTTGATCTATTTGGACTCTAATCACTAGAAGGTAGGAATCATTTTCCAAACTAAATGTATAAATGAGAAAATGATAATTCATAGAAGTAAAATGACTCACCCTAGATTTGGAATGAAGAAAATTTCAGATTTGTGAAGTCACAGGTTCATAGTTTTCCTCAGAATCACAAGTTTCACTCAAAGAGTGAGTAAGAGCAACAAAATGAAAAAGAACCTACTGATCCATTCATTCATTCACCAGGTACCACACACTTAACTCCAATGAGCAGGCTGAGAGTTTTCTATACACAACGTATGTCTACAAACACAAAGTGATACTCATTAGTAACAACAGCATTCTTCATCCCCAAAAGTGGGAAGTTTGCCTTACTGGGGAGAAAAAAGTTTAAATGGCTGCATGCCACTTATTTCTCAGTTCTCTGTTCTCCTTCATAGGCATTTCATAGTTTTCCCATTTCTTTTCTTTCTTTTAACACATTCAGGCATTTGGTCTTCAGAATGTTTCAGCTCATTAACTCAGAATTTCAGAAATCCCAAGAGAACACTTAACTGGGATAGTATCCCTATTTCATATACATTTTTAATTTGGCATTCAGTGAACAGTAAAATTATTGTAGCCCCTCCAGTTGTGACATGCAATACCTATGTAAGCTTAATCAGGAAAAATATATCATATTCAGTGCATTGGGTAATTATAGTAGTCATAAAAGACCCCAGATCAAAGCAAAATTAATTCCATTATCATATGCTTTTCAAAGAATTGGAAATAAGGTTTAAGTAACAGTTGAAGCAAGGCAAGAGAATTGCCACAAGTAAACAATGTGAATGTTACTTATTCTTATCCAACTGCCAAACACATCTGAGAACACTCACAATGACAGTCACAAGAAAGAAGGTGGGAAATGACAATTCTCTAATGAATCGTGCAGGAACACCAAACGAAAGCCATCTTTCTAGGTCTGCTTCACATTTGTCTATAGCCAGCTGGTGCTTGTGGTATTAGAATGGTCAAATATCTACAAACCTTCCCTTTTGATCCTTTCTAAGGGAATAAATTGCTCCTCTATGCAATGCTGCTTCTGAGGAGACCAGAAGGGATTCTGTGGGCTCTCCCATCCACCAACCCAGCAGTGAGCACATGTGAGCATTCAATATTGGAGAGCAGCTCCTCAGTCATTTGCTCAAAAGAGAAAGGAAGATTGGCCAAAATAGTTCAAGAGCCATAAAGGTTTCCTTGGTAAAAATATCTTGGTTTTTTAAAATTTTATTTACATTTTTTTTATTTCTTGCTTTTTAATATTCCTTAGCATCTTACACTTTCCCAAGAGAATAAAAGGACTCTGATGACATTAGCATTTTTCAAGGATCTCTTGAAACCTGCTCCCAATAACTCTGGATAAGCATTTAGTATAACCTCCACCTTAGACATCTCCTCTGATGATTTCATCACCTGAGGCACAGACTTGACCTTCAAAAGGACTAGTTATGTAAACTAAATTGACCTCAGACTGTTTTCTAGGATTTCTTTTTGTAACAGTATTTTATTGGAACTATTTAATCTACTGAAATATTAAATTGTTTTTCTTCCCTTGTGATTTATTTTTGATATTTGCCTGACCCATTGAAAATAACTCTGAAAAGTCCTACCCTTAAGGTGAGAAAAGATTTTTTTTCTGATGAGTAAAGAGACAGAGGCCAGAGGACTGGCACCCTGCTCTGCTATAGAGAGGTGGCAGGACCCAGTAGGAGAATTGCGTCATGAGACACAAAGGGACAGGTGGTCTACCTATTATAGCTCCTGGAGTCTCAAACTCACTTAAGACTCTTGAACTCACCTTATAGCACAAAATACTGGAGGGAGTTGGGATCCAAATAAAGCATTTGGTCTGGAAAATAAGGGGGACCCTCAATAATGACTACTAAACACTTGAAGACCGATGAGATGAGGGCCTGCACCATTGTCTTACTGGGTATACTTAACCCAGGGACCTCCGCAAACTCAAGAGGAAACACCGACAATTGTTAAATTAACTTGAACTTCCTACCACGCCATTGGGATTTTCAAATTGAAATTAAGTTAATTATGTAACACAATGAAGAAATGCAGTATTTTCAGTGCACTCAAGTTTACATACTGTGACTCAGACTAGCCACCTGGGTGGGTATTTTTCTGCAAATCTGCTAAAATCAAGTTTTGCTATGATAAAGGCTCTGATCCTCCTATCTATACATATAATTAGATTGCTTTTTATTTTACTTTATCACTTGAATGGAGTTACCCTGTAGGCCCCTGCTGCTTTTGTCTGATACAAACATGGCAAACCTCTCAACACAGAGAGCAGAGAGAATTGCAGCAAATCTTGCTAGCTTTGGTTGGGTTATATGTGGCAGTCATGGGTCAACACTTCCTCAAACTGTTGACTAAGCCACATTTGGCAGTTCTAACAATCCCAAAGAAGTATCTAGCCAGTGCTGCAACACTGCTTCATGTCTCTAAAAAAGAACATCTTATTGTACAAATTGATACCTGTAAGCAGAAAAAATTCTGCCAGCAATGGAATACAGGAAACAGTTATTTCATAATATGGGTCAGACAATAACAATTACCATTTGCACAGTCTGCAGAAGACTAAGAAAATGGAATATAGAGTCTTTCTAGGGGTGGAGTAGGGGAAGAGCTACCCTTTAGAGATTGTGTCATTCAATGTTACTCAGAATGGATGGAAATTTACAACTATCATAGCCGATCACAATGCCAGGCATCAAAGATTCTTAATTATTCATATGAAAGCAAAGCTCAGTAACTATGTCACGTTCCAGAGAAAAATGCCTCAGGACCTGAAAGACATAGTTTGCTGTAAGGATTTTAGGATCAACTTGCATTCATTTTAATCCCAGCTTTAACCAGTTACCAGCTTAATAAACTTTGTCAAGTGGTGAGAACATTTCTGAAGCTCTTTCTGCATCAATAATAAGGGCATAAAGACAGTGTCTAAATTTTAAGATTGTTTTGAGAGTAGCATCATAAAATAGGAAGGAGTTAAGGCCCTATGCTGAGGCTAGTACCCAGCACATAGCCTTCAAATTATATTAGGGAATGTCACTGTTTTTACTGTTATCATTACCCATAAATATCTATAAATGAAAACCATGAGTTGGATATATTTTCTGGGTATCAGCAACTTTGAAAATTATTTGTTAAGCACTTATGTATTAATATAGCACCCAGTGGAAAGGCAGTCTCCCCCCTTCCCCAAGATCTTTCTAATGGTGGGATGGGCAAGGATACACCATCAACAGTGTCAGGTGATATCGCCAAACAGCAGAGAGACAGAGTGATGCAGGAGTGCTGCCACTATTTGAGGTCCAGAAAGAAGGACTCTAAAAGTAACTGTTTCAGCTGATCCCCAAACAGGAAGGCAGCTGCCTCAGGAAGATCTAGGTCAAATGCTTCCGGGGAAGAGAATATTAAGTTCCAAGGCCCTAAGGCAGAAAGGAGCCTCAGGGGCCTTTGGAAGTTTCTCTCCCAGAATTGTTCTGACAGGAGAGCATGTACCAACAGAAACTGTTTTGTTAATATGCAGCATGAATCTTCAGGGAGAGGTTTCTGCTTCTTGTTGCTATACATAGAGACAAAGGCCTCAATCGACAACCTGCATCAATTAGCTCAGCTGTTCTTTACTGTAGTGGAAAATACAGAACAGGTCAAATGTGTTTATCCTATCTCAACTCTACAGCACTTTCACCTCGCCAATAGTGATACGCTGACTTTTCTCATCATGGGTATGTACCTACCAAGTTTAAGTCCAGGAAATTGGTGGACTAGAACTTGATCCAAGCAAATAACAGGGTATAGGCTATTCAGCTTTGCCTAAAGTTCATTGTTTGAGATGGTTGTCAAGAAAATATTGAGAATAACTGCCCAAGTCAACCTTGTCAAATTATTTGAAAGGCAACTCATTATATGGTCATCACTATTTATTTATTTATTTTAGAAACAACAACAAAAAGCATGATCAAAAAAAATATTTTGCTCTGTTTTCAACTGCATGGGTTAGTCCTCACAGGACTATGAGCCTGAACACCACAGGATCCACACTGATAAGGGTTCCACAGTCAACCACTGATTAAATATAGCCTCTCCAGTGTAATATTCAAGAAGTAGTACTACTATAGGCATTGCTTCAAGAGACATAAAATATCACATCTTTAAATCTGCATCTCACCAGGGCCACAAAAGAAAAAAAAAAGCAATATTCTAATATGGCCAACTACAAAGTTGGGATTCCTTACACACAAACTGTAGAACACACACGTCACACAAGGCATCAACTATGTCTAAGAGAGAAAAGTAAGCATTACACATGTCAGAGACAAGCTTTCTTTAGTATCACTGTTTTCTTTTTATCCTTTCTCTTCCTGTAATTGCTTTTGGAAATAATATATAAGGAAGATTACTAAGATTTATTTTGCATAAAATAGGGAGGGACTGAGAGGATTGCAGGATTTCTGGTCCTCTGAGATTTTACAGGGTTTTGTTGAGTTTGGGTTTTTATATTATTATTGTTGTTGTTATTATTATTATTATTATTATTATTATTATTATTATTATTATATTATCATCTGGTATTTGTGGGGGGGGTGTACTGGGGATTGAACCAGGGGCATTCTACCTTTGAACTACACCTCCTGGCCTATTTTGTTTTTTTATATTGAAACAGGATGTCACTAAATTGTGGAGGGCCTCACTAAGTTCCTGAGGCTGGCCACAAACCTGAGATCCTCCTTCTCTCAGCCTACCAAGTACTGTTCATATTCTTTCTACTTTGACCACCCTATGTCTGATAATGACCAGCCTACCTATTGCTGTTCTCAACAGACAAGCTAAACTTGCTATACGGGTTAAGTTTTCAATATTTCATCCTTCTGACTTCTCTTAAAATGAGCCATCTCAGTATTTACCTGGATTTGAAGATCCAGAAACAGCGTGGGGTGGGGGAATAATAGTTATCATAGGAGAGATTTAGTAAAAGAGCAGCCTCAGCACTGGAAATGTGCTACCAAGCAACAAAGTTCAAGCAAATGTCTGGAAGCTTTTGTTTTTGCAAACAAGTCAAAGCAGGGAAATACAGATATAGGAAATGATTAATTATCAGATGTCTTCTGATTAAATGGTATTTTGTTTCAAATTACTCCAATTGCATACACAGATACATGTTGCCATGTGATTATGAAGAACTGAACAAAATGTTGATTTCATTACAGTTGCTGCGTGTTTGTACACAAATCCAGTTTAATTACCTCTTCCGGAGTCCATTTCCAGACCTTGAAATAACTAGACATTATTATTACAAAGACAAGTGCATCATAAAATGAAGAATTTTCCAAACAGAAAATATCATTTCTTCTGCTTTTTTTTCAATAACTAAAATAAAGGAATTGAAATATCATAGAATACTAAATGTGTGAGTTTCAATTGAGTTCTTTCAAATATTAAATATAGTTTGTTCCATGAGATCTCATCCTTAAACACTCACACCAATTGCATTCAGGCATAGTCCTATTGGACAGCAATCATACCTAGAACAAAATGGAGTCACTGCTCAGAATCCTTCACGGACACACAAATTCCCAGGAATCTGAGAGTAAGAATGATCCTTTTTCCCCAGAAAGCAATGTAAAATACATACATTCATACATCAGTACATACTCTTTTATTACCTTATCTCAGGTGATAAAATACTATCAATTCAAACTTGATTAGATTTGGCCAGTCTTACAACACACACAAACACACACACACACACACACACACACACACACACATTTTATGAGAAACATGTCTACCATGATAATAGCAATAGATAATATTTACTGAACACATAGTTAATGAAAGGTTCATTTAACCCTTACCACATTCCTTTAACCATTTAACAACATCTCATTTAACCCTTACCACATTCCTAAGTCAGCACTGTAGTTATTCTCAGATTCTTCAACTGGAGAATGAGAATAAGAATGTTAGTAATTTTTATTGGTTTCATCATCTATAAAGTGGAGTTAGTAGTAATAGCTGCAAGATAGGAGTACTACCTAAAAGAATTGAAGTTAGTTGCAAGTTACAACAGTATCTGACGCCTATGGTACATGTGTTTGCTCTTATAATTAACAGTATCACTGACAGTAGTAAGTTGACCAACATCCCACAGTGACTATACCTATTACAGTCCATAAAATTCCAGGTCCTATTATTCACAGGCCCTCTCGTTACAAACAAGGGAATCACTGTTGTAAGAAAAGCGCCTAGATTAGGTATTTGCAGAATATTCTTGTATATGATATGAGAATGACGGGCCATGATTAATGTGCTGATGGCATGAGAAGAAGCTGATTTCCAAAATGAACAAGCCCCTGATTATTTAGAACTTGGTAGACCATAACCAGCTTCCTGAATTGCACTTGAAAGCAAATTGGCAGCAGAGCTGAGAGCCTCGGGATAATGTGCTCCCTGCGGCTTGCTCACTTAGCACTTTATACCACCAGAGTTTGTAGTATTTTCTTGGTTTAGAAGTCAATAAATCTGTGCACAGAGCTGCTACACATGCAAAAATACAACACAGCATATGAAGACAAGACAATAAATTCAAGAAAAACAACACCATTCTTCCAGCCATGGTCCATGTAGGTCATACTGACAAAAGTATGTCCTTGACGTCCTACTGGGTAGTACAAGTTTTATGATAATGAACAATTCATTTTATGACTATCTTAGTTGTAAAATGTCATGAGTTGCAACAACCCCTGGATTTGGTCAGTAAACACAGCTGATAAAAGAGGTGCCTGGAAAACATGGTTAGGAAAGTAATAATATTCATCCTTCAACTTTGGCCCTTTTCCAGGAGCTCTTAGCCTTATGCTACAAACAAAACTCTACTTAAAATAGATTTTAAAAAACTAAATGAAGACTTGAATCTATAAAAAAAAGAAGTAAAAAACTTGGACTTCGCAATGATTTTTCAGATATCACATCTCAAGTTCAGATTACCAAATTCAAATAAACAAACAGAATTACATTAAACTAAAAAGCTTCTGCACAGCAAAGGCAACAATCAACAAAACAAATGCAGCCTGCAGATTGGGATAAAGTATTTGCAAACCATATATCTGATGCAGAGTAATATCTGAAATAAAAAGTTCAGACAAATCAATAGCAGAAAGTCAATACAATATTAAATGGAGAAAGTACCTGACTAGACACTTTACCAAAGAAGACATACAAATGGACAATAGGTGTATGAACAGACGCTCAACATCACTAAGGAGGGAAAGGTAAATCAAAACCACAATGAGGTATCAGTTCATACCTGTTGAGATAGCTATTATAAATACACAAAATGTAAGTGTTGGCCAGTGTGTGGAGAAAAGGGAACCCTTGTAAATTACTGGTGGGACCAAAATTGGTACAGCCATAACATAAATCATATGAAGAATTCTTTAGAAATTTAAAATAGAACTATCATATTACCCAGCAATTCTTCTTCTGAGAATATACCCAATGGAAATATAAAGACACACGTAAAGGTATGCACACTCCCATGTTCACTGTCATTACACACAAGAGCCAAGACTTAGAAACAAGTGAGATGGCAGCACAGCTCAGCGGTGGAACCCTTGTCTAGCATGTGTAAGACCCTGGGTTTGATCCCCAGCACAGAAAGGGAAAAAGAAAAAAAACAGAAAAAGAACAAAAGTTTCCACCACTGGGTAAATGGATAAAGAAATTGTGGTTATTTGGAATAACTGTGGTTATAATGGAATATTTCTCATTTGCCACAACATGAATGAACATGAGGGACATTATGCTAAGTGAAATAAGGCAGACATTGAAAAATACTGTGTTATCTCACATGATTAAGAAAAAAAAGTCAAATACAGAAAGATAAAGAATAACACTGTGGTTACCAAAGGCATGGAGGGAGAAGAGTAGAAAATGTGGAAATATAAGTCAAAGGAAAAAAAGGGAGTTTTGGAGATAGATAATATAAAATAATACAACTTGGAGAGAAACTGTATTTGATAATGAGGCTTTAATCTCAATATCATGAACCCTAACATAGAAACACCTATAAGACATTTTTAATATTCAAAGATTTGTAAAATCAGAAAGGATACATCTTAAGCTTTACAACTGAACTCTTCTTTCTTTTGCCCAAAGAACAGCAATTCCCCAACCAAAAAGTAGGATTAGCCAAAGTAGATGTCTCCAACAGGGATTAGTATTCACTATATCCCTAACCATCTACATGTTATCCAGATTTGTGACATGAAAGAAAAGCACTTGACAATACCCAAAATTAAACAGGCCAATAGCCACAGAGTTTCTCAGTCTTTAATGGTTGTAAAGTGGAGGGTGAAGGAGCAGTTTTAATTGCAATGTGACTCAGTCTAAGGCTGCTACTTCTCAATGTTTAGAAAGGAAATGTCCCTCTTAAGTTGTACTGTCCTACTTGTTTTATATGTTTTTATGATTGGAGTGTTCAAGTTATTAAATTGCCTTGAGTTTAACGGAATTGTAATATATCTGATTATCCCTGAGGTCTAAAAAGCAATGAAGACAACATTCATCCACTTTATTTTTTCATAGCTTGAGAAATCCAAAACCCTCTTCACAGAATGAATTAGAGAAGGGTTAAATGAGAAATGTGTGCATGTATGTATGCCTTTACCAGCCTGTACTTAACAAAGATGTATGATTACAATGCACCAATTAAAAAAATAAATCATTCAAAGCTTTAAAAAAATACAGAGACTAAATAGTAACTAAAAATGCCGAAATACTGGATGCATCAAGGTAACATGGCCAATTGCTTTAGTGGAAGAATTAAGTACCCCTACTTGATGGAATAGAGATCATTTCTGGCCCATGGAGGAGTCTTCAGAAATTGCAAAAAGCTTATCATATGGCTAACAAATATGATATACTATATACATACATTTTATACATACATTTTCCCACCAGAAAAAAAGCTTTGGATTAACGATAATCTCAAAGTCCAATATAAAGCTGCTGGAGCTTATTAATGCTGAAAAATGAATCTATTTAAGCCTACAATTAAATCAAAGGGGAGTTTAATGAGAAATCGATAGACACTGCAAAGAAGTATCTCTGCAGTTCTTATGGTTTCCAAGATATAAAACAGCTTCAGCAATTTCATGGTGTGTGTTTGAAAGCAGGTCCCTTGTTTTTACCATCTGCCCCACTGGTCGTCCAGCTGTCAGACTGAATCTAACCATAGGCAGGATGTGGCTATACCAGACAATTTACAAAAACATAATGAAAATACAGGTATTAATAAAACTAGATTAAATGCAAAGAATATGATATTAGTTCATGCTGTCCATAAATGATATTTGGCTATTATTAATGAAATCTGCTAAAAGAGAAGTATAAAATTTGTCATACTGTTTCTGGGGCACACATGCATTTATTTTTCCAGTCTTTTTTGTATTTATATGGGGCTATGTGACTGAATTCTTGCTAACAGAACATGGGTAGTGGGAAATTATATCACTGCTAGACGTGGCCCTTAAAACTGCCAGTTTGACCCTATATACTCTCCTCTCATCCACTGGCCATCTGGATAGGCGGATGCAATTAAAAATTCCAAGGAGGCTCTGAGGCACAGGCAGAGCCATGAGATAGAAAGATCCTGGAAACTTATATCACCATTTGAAGGCAAAGAGCCCACATGAGCTTCCCAACTTTCAATTACACATAGCTATTAATCTTCTGATTTTAAGATTACCAGACTCTTATCAAAATGTAATGAGGGTGGGCTAGTATAATCCTACCAATGAAATCGAACATGCACTAAGCACTGTAAATGCTTCCTAGAACATTATCTGATACAGTTCTCATAAGAATCATCTGAGCTTTGGTACCCACTGAGGAAACTCAGTGAGGCTAAAAAAATCCAGTGAATACCCAAGATAACACAGCAAGAAGAGGAAGAGCATGGGGGAAGGTAAACAGTCTACCTCCAGAGTTCACACAAGCAAAGGTCACAGGATTCCCACTCAGGGTATCCCAACCCTGTGCTAGATATTTGAGATATAGAGTAAGGAGAGTCCCTAACTTTGAGTATCTTATAGCCACCAAGTGGGGAAATATAGAATACTGCAGGACTCAATGAACTACCCCAATAAAAAAAACTACAATAAAAGTGAAGTAAAAATAACTTCTAGGCACATGTGGAATGGCAGCTTTATGGGAACACTGTTACTCTTCAATGGACTGACAAGACCCAGCTTATAGGTACTCCATAAGGGTTTCCCCTACCTGAAACCTTTGAGATACTAAGTGAGTAATCTAATCATCTGACATCATTTCCTGAACCTCGACTCTTTGATGGATTATTAAGTCTTCCAAGCAGCCTGAGGTTTAGCTGTAAATTATTTCACCTCTTGATTAATTATTGCTTGCCAATTTGGTAGACTGTGGTTGACTTCTAGTAAGCAAATGCTTTATACTCTTTAACCGCCAGGTGCATTGTCCCCAGTGCTTTGAACTTTTCTTTTGGTCTGTGGTTTAGTCAGCTTTTCCATCACTCAAACCAAAATAATCAACAAGAACTTTAGAGGAAGGATTAGTTCCAGAGGTTCAGTCCATGGTTGAGCGGCTCCAAGGGAAAAAACTGCCACTGCAAAGCAAGGCCGAGTGCTGCCACTCTCACATCACAGCAGCCAGAAGCAGAGAGTGGCAGGAAGTAATGAGGGACAAAGATAGTCCCGAAGCCCACAGCCCAGGGACCTACCTCCTCCTGACACACCCTACCTGCCCAGGTTACAACCATAACAGTTACCACCCAGGAAGTCCATTCAAATGATTAATCCCTCCACAGACACATCCACTGATGAAATTAGAGCATGATTCAATTATTTCACCTCTGAATATTGTTGCATTGGGGTTATGCGTTCAACACGTGAGCCTTTTGGAGGACATTCCAGACCCCAACCCTAACACTGCCCTACTTCCTATTTCCTTTGCTAAGTACACACACCACCCTGCTTTTACTTGGTGTCTTACCATTGGTTCTTTCTTCCTGGTCAGTCAAACTATACCCAATTACCACAAGCCACCTGTGATGAAGAGGGACAACATGACAAGAGATCGACACTGATCTCCATTCCAAATGCGTAATTTTAAATAAATTTAAGAATTACTTTAATAACTGTTCACTGAATACTGACTCCTTCCAGGTATGTTGTAGGTAAGTGTAGGCATATAATGGTAAACAAGAACAAATGCATTCCTGTCCATCACAGAGCTACAGTTTGGCATTGGATAGGCACTAAAGAAAAAATAGGTGTCAATTAAAATTGTGCTAAGTGTTATGGGGCATTACAGGACACATCGATAACATAAGACATAGTAAAATAAGATAGGACAGAGACAAAGGATGAGTGAAATTCATTATACTGAGGTTGGTGGGATAATTTTATACGGTGGGTACAGCTTGTGCAATGGTTAAGTGGCTAGAGGGAATGTGGCCAGCATAGGGACCTGAAGAATGCATAATGAGAGCAATACAAAGCTGAAAAGAGGCATAAAGGCCAGATCACAGAGATTCACAGATTCTGTTCAAGATGTGAAGCCACAGAAAGGTTTAGCACTTACAGAAAAGACAAAAACTTCAGAAACCCTTGTAAAATCTGATCACACCTATTATATTGGGGAGTTTCCCAATGGCATAACTGACTTGTTATTTATGCACAATCTGTGGGCAGCTTTCCATACAACAGGAGTCACCTAGTGAGAAGAGTGGTATGGAAGTGGTCCCCAACTTTAGCTGGCATGATCCATGATACCACCTGGCTCTGAAAAGCATTCAGGTGAGCCTCAGCTCAATGCCCTAAAACTTACTTACTCTGATCCAAGGCAGAGTGGGTACAATCACATACACACCCTGCTGTGCCTGGATGGAAGCCTCAAACCAAGTGGAAAGACTAACACAGAAACTTAAGGAGAGAGTCATCGGGTTCTCTAATCAGACCCCGATGTTTACAGGATTTGTTCTGTTAGCTAGGTTTGAAATCCTGGACGGCATGGTTGGAACCCTGGGGGATGAAGTTAGCCTCATCATGCCACTTGGAATCCTACTGATAAAAGCCGTAATTAAATACTGTGCGAGAAAAATTAAACAGATTCAGTCCAGCTTCTGCCAGCCAGATTAATTAGAGTGCCCAATGGAATGACATACTCATGGGAAAATTGTCTAGAAGCCAAGATAGTAAGAAAACAAAGTGTGGATATTACTGGGAGACATTTTTCCATGGGGCTTTGGTATGGATGCACTTCTTACAAGCAAAGGCACCAAAAACTTTTGTCCTGAATTATCTTTTCAAGGATGTTTGTGAAGAAAATAACCTGAGAAAACAGAAAGAGAACCTGTCTCCAGAGCAAAGGGCAGATTTGTTTACTGTGCAGTATAATAATGTTTCCATCCAAAGCCAAGGTCAGGCAGGTTTACTTAATGTCTATTGTAAGAGGTTCCTTTTCCCTAATGTTGGCTGGGGCTCCTTTTCTATCATGCACCAATTTGCCCTGTTGGCATTGCCCTGCAGGGAAAGGGTTCAGAGAACTAGTCCAAATGCTCCTGCTACTGCACTGAGTGATGAAATCCTCTGTATCTGATCAGAACTCTGTCTTTTTCCAGAAAATGTGTTATGCTTTTCTGGTTAGTAAAATATCACTCTCAGAAATAAACTGCAAGAAGTTGGGTGCAGTTGCTCACATCTATATTTCAGTACTTGGGAGGCTCAAATAGGAAGATCTTAGGTTGGAGGCCAGTGTGCAGTAATTTAGTAAGACCATGTTTCAAAATTAAAAAAAAAAAATTCAAGGGCTGGGAGGGTGGCTCTGAGGTAGCACATCCCTAGGTTCAATTCCTAGTACCACACAAATAAAAATAAAAATAATAATAATAATAACAACAATAATAATAATAATAATAAAACAAAATCACACAAAGCTATGTGAGAAGAAGTATCAATAAATATTCTTAACCAAAACAACCCAACTGTGTTTGCAGAATAGTAATGCACAACATAAGAAAGATGCAAAAGGGCAGTGTA
The DNA here is from genome assembly GCA_004027655.1 of Graphiurus murinus. Taxonomy (NCBI): domain Eukaryota; kingdom Metazoa; phylum Chordata; class Mammalia; order Rodentia; family Gliridae; genus Graphiurus; species Graphiurus murinus. The sequence goes on from PVLC010000004.1 coordinate 345,336, forward strand.
ACATTGAAAAGATGCTCAACAATAAGGAAAATGTAAGCCCTTTTATGTCTTAAAAAAATATTAAAGTCTGAAAATACAAAATATTGACAAGGAAGTTGACCAATTTCTTGTACTGCTAGGAGAAGAAAAACTTGGTTAAACAGGTTTGAAGAATAACGTGTTTACACCTAGTAAAGCTGAAGATATTTATACCTATGGTAGGCAGAATAATGGCCTCTGAAAGCTGTCCACATCATAGAACCTGTAACCTATGAATAAATCATATTACATAGAAATGAGGGAGGGACTTTGAAATTTTTATTCGGTTATGGCATTGAGACAAGATTATTCAGGTGGACCCCATGTAATCACAAAATTCTTTGTAAGAGTAGGAAGGTAGGAAGGTCAAGAATCTAAGGAAATTTGAGATGCTACGCTGCTCGCCTTAAAAATGAAACAGGTCATAAAGCCAAGGAATTCAGGTGCCTTCTAAAAGCTGAAAGAGGCATAAGTAAAATAATAGTAAATAAACAAAACACACAATTCTTTCCAGACTCTAAAAGGAACATACCTCTGCTCATACCTTGATTTTGGCCCGGTGAAACCAGAATTCTAACCTCTAGAATTATAAGAGAACAAAATCTGGGTTGTTTTAAGTCACTAAATTTGGGAACATTTTTGCAACCACCATGGGAAAATAATTTGATATCCTTTACCTAGAAATGTCATTCCTAGATACAGGGTCTAGATAAAATCTTGCATGTAAACAAGAAAACATTAAAAATGACTATTTCTTCAGTTTTTTAAAGGCATAAAAAAATACTTAGATTTCTATCATTAGATCAAAGAATATACTGAGATGTACAGAGAGCATTATATGACAGCAAAAATAAAGTTATGTGGACATATCTCTCAAACATAAAACTGAATAATAAATTTAGTTTATATTATAAATTAAACTTTAAAGTACTGCAAACATTATATATTGTATATCTAAATATATACATATGCATATATACATATAGAATAAAATATTTAGAAGAGTGATAAACACAACCTAGCATATGATTCCCTATAAGATTAAAAAAGCATTCTGATTTGAAGAAAATATAAAGCAAATATAACAAGACAATGAGATTTAGTCAAGCTCAGTGGTGAGCTTCAGTTGTTCTCTTTCTTGTATTCATCGATGACTTCAACAGTTTCAGATACAATATTTTGCAGCAACATGTCTTCCCTGAACACCTACCCCCTACTACAGTTAAATATCCCTGAAAATATGAGAAAACAATGGTGTTTCTCATTTGTGTCAAAAATTAAAATAAAAATACTAATAAAGCCCCCTGTACTCAATTGATACAGCTCACAGAAAAGCATTCAGGGAAATGCACTGTAGTTCAACATCTTTAGTTCAACTGCCCAGTTTTGATTGGGTTGTTTTTTTAGTACGAAGTTTCTTGAGTGAGTGTGGAGAAATAGGAACTCCAACACTTGGTGGGATTGTAAATTAGTAAAACCACTATGGAGATCATAATGGAGGATCCTCCAAAGACTAGGAATGGAAGCACCATATGACCCACCTATACAACTCCTCCGTATCTTTCCAAGAATAGTCAGAATACTATAACGACACATGTATATTTGTGTTTGTAGCAGCACAATTCACAGTAGCCAAAATTATAGAATGAACCTGTGTGGCTTCATGAAATCCGGTTAGATTCTGTTGAGACATGTTTTTGTTGAAGGATATAAAGACAATTTGCCTCACAGATTCATAGACGTGATGGACCCTGGAAAGATATGGGGACCTCCAAGAGTCCCCAGACCAAACCTTAAGATCTGCGGATAGAGGGAGTATTTTTTTATCCTCAAAAGCTTAAGAAAAATAGTTTAAACATTAACAATGTTATCAACAGATGAAAGGAAAAAGAAAATGTGGCATATACACACAATGGAATTCTATTTGCCCATAAAAAACAAAATTATGTCATTTGTAGGAAAATGGATGGAATGAGAAAATATGTTAAGTGAGATCAGTCAGGCTCAAAGTTCAGGATCATGTGTTTTCTCTCATATGTCGAAGATAAAACATGGCAACAAGAGACTTCAGATAAATGAATAGACAGGCCAGGTTAAATAGTGGAAGGGGATTGGGGCGGGGAGTAGAGGATAAAGGAGGCTTGAGGAAGGGAACTTTTCAAAGAATGTTATTTCTATATATGAAGGTATCATGACTAATCTCACTAACGTACAGTGAGCGAGGAAGGGGCAGAGGGGAGTGGTGTAGAATTCTGAGAGAAATATACCCTGTAATTTGTGCATGTTTGTATCACTTTGAATCTCATTATTAGGTATAATTAAAATGTATCAATAAAAGTAAAAAAAATCTTTTAACTAAAAATAAAATCCAAGAGTGACACTGTTCTATGTTTTTGTAAGTCTTTTTTCTGTCTGGCTTCATGAAATCCAGTTAGATTCTGTTGAGACATGTTTTTATTGAAGGATATAAAGACAATCTGCACTGCATAGATTCATACTTGATGGACCAAGATTTGGGGACCTCCAAGAGTCCCCAGACCAAAGCTTAAGATCTGCAGATGGAATAGTTTTTATCCTCAAAAGCTTAGTTTAAAAATTAAAAATGTTATGCTAAAAACAAACTAAAAAGTATCTGGTAATCTGAGGACTAATGAAATTACAGGACATCAGAGCAATAATTTTCACCCTTATAATAAAGTTTAAAAAGAAAAAAATAACAAGTATGAAGAAGTGAAAATTACTAAAGAAATAGAAGGTAAAAAAATAAACATTTTGAAAGGAATTAGTTCATTTTGATTCAAAGGAGTCTGAAATATTTTAGGTGATTAACTCATGATGGCTAAAGGATATAGTAAAATTTCCTTTCCCATGAGTATCCCCACCCAAAAGAAGAGGTGCTGCATGAATAGAAAGAAGTATTTATTTCTTCCCTTTACCTAGCATTTACCTCCTATGGAAGAAAAAAGCAGCCAAGAAGAGGCAAATCACAATACTAAGTCATTTGAAATTCTGTTATAAAACTTTATGATAAAATTGAATTGAACATATTTTTAGACAATAATAATTTGCCATAGTAGGAATATTTTAATTTAAATGTGTATATGGTATCAAAATAAAGTTATTTTAGCCTGGAAATCCATGAGAGTCTATTAGAAACAAGAGTAATAACAGCCAGGCCCCTACCACCACGACCCCCTTGTCCTTTGGGGAGTGCAGCAAGAACTATACACAAGAGTGACAATCATAGAAAACCATAAATAAAGAACAGCTACATGTTCATTCATAACCCATTTTCATCCTCTTAGCATACAACTCAGAGCACCCAGGCAACATTCTCTGGGCCAGATCCAAATAACTCCTGATAGAAATATAAGTGCCTGAGGCATACTGCTAACATAACTACCTGGGGCTTATCTGATAAAACTCCTGCAGGATTAGGGCTGGGGGTAAAGAATTTTCACACATCAATAGCCTCTTATTCTGGGAGGTATTTAACTCTGTGTTAATACACTCATGGCTCCTCTGACATGTGAGATTCTTTGTTTAAATATTAATTGTGTAACACTGCCAGAAAAACGTGCACAATTTTCTTCAAATTAACCATTTACAAGTCAGCCATAGGCTCATTTCTAAATAAGCCTTTTTTAGCTTTTAAAAATCAAACGAACAGATTAAGTAGGTAAAATATTAGCAGGAGCTAAATGCAAGATAGAATAAGCTCAAGAAATGCTTTATTTTTAGTATCAAACAAATTAGTAAATTAACCAGGCCACTGAATAGACACACTAAATCTTCCCATTGAAATTTGTATCTAGAATGGGAGTGAGTAGTCCAGTGTATTTAAGAGAATCCACCATGGTTAACATAATCTTCCAATTCTCAGATTCATGTGTTGCTATCACCACTGTAAATTTAAATTCTGGAACAATGCCCAGAATTTCATGTTAACTGAAAACCAAGCATATCCCTCAAAAAAGAGGCCTCCACCCTCCATGGATAATGCAGGTTTTGCTTCTCTATACTTTTGGCAACACATCCTTGGCATATGTACTTCTCGGGCCTAGTTCTGTGATATCAGTTCTCAAAGTGATGTATGTTATTGGCACAACGTCTGTGTGTGTGGGGGGGGGGGGGTTGAGGGGAGTTTCAAGAACACTTTGCACAAAACAGAATCAAATCTAATTGATTTAAATTTTAAAGAAGTGTTGAATACCTAGCACCTTAGAGGAGGAACGAAGGTTATAATACATTATAGGAATGTTATAGGAATGTGGGATTATAGTACCCAGGAAGCTATCACTACAAAAACTGATTGAGATCAGTTTTTCAGATCTTAGAAAGGTGATATGATGCACACACTATGTTACATGGCTCTGCCAAGAGGGTTAGTGCATCATGCTACCATCAAACATATTCACACTCCATAAGGGAAACATACATTGGCCAGAATAAAGACTACCAAAGCCTTATATCAGTTATTACAATTAAAGGAGATGTGGAAAACACAATTCTGGTATCTGTCAAAAGTAACTTGACTTACATGTGAACACTACAGAAGACGACAGCTAAGAAAAGTGAAATGCTTTGAGCAAAAAATGAAATGATAGGAGGAAGGAAAGGTAGAGATACGATCAAACTCTCAGGACATCAACAGCTGGAAGACTTGATTTTGTGCTCCAGCATACCCAGGAGGAAAGATCAAAGTCACACACTAGCTGATGGGGAAAATCAAAGAATATTTGAGCCGGTCCTTTAGTTTTGAGTGCCATTGTAAGAGATGCAATAACTTAAACGACACCCAAGGCCACAGGCCTGGAACCTTTGAACCTGGCACATGGCAAAGTCAACCTCTAAGGCATGGTTAAGGTTGAAAGCTTTAGGCTAGGGACATTTTCCTAGATTATCCAGGTGGGCAAGATCTAATCATAGGAACCCTTAAGTAGAAAACTTCCTCTGGCTGGAGTCAGATGTGGGAGAAAGAACTGTTCGAAAGACTTGAAGCAAGAGGGACTTGATTCACTGCTGAGGGTGGAGGGGGAAGGCACCTGGGAAGCAGGTGGAGAACTGTGAACAGTCAGAGCAGCAAAGACTCCACTGACAGCCAGAGAGGGAATGGCGACCTCTGCCCTCCAACAGTGACCAACACAACAAGCTTGGAAATGGATCTTTGGTTATCCACAAAACACCACAGCCTTTTGAGATTCTAAGTAGAGAACCAAGCTGAACCATACTGGGCCTGAATTTCTGCTACAGAACTATGATATAACAAAAGGGTATTGTTTTAGGTCACTAAATTTGTGGTAATTTTTAATGGCAGCAATAGAAAACTAATAGAGCCACCCCTGTGAAAAGGGATGGGTTAGCCACAAGGAAACATTACAAGAACGGGCTCTGAGTGAAGTTGTAAAAGAGAACAGGGATATCTAAACCTGTAAGTACTAAAATTCAATGGAAAATGCCAAAATATTTTTATTGAGTATCTACTATATGCTGGCGGAGTGTGTGTTGAAATTTATATAAATTATTTTCATTAGTCATGGTCAAAACTCTTCTTCTGCCTTTGTTATGGCAATAAATAGGAATTATAACTTCATTACACAAACTGGCTATAAAACTCAAGACATGAGGAAAAAGTACTGTGTTCCCAGTGAAAAAAATTGGGTATGTGTCACAGATAAATCAAGCTAGTCTGAGGGCAAAGATCTTCATTCAAATGGACTTATCCCTTACCAATCATTTTAAAATCACTCAGCAAGTTATTAGGTATAGAAGTCTACAGAAAATAAAATGTTATTTAAATATGAATTATTGATAATTTGGAGCTTAATCCAGTTATGTCTTAAAAGGTACAAGTTGACTAAAATTTTGTTTTCATTTAATGAATCTACAAAACAAACAGAAGGCTGGGTAGAAAACATGTTACCTAGAAGTTCTGGCTCATCCTTCCACAGTTGAAACATAGACCAACATAGTTTAAGTATATTGATCTCTCTGAGGATTCCAGTTCTTAGAACCTTAAGTCAAAAGGGAAAATACAGCTGGGTATGGTGGTCCATACCTATAATCCCAGTACTTGGGAGGCTCAGACAAAAGGATCACAGGTTTGAAGCTAGCATTAACATTTAGTGGGGTCATCAGCAAATTAGCAAGGCCCTGTTTCAAAATAATAGAAAATAAAAAAGGCTAAGGGTGTAGTTCAGAGGTAGAATGCTCCTTGGTTCAATTTTCGGTACCACAAAAACTAACAAAATGGAAAATACATAGTATATACTCTTTTAGCTAGTCAGTTTTCTAAAGAAGTTCTGATAAGCATAAATTAAACAAGATGAATGTTATATAACTAGAGGCTGAATTCCAGTTCAAAGGTCAAATATCCAACTTTTTATAGAAATTACCATAAAGACTACATATAACTATTTTCAGTGCTATGGAGCGTAAAAATTGCAGAAGTTGATATAAGTCAAGGAATTTAGTAGCCCGAGTCCCACATAAGTTTCCTATTGTTTCTTCATCATGCCTAGTACCACAAAATTCAGAAAGGGCTCTACAGCAATATTTGGATAATTCTTTAGACTTTTTTAGGCACATTTCACTTTCGTTTTGTGATTTTTTTTTTTATAACAAACCTATACATTACAAATCAGGTCATATCCCTTTTCAAGAATATTCAAAGTAGGAATCATCTTCAAACTGGCTGTGTAATATGTGTATCTCCCTTCTTACATGTGCCAGGTTCTTATGAGCCTAAACATTTCTAACTGGCTATATTTGTTTTTCAACTAAATCTTTAAATTTATTGAACTAGAAAATCAGAAAATAAAATCAGACAATGGGCAAATTAAAATTTAAATCTAACCATAAAATCCTGGGGGTGTGTATTAATACATATACTGTATACTAAGAATACAGAAAAAAATCACTACAGTATATATTGGCAGTTAAAGGATACTGAGTAATGCTAGCTACATATTTCATAAGCAAAGTAATAAAATTCAGGAAGCATCCTCATGCTAATGGCTAGACTGAGATTTATCTCTGCATTATCTCATATTTATTGTTTGTCATTTACAATATATATCTTCTGAGTTGATGTAGAAAATCAACAAAATCTATCATGCTCCATGATTTTCTAAGTCATCTTCCAACTGCATTGTGATTTTCTTTGAGTATGTGTGATACTGGGGATTGAACCCAAAGATACTCTACCTCTGAGGTATACCTCAACCCTGTTTTTTTATTATTATTATTATTATTATTATTATTATTATTATTATTATTATTTATTTTGAAACAGGGTCTTGCTAAGTTGCTAAGGGTCTTGCTAAGTTATTGAGGCTGGCCTTGAACCTGTGATCCTCCTGTCTCAGCCTCCCAAGTACTGGGATTACAAGCATCCACCAGAACACATGGCTGCATGTGTGGCTTTCTTACATAAAGCTACAACTGAAGTTTAAATATTTTCCTGTGTAATGGCCATATTCTTTTTTCTTAAAACTCTGGAGGTACCAACAAACTAATAATAGGCTTACATTCCCCTGCAAGTGAATAGTTGTCCACAGAATGAATCTGGCTCAACTTGAAAAAGAGCCACAGAAAATCAGGAATATTAATAAAAGATGATGATCTCCCCAGCCCTGGAGCTAATGAATATGCCTCAGGATACAGCCTGCCATATTATTGTGGAAAATAAATTTTTCGCAGGCTGACCTTTTTCCAGGATTGGATTGAAGTAATCTATAAGGTTTGATATTTTCTTGGCCCTCAAGGCATCCAACATGCACTTTTGCTTAAATAGTAGCCTGTCCCAGAAAACTGAAAGCCTACATGTGTTAGATTAGGAGAAGTTCACATCATGTTCCTCATCTTCTTCCCAGATAGCATACTCATATAGGCATTGCTTAAGCTCAGCTACAGGTTTATTAATCCTAATATTGAACATACCATCAAATAGTAACCTGCAATCACCTGGCATTTATCTTTCATTTCTCATGACATTAAAGCAAAACATACTTATATTGCTAATGTATAATTTTTCTCACATGAGAATGTCTTACAGAGAAATACATGTGACAGCACAGAAGAGCAGAACCAGCTTTGCATCCTATGAAGCTCAAAGGGAGGATGGAAACAAGCCTTATGTAACTGGGAAGAAGCTGGAAAGCAATTGGAAGGAGATGATTAGCAAAGTAGCAGATGCTGGTTTCTAAATTTTATCATGCACAGCTCATAGACTTGAAAATTCGTGCAGCTGAAAGTTAAAAATGGGGATGGGGGCGTGAAAAATCACTGGGTGAAGCTATTCAATATTGAGAGTAGTCAGATAAATCCAAGATTCTCATGACCCCTGGCAGCATTCACATCTCATCATGGTGATGGATGTCCCATTGATGCTTTGGGGACCATTGGTCACTTCAGCACAGAATACCTGTGCTGTAAACCATCTTGGTGATTGATAGGCATAGGCAGCCTGATTGTGGCCTTTCAGCTCTTCTAGGTGCAACAGAGGGCCTCCCAAGTCATTTAGGTGAAAGAAACTTTCATTTGCTGGGCAATTCCATTTTTCTGGCCACTAGATTCTCATTGTCTCACACACCTAGCAAGGATGTGGCCATAAGATTTCAACAACTATCAAAATCTACTTCTTCCCTACAAAATGCTCTGAAAAACTTACAAGGTGATTTTTGTAGTTGCCTACATAAGGTAATAGGTTGGAGTTTTGTATGCAAAAAAATTGTAAAATCAAACCTATTAAATGGATAATTGCCGAGCGTGGTGGCTCATGCTTGTAATTCCAGCTTTTGGGAGGCTGAGACCGGAGTATCCAGGTTCGCGGCCAGCCTCAGCTACTTAGTGAGTGAGGCCCTCCGCAATTTAGTGAGACCCTGCTTCAAAATAAACAAAAAACTAGGTGTGGGGATATAGCTCAGAGGTAGAATGCCTCTGAGTTCAATCCCCAGTACCGCAAAAAAATAAATCAATAAATAAATGGATAACCATCTCTGACCTACTTCCAGTGGGCATAGCTACTTCCTCCTTAAAGCAAAGCAAAGAACCTGGTGGTTCCTCCCCAATGCTTATGAGGTTAAGTTTGAACTTCTTGGATCTACATTTTCAGCCCCCTTAATCTAGTCCAGGATTTCTCAACCTGAGCACTATTGACACATTTTGGGCCTTTTAAGTTTTTATTATACAAGATTATCCTTTATACTGTATAATATTGAGGGATAGCACAGTCCATATCTAACTAGTCACCAATAACAGCACCTTATACCCTCTACATCTATATACATTGCAAAATGTCACATGGACGAGGAGGGTAGTGATATAATAGACTCCAGGGGAAAATTATTGGTCTAGCCCACAACAACCTGTCTAGGAATATTCTAGCCATAATCCTCCATGCACACTTCTCATCTGATCAAACTTAATTACTCAATTATAGTCTGAAATACTGCTACAACTTGGTTTTTATATTCTCACAGAATGTCTTCTCACTGTATGTTAAAATCCATCTTGTATTTCAAATCCTAAAAGTTTTTTCATGGACATGTCAGTTTAAATCGTATGGTTTGTTTTTAAAAGATCTTGACTTTACCCATGGCACTACATTTGTCATGACCTCACACAAGTCTCCTGATCTGTAGCCTATTTCTTGTTTAAGGAGAATAGTAGTGTCTAGTCTATATACCTGGTTACTGTGAGAAGCAAGTAAGATGATATACATGTATGTGCTTTGACAATTGTAGAACACAGAACAAATTTAAGGTACTATCAATAAACCATGAAGTGCCTTCTGATAGTTCTGTCAGTTGTTATTCAGCTCTTATACTATAATTTACATGTTAGCATCTCCATCAAATCTTCAGGTTCATTTTTTTACAAAAAGGATTCCAAGAATCTCTCCCAGAGAGTTTTCAATAAGAACCAAGATAATTTGGCATTTAATAAATATTGATTTATTTAACTGTTTAATCAAATACTACAAAAGTCAATCATTTAACTTTACATTTCCTATCTTCCTAAAGTCACCAATTCCTTATACCTAAAAAAGTTCTGTATCATACAAAAGGTTGTTCTACACTATCAGCACCCTGAGGCTGGGATGCTGTTGGTAGACCTCAGACTAATTCTAAGAATTTGGTAATCAGTATTAAGACATATGCATGAAGTAGAGAGATGGCAAAAAGTACTAGGTAGAAAGAATAATGATTCAGTCTCCTCTTCCTCCATTATATCCAGTAAACAGCTAACTTCCACCCTTTTAAAAAAATATTTTTGTCTGTTTGGGCAATGACAAAGTTGTTTATATTTATAAAAGCCCCCAAACTCAACAGTAAGCATGGCTCCAAAGCAGAACTATTTATGCAATCTCCATTAATGGTGAATATCTTCATTCCTTGAGATGAATTTAATTTTTGATTACAGCCAACTCATTCAGACAAAGATTAGTGAATGAGGTTAGTAATCAAATTGGGTAAGACTATACCTAGTTAAAACTCAATTCATGAAGTTAACCTGTAGAACTCAAAATCTGTATGAAATTTCAAAATAGCAGTGACAAAAATATTTGAGACATTAGCAACATTTATTCAAGAAGTTTGTCATCTCTTAGAGTGATTAAAGAAAATTTGAATATTTAGTTGAGAGTTCAATAAAAAAAAAAAATTCTATGACAAAGTCAGAGTGTACATGGGAAAAAACAGCTATTAAGATTAAAAGTACCACCTTTAAGCCGGGCGTGGTGGCGCACGCTTGTAATCCCAGCATTCGGGAGGCTGAGACCAGAGGATCCGGGTTCGCGGCTAGCCTCAGCTACCTAGTGAGGCACTCCGCAACTTAGTGAGACTCGGTTTCAAAATAAATAATAAAAAATAGGGCTGGGGGTGTAGCTCGGAGGTAGAATGCCCCTGAGTTCAATCCCCAGTACCGCAAAAAAAAAAAAAAAAAGTACCACCTTTAAAATAGAAATAAATTTATACAGAATCTAAACAGTGTTCTGCATTTTATTTTCTAATTTGGATTATATGTAAACTAAAATTCCCATTGAGTTGATTTACTCAAAATAGACAATAAGCAATAGAGATTATTATAAGCAGGGAAGATTTATATAAGAACCTTTAGTCTAGTGTTGAAATGTATCTTTCAAAAAGAAAATATACACTAAATATGGAGCCTGCATTTCCTGCTCGCATTAAGCAATGCATACTTACAGGTGGCCCATTTTTAAAAATAGACTATAGTTCACTGCAAATTGTACTCTGGCACTATACTAGCAAAGCCTGGAGGGACCATCTGAGTTACTGATCAAGTCTGTATATAAATATACAGAGATACTCCTGTGGTTTATAAGTTCTATCTAGGATGAGAGCCTTTTAAAAAAATCAATATGTTCCCTAATTGATCCACTAGAAGTTTCATTTTGACAGTGAGTAGTAGAGTCAGAAATAGTATCTGGTTGATTTAATTCAGCACTTTACAACAGTGAACCATGATTCACATGTGGTTAGAAAGAAGTCTATGGAGATTTAGAGTTGGATTTTAGAGGCTATTTGATTGCTAAAGCAGCAAACTTGACAGCTAATTGATAACTTAGAATTGTAGATGAGTTATAAAGTTAGGCCAGTTTCTCTGGAGTTAAAAAGAAAGGCCTCACAAACTCCAGTTCTCATAATGAATCTGAATAAACACATTTTGAAAAGATCAGAACTAAGTCATTTAAATCTGTGTGGACCCCAAAGAGAAAAAGCGTATGGTTTTAAACCTAGCAGATCAGTTCTTTCAAATATTGAGCTAATGATTTTCAGATTCTTAGAAGGTAATGTTTCATGGTGATCTGTAGTTCTTACTTTAATATTATCACATTTGGTGAAGCCAGATTGTTTCTAAAATACCTCAATATCAAAACATAAGACAGACATATAAGAGTCTCCAAGTACCTAACAAAGAACAAGTTAAAATGTTCTCACATAGTTTTAGCTAAAAAGAAAAACCCAAAACTCTCCTCAAAAATAGTCTAATTTTTTTAAAGTCTAAATTGGCCACACACTGGAATTATCATAATTCTCAACCCATTAGGGACTATGTATCTTCAGTACAGTGTGGAGAAAAAGCTGATGCAAATCAGGAATATTTTGTCTGTAACTTAACCTGTCTCCTCCAGACATAAAGATTATTGACTTTTCTGAGAGTAAAATCTTTAAGAAAAAGGCTATGATGAAGGAAGGAATCCAAGGTCAAGGGAAATAAACTCAGTGCAAAAGGCCCCAACTAGTCTAAATAAAATAAGCAGCTGTGTTTCCAGGCAGCTTGTTAAATTCCAAATAATTCCACAATTTTGAAAGTAAGGGACTATCACAAACTCACATTTGAAAAACACTAATATGCCCCTTATGTGGCAAACTCTTTAACTTATTTCCATCCATTTAGCTGTCTGTAACAGGTTAAGTATTGTTACAATCTCCAAGGCCACACAGCTATTACATGGCAGAAGCATGATTAGCTGATACTCTGAGCCACCATTGTATAATGCCTCTGCTGAGACAAGCCACCACCTAAGTATAACTGCAGAAAATGTCCCACGCCTTTCTAAATTTGAAAAAACTAGGTAGGAAATCTGAGCAAAAGTTTACACCTGAATGACAGATATAGATTCCCCTTTCCCCCATTTACTATGGCATACTTTAGGAAATAATCAGTGCTTTAGGTATTAAATATAATATTAGTCTCTATTTCTCTATGGAAAAGTAGTAAAGTATAATTGATTAATCATCAAGTATTTACTGAATATCCACTCAAGGTCTAGTCTTGATATAAGTTATAGGTAGTGGAAAGAAATCAAAACATGTCATTAGCCCCATGAGATTTGAACAAGATTTCCTCCAGTCCCTCAAGGTGACACATGCCTAAAATCCCAGTTACTGGAAAGGCTGAGGCAGAAAGATCAAGTTCAAGGCCAGCCTGGGCAACCTAGAAAGAAGAAATATGGCCAGAAATGATTAAGGAGTAGATCCACAGATAATAAAGCACCAATAATTGCAGAAAAATAAGTAACTACCCTAAAAACTCTAGTGTCTACCATGAGGGACTGTTGCTAAGTTGTTAAGTTGACATTGACCTATGTACAAATAATCTCCCATATAAACTCAAAGATTAAAAAAATATTCACGGAAAGGCTAAAAGTGTAGCTCAGTGGTAGTATGTTTGCATAGTATGTGTAAAAGCCCTGTATTTGATCCCTAGCAGTGCAAAAAAAAAAAAAAAATAGACAATGTTCATAGCCCATCATCAATTCCAACTACTGGAATACATTTCAAAAGAACATTCTAAGTTTATTTTAAGTGTGTTAATGCAAGATTTGAGCTAACAGTGGTTTTCTCAAGGCTTTCTTTGCTTTTCTCACCTCCTCCACCCAAAGGAAGCCGAAGGGATATCCAAAAGATAATATGTGCAATTTTAATGAGCTCCCTGTTTCTATAAGGAGTCTATAAGATGCAGGAGGAGGTGGCGAAAATAGAGCTATTTTTTTTTTTCCACAGACCTCAAAGTTTTGCTAAGGAAGAACCAAGGAAAATTTAACTTCTGAGATGTTTAACTTCCTTCATTGAATACACAAGCCAGATAACTCCTACTTATTCTTTATTTCTAACTAAACAGCACCTCACCTCCTGTCTCCTGAATGCAGAGAAAAATACATAGATCCTCCCCAGAGAAAGCTACAGTATACTGTTGTGGCTGAAGGGCAAGTATAGTGATACAGGAAGGTGGGGAGTTTACATGTTTTCTGCAGTGACTATGGCCAATCTTTAGAGCTAACTGCATACCCTTCACACTGTCTTTATATTGAACAGCAAAAACTTTATAAGAAAATCCAATCATAAACTCTAGATATAATGACTACATTAAAAGGAAGCATTTGAAGTTCACAGTGGTTATTGCTTTTCAGACCTTAGTTATGATACCAACTCTGTCATTTGTGGAGCAACTAATGTATCAATGCCGAAGGACATGTGTGAACTAAAGACCCTTACAATTCTTATTTATCAAAACAACTAGTGGGACATAGAGGGACTCTAGACAAAGAAGGAAAAACCTTAGTGAGCAAAGAAGGTGACTTAACTGAAGTTGATGGCGGTTGTGGGAGTCGGGGACACCCTAATGCACATTCAACAAACTTATCAAAGTTCATCAATAAACTGAACTTGAGAAGGAGGGAGGGCAGAGTAGTGGGGCGGGAATTGGGCAAGTGTTAAATGAGAAATGTGCGCATGTGTGCCTTTACCAGTTTGTACCTAACTAAAGATGTATGATTACAATGCACCAACCAATAAAAATAAAACTATAGGGTATTTTGCCACTGTGTGTTACTTCTGAAAGCTAATTGTGATAGAACAAAATAAAAAGGACTCAACTTATTCAAAAGCACTCAGAGTACATCCACAGGTGAAAACTCCTTGAACATAATGGATGGGAGTTCTCATGGTCAAAACCTTGACCTTACTGGGAAAGGATCTCTCCATGAATAACTGGGGATTGTTGAAGGGAAGCTCCTTCTAAGCACTACACAAATGTTTCTCAAAACACTTCAATAAGAGAAGTTTGAGACATTATTTTCAATCATACATCTACTTGTTTTATTTTTCTGATATTGAAAAATGATATTGTCAATGTGAATATTAATGATGGTGGTTAACAATAAGATCTGCTTAACAAGTGAGAGCCTGGCATGGTTCTAGGCATGCCCCACACAATAATCATGCTAAGGTCACCACAACTTTATGTGGAGAGGTGCTGTTATTATCCATGTTTTACTTTTTTAGTTGTTTCTTTTTGGTACTAAGGATTGAACTGAGAAGCATTCTACCTCTTATCTACACCCCTAGTCCTTTTTATTTTGTTTTGAAACAGTCTCCTTAAGTTGCTAAGAGTCTCATTGCATTGCTAAGGCTGTTCAAGCCTGTGATACTCTCTCAGCCTCTCAAGTACTGGGATTACAGATGTACACTACCATGCCCAGCTTATTATCCCTATTTTAAAGTTGAAGAAATTGAGGTACAAGGATTAACAATAGCAGTGTTGTAAAATCGGGATTCAGTCTCAAGCCATGTAGTTCACACTCTGTGCCCTTAATTTCACCATGACTCTCAAATGCATTCTAAATGCCATCCATATGCCTTCTCACGCCACTCAATTGAAGAATCACAGGAGAGCATACTGTAGAAATAAGTCTCTTTCTAACTACAATTTAGAATTTACCTTCAGACATCTTTCCTGAAAAGTACATTTTCCATAATCCTAACATGTCTGTAAAACTTAAACCAGGTGCCGCCTGAAAGTACTTAACAGCATAATCAAAGAACTTTTCAGCAACTTCTTTATGTACCAGACTTGCAGGAGTGCAACATTTCACGTTAACATCTACAGCTTTACCTCTTTCTAGTGAGAGAGAACAAGTTCAATGAGCAATGATGTTCAAATGATTGGTGATGAAAGCAGTAAATCCTGTCGAAGTCTTTTGACTTACTCATAAAAATCAAAGCACATGTCAAGAACAACGCAATGGCAAACATCTCATTTGTGTTTGTAAATTTTAATGTGGTGTTTATATTCTACTAAACAACTTTGGTGTTGAACAAGGTCCAGCAGGAGCATGTCTTTGAAAGAATGTAAAATTCTAGTACCCTTTTGTAAGGTAGTTTTTACAGTACCCCAAACCAGCTACTATTGAATGGATTAACTGGCTATAACAATAATTGGTTTATATTAAATGCAGGAGAAACAGTGAACACAACTTCCTTACCTGAAGGACCAAATGCTTACATGTATTATGTAAAGAGACACTGTCTCAAGAATGTGTCAAGGGTAGGACAAAAGAAATGCTGGATTTTGAGATCATAAAGATTTGAGAAAGCTAATTGGAGCCTCTCTTTAGCCCGGAGTCCACACACTCAGTGAAGAACAAGGATGGATGGATAAGACCTGAGGTGAGCTGGAAGAGCACATCTTGTCCGAATATATCCAACAAGGGAGGGAGGGAAGGTGAGTAGGAAGGAAGGAAGGAAGGAAGGAAGGAAGGAAGGAAGGAAGGAAGGAAGGAAAGGAAGGGAGAGAGAAAATAGTCTAATCATATTTGATTCGGTTACTTAATCCTAACTCCCTCTTTAAACATTAGTCTTATAGTTCCCTGCCAAAGCCCTCAAATATGTTATCTGCTCTCTATACCCTACATTTCAAGAGACTTTCTTGTCATTTCAATTCAAGCAAAAGGACATATATGTATCAACAATTAATTTATTGTTTTCTCACAGTTTGAGAGACTAAAAAATTTACATACTCTATTAGAGTGGTCAAACATGTGTGCTGGAGCCAGCACAATCTTGGTGTGAATCTTATTTCAGTTAGGGTCACACATGGGAAACCTGATCTAGAACAAGTGTCTTAATCTCTCTGTATCTCCATTTTTCCCTATAAAATGGGAGTACTGGAAGCTCCTCAGGAGTGTTGGGTTGAATGAATAAATACTTGATTAATCCTGTTCCTATTAAGTCTTCCTCAAAGAACTATTTCAACTATTTTAAAAATCATGAAATTTGGACTAATCTAGAATATACAAAGTACTTAAAAGACGTCACTAAAAAAATTTTTAAACTGGCAATTGAACTAAATAGGCACTTCACAAAAGAGATACAAATGGCCAATAAATATATGAAAAAAATGCTCAACGTCATTAGCAACCAGTGAGATGCAAGTAAAAACTACACTGGGACTCCATCTAACCCCAACTAGAATGACAATCATCAAGAAATCAAAGAATACACACTAGAGGATGTAGAGAAACAGGAACTCTTCTATACTGTTGGTGCAAATTAGTACAGCTGCTATGGAGGTCAGTGTGGAGAGTCCTCAGAAAATTGGGAATGGATACCACATGATCCAGCTATACTACTTCTGGGTATCTTTTCAAAGGGATTGCAATCAGAAAATTATAATATATGTATATCCACGCTTATAGATGTATAATTCACAACAGCTAAATTATGGAATCAACCTAGGTGTCCATCAACAGATGAATGGATTACAAAATTATTAGATACCCACGCAATGGAATTCTATTCAGCTACCGAGAATAACAGAATAAGGTCATTTACAGGAAAATGGATGGACCCAGAGAACACTGTTAAGATTATCCAGTCATAGAAAGTGAAGGGGCATACGTTTTCTCTCATATGCAGAAGCTACGGAGTTATCGCAATACATGAGGACTTCAGATAACGGAGGAGAAACTCCAGTGGAGCCAGAGTGGTGGCCTAGGGAAAGGGGGAAAGAGAATCAATGAAGGAAACACTTCTATTGACATTATGCATGTGTGTGAAAATACCACAACTTTTATTTGTGTGTGTGTGTTTGGTGGGGGGGAGGGGGATTGAACCCAGAGGTGTTCTACCTCTAAGATAAACTCCCTACTTGATTTTGAAACAGTGCCTTGCTAACTTGCTGAGGATCTCACTAAATTGCCAAGACTTACTTCAAACCAACAATCCTCCTATCCACTACCACCAAATACTGGGATTACAGGCATGCATCACCATACCTAACTCACAATTATTCTAAACAGATTTCCCTAGAGGCCTCCAGATTGACCATAGATAAAAAAAAAAAAAGACTCCAATATAGTGGCTTTAAGTTCTCAAACAAGTTATCAGATTAAGATACCCTTATACTGGTTTATTATAAAACAAAGTGCTTCAGGGAGATATTAAGAGTGAGCAGTGCCCCTAGAGATTAGGGTTCATAGAATCAATGACTAATCAAAGTTGTGTTGCCACCTTCACATATGTGTCTTATGTTGACACTGAGTTTTAATCCTCTACTCAGTTTTTGCTGTTACTTCATCTTTGTGACAACATGTTTCAAACTGTTCTACTACATCTTAGGACATTTTTATTACTTTATGCCTTCAGATGGAAGAGCCTTGAACATCATTACCTAGATATAACATGGGCAGCTTCTACTCTCAAATTCCACACTTTCAGTCCTAAATCATAGCTATTTCGTTCCTCAAGACCAGTGTGAACACCAGATGGAAACTACTGTCATGTTTGGGTTTAAAGGATAGCTAACCTCTAGTATATTAAGGAGTTACTCTGCACCAGGCCCAGTGGTGAATTTTACATATGCATTAAGTCTCACAAAAACTGATGGATTATTACCCATCTGTTTTTACCCATTATACTAAGAAGGAAAACTGAAACAAAGTTTTTTCACCTAACCAAAGCTTCTCAGCACAGCTCAGATTCAAAGGTAGGCAATGTGGTCTATAGCCTGAGTTTTTCCCTAGAGTTATGCAGTACCTGCAGAGTGTGACTGTGGTTGGGGATAATGCTTAAGCTTCGTGTCATAAATTTCTCTTATACAAGTATATTAATACCTAACTCGGTCTATTACAAAACCTAAGATAAAATATATAAACTACCTAGTATAACGGTTAATAGAGCTGGCATTTAATAGAAGATAACTGTTCAATGTGTCTCTGTGCATGCAGGAATGTGGATTATATATACTAACAGTCATACATATGCTACGTACACACACTTTCTGACTAAGCAAAACATGAAAATGCAGGTCTCCTTCCATCTGAAATTCTGGGAAGCTTGTGGGAAGGTTAGGAAGAGACTTTGCTGAGTTGGATTTGTGTTCATCCACATTCTATGGGATCTTTTGTGATGCTTCTACCTGTAGGAGGATTATACATGCCACCCAATTTAACTTGGCCATACTAGATAGTTTAATTTGGCCAACAAAAGGCATGCAGAAGTGAAACCATGGTGCCACAGTGATATAAAAGAATATCTATAATGGTTTATAATGATGAAAAATGTGAAATGTGAGAACTACAAATGGAAGATTAAAACTCAATGTCAACATAACCTCTGGTTTTAAGAACTAATGCATTATTTATAATCTCTTTTCTCTCTGCCACAAAACCAGCAAGACTCTATTCTCCTACCTATTAGCCTAGAAATCAATTGGAGAAAATGTGTCAGAGTTGCAGCCAAATCATAACAGAAATGTCTCAGTACTGCAAAATACACTTTTATTTTTTGCAAGCTGCTAACGTGTACAGGTGATTTTTCAGCATGGTCAAAACTATGCTAGCTGATACCTCAAGCGCTATGGGATGCTTCCACCAGACCTTCAAGCTTGGGGGCTGATACATACATGATCATCTCCCCAACATACATATATGCTCTCCAGCCACAGACAAGATACAATCATTGTGGTAGCAATGAAAGATGACTGAGTTTTCTCTGCTTTGGGAATTTGTTTTTAATTTAACCTTCCTAGATTTTATTAGTGTTATCTATGGGGAGAAAGCAAGTCAGAGAAAAATGAACTACATTCAAACTTTCACACCTAAAATTTTGAAAATCTGCAAATATCTAGGTCCCATATTTTGTTTAAAGGATAACCATAACTTAAAATTCTATGAATTATGAAATTATTCCAAGTACTAAAATGAAAACGTAATCACTTAAATTTTACCACATGTACAGTGGAAGGACTTCTTGATTTGGAACTAGAAGACCTGGATATGGATTCAGGTCCTGCTCTGTAGCAGCTATGCTACGAGATGCCAGTCCTATCCACACTCCTTTATTTGCGAATGACCCCATTTTTACTTCTCTGCTCAAGTGCAGCCATGTTTGTGACAAATGAATGGTTAGTCTTTATGCCAAGTAACTTTAAACAAGCCTCCAGTCTGCAAGGCCAGGCACCATATGGTATAAATGTACTTCGCTTCCAAGCCTTCAATGTCTCTGAGATTACATTATAATAAATATATTTTACTTATGCTATGTAGAGGGAGCTTTTTTAACTTGTAGTAAAAAAATACATTGATTAAAACACGTGAGCTTTAAGTAAATTACTGTGAGCCTGAATCTCTTAAGCCACAGAATGGATTAAAATATCTTCACTTGGTTGTTCTAAGATTCCAGTAATGTGAATATGGGCAAATACATGAGAGTGATCACTTTTAAAAGAAAGCTCAGCAGAACAATTCCAATCATTCCTAAACATTCTTCTACATTCTTGGGCAAGGAAATCATGGGTAATGAAATATAACAACCACACCTACCATATTTATTCCAAGTATGTCAAATTTAATCATAGTAGAATAACTTATACTATATTAAAACATTATTTAATTAAGAGACCTAGTATTTTTATTCCACATGTAGATGTATGTGTGTGTGTGGCGGGGGGGTGGTATTGGGGATTGAACTCAGGGGCATTTTACCTCCGAGCCATACCTTCAGTCCCATTTTATTTTTATTTTGAAACAGGGTCTTTACTAGGTTGAGGAGAGTCCAATTTGCTGAGGTTGTCTTCGAACCTGCTCCTCCTATCTCAGACTCCCAAGTACTGGGATTACAAGTATGTGCCACCATGCCCAGCTCACATAGAGATTTTAAATAATTATTTTAGAAGACAGTAGCCAGGTGTGGTGGCGCATGCTTGTAATCCCAGCATTTGGGAGGCTGAGACTGGAGGATCCAGGTTCAAGGCCAGCCTCAGCTACCTAGTGAGGCACTCTGCAACTGAGTGAGACCCTGTTTCAAAATAAAGAATAAAAATTAGGGCTGGGGGTGTAGCTCGGAGCTAGAATGCCCAAGTTCAATCCTCACTACCAAAAAAAAAAAAGAAGACAGTGAATTTTAGTTGGTCCTCTTAATGTTTCACTTTGTTAAAATTACCTAGTTCTGTTTAAAAAATGCATACCCTAGATTTTAATAGGCTTTAAGATACAGTTTCTTAGAACTGCTTATAGAAAATTCTTAAACTGATAGGAACTCCCTTTTTGGAAAGAAGAAAAGGTTAATTGGGTTTAGGGATATCTTTTTGGGACCTTGGGGATTTGGGGTTTATTATCTTCCTTTGTATAGTCTTAGAAATGATATTTACTCATGGAACCATTATCAGGTTACCTACTTTACCTTGTAAACATGGTGTTTAATAATTACCATCCCTATGTATGTGATATTTTCCTTGCAAGGAAACATTGACATTTTTCTCCAAAATGACTCAAAGAAATATAAGGAATACTGCTGGGGGACATATTTTAATAAAGCTGATCAATTCCAAGTCATTTTAAAAGCAAGACAGGAATATTAACTGCTCAAACCATGAAGCTCATTTTAGATGCTATGCTTATCTTTTCCTAGCACTCTGTACTGGACACCAAAGGTTGTACACACCTGTTGTCTTCACCCATTTTGTGTCCATTTAACAAAATGCATGAGGCTGAGTATTTTTAAAAATAGAGATTTATTTAGCTCACAGTTCTGGTGGCTGAAAGGTTGCAACAGCATGATACCAATCCCAGTGATGTCCTCTGTGTCGTGACAAAGCAGAGACACGGAAAGGGACCAGGGCAGAGGATGGCCCTGCTGTAGAAGAACCTACTTTCCCAAGATTCAGTCACAAGACACTTGCCCCACTCCCAGGAAACATCATTCATGTCTGGGTGAGGTTGGAACCCTCAGGACTTAATTATCTTCCAGGAGGGCCCTCCTCCTAAGTTTCCACCACCTTAGTACTATCACACTAGGGTCCTAACTTCCATCACACTAAATCTTGAAAAACAAATCAGACTCAAAACATAGTACTTCTCTAAAACATCATTTTTTTAAAGGTTGTTTTCAATGTGGGAAATTATTCTAACTCTCCTATATCAACTTTTCATGGACCAAATCTGTAGAGTCATGGTTTATTCCATAATGGTCATTTTTATGAGATACATTAGTCTTGCAAATATTTTCCAAGTTATCTTTCTTCGATGTGCTTGTATATTGCTTGAGAGTAGAAAATTTGTTAAAGTGCTTCCCTGTGAAAGGATACTTAACATAGAAGCATCAGCATATTGGAATTTAATGGCTAAAGTGTGTGGATTCCAGCCTGAGCTTGATCCACTTCAATTTCAGCTATGGAGCTACAAATGGACAAAAAAAAAAAAAATGCAGAGCCATTCTGAGTGACACTGTTATGCATCAAGTATTATTTATTACACAGTGTCCTCATTTTCCTCTTCACATTAAAATGCTTAGCTCATTAGAATTTTCTCAGGTGTTAATCTAAGAAAACGTAACCAACACAGTACCAACCCACAACAGAAACTCAGTATTTGGGATCATTCAGAAGAAACTAGCAAAATCTTGGACTCAGAGTCCAAAATTAAGTATTTCATAAAGGCAAAATTCAGCACTAAACATAACATCAACAGTTTGTATTTCTGCAAACACCTCAGAAAATAATTCTACTAATGAAGGCAGTAGGCAGTTATACATTCATTAGAACACTTTTAAACCAAAATAAAATCATTGTCATTTCTGAGGCATTCAACATTCTGAAGCAGGAATTACCAAAATGTGGTTAAGGGATCATCAGTGGTCTACGTTCATCTCCCGCCAAGTATTGTTTAAACAGACATGTAATATGATTCATATTCTGAGAACACTAATTAGAATATTAAGTAATTTATTATGACTCCTGCTCATCAAGTTTTAAGAAAAACATTGCCCATCACCCCATTTAAAATAGCAAACTTCATTTCTCCTGTCTTTGTCTTGTCTTAATTATAAGCAGAAATATATAAGCAAATAACTGGGGGGTTTTGTCTGAACTGCTACATATTGAAAGCATTAAGTTAAAAAAATCAGCTATCAAATGTCTGTCAGTAGAAATCTAATCTGTCATGGGACAAAGGGGATAAGCAAAGATATGAACCTTTTGACCAGCAGGGGAGACTTGTTCTGCTACAGGAGCCATGGAAAGGTATATGGCAGCAAATACATTGCACAAAGGACAGGAACTAAAATAAAAACAACAGTTATCAAGACCAGTGTCTAAAACTTCATCAGTTTCAAAAAATGAAACTAATACTCTGCAGTTAGCATTTTAGTTCTAACATTAAGACACAGTACTTCTAAAGCAGGACTGCCCCACAATAGTACTTTCTACTATGAAAGAGTTCTCTTTTGCCCTATCCAATATGTAACCACTAGGTTCTACATAGCTTAGTACTTAAAATGTGGATAGTATAGTTGATAATATAAATTGGTAGTTTTACTTAATGTTATCTAATTCAAATAGCCACACAGGCTAGTGGCTCCCATATTGTAAAGTACAAGTCTAGGATCCTCACCCTGGAACAAAGGATAGTATGAAATGGAAATACAGTCGGCAAGAAAACAAAGCAGATGGATAAGAAAAACATCAAGACCAGATGAACCTAAATGAGGCTGGCCCAATGTCTTATTTTCATTTTAATTGTCTCTATGTTTCACCTTTAAGCTATGGAACATAGCTTACTACATTATACCAAATGTAGATGTAATAGTTGTAGCCGTTTTTTATAAATAAGCGAAAATACATTCATTGTAGAGTGTGGGTAGTCAAATGTCTGCCTCATTTTTAATAATAAACATTTTTAGATATTGTTCAGGAAAGCCAACTGATCTGGAAGAAGCCAAGTGGAAATTACCAGCATGCAGGCCAGGTACGCAACACCTGCAAGCCCTAGAGAGTGGCACCTGCACAGGGTCTGATTCTGCTTGAGTGGAACACATGATGTCACTAATATTAATATGTAAGATTTGCGTATACATTAAATTTGGACAAATTGAGAATATTTTTTTACCACATAAAGTAGCTTAGCTGCCAAGATATGTTCATGACATTTTTAATCATAGATCTAAGAACTAATTAAATGTCTTATAATATTTAATAAAAGGCAGTAATTCAGGATAAGGGAAAGATTCTTATTAGCATGGATGAATCTACTTGAGCTAAGAAATCTAACTGTAATTATGAGGGGAAATACATGTTGGAGGGAAATTGAGAATTTTCAGCATGAGAACACACTGAAGAGTCATTTTATCTTATGGTTTTCTACACTTTCAGTTAAAATAATCTAAAAGACAAAGGCCAACTCTTTAAGCAGCTATTAATTAAATTATTGGCTTTCATAATGAATGATATAGATATCAAAAGACATTATTCACTTCATGTCTAGGGTATGTAATGATATTTGAACTTTATTGCAACTTAATACAATTTTAAATTGATTTTATGTTGAAGCTGCAAGATCTT
The DNA here is from genome assembly GCA_004027655.1 of Graphiurus murinus. Taxonomy (NCBI): domain Eukaryota; kingdom Metazoa; phylum Chordata; class Mammalia; order Rodentia; family Gliridae; genus Graphiurus; species Graphiurus murinus. The sequence continues at coordinate 369,501 of PVLC010000004.1, forward strand.
AGCACCTTTCAATAATAAACAGTTTCACATGTAGTCTTCAGAATGCTGCATATTCACCATCAGAAATTAAGCAATATTTCAAAAGAAAGTAAAAATCCAAGTTTTGGCTCTTATGTATCTGAAAATTTTCCAAGTCCTGGGGTAGAAAAATTATTCAAATACCAGAATCCTATAGATCCCAGAATGTAACAGAGCCTTTTACCAAAGACTCATAACCCTCCATATGCAGGTCACATTCAGATTGAGGCCTTTGTCTCCAACTATACTTGTTAAATTCTATTTTTAATGATACAAAAAATACATCTTGAGAAAAGGAAGGTATTAATTACTGGGAAGTTTAGTGAAAAGTAAACCACTTTCACCCACAATTGGCATTACGTTGTAGTGCTAAGCTTATTTGTTCCAGGTCCTCAATATGATTATCTCTTCATCTTTTCATATATGAGTCATCAGGATCCTAAAGAAACTATGTAGTAACAGACTAGAATATGAAAGCAGCAATTTCTTTACAGTAGCTACCATATGCTAAGCACAATGTTAGGAGATTTGTGTATAATTTTTCTTCTTCCTAAAACAATCCAGTACAGGTGACTGTCAATACCCTATTTTACAGGCGATGCAATCTTAGGCATAAGGAGACTGAAAAGCCTGTCCAAGACTATTCATTCATCTAGTAACCAGAAGAGCTGGAAATCAAAAGCTATCTTAAAGCTGTCTCCCCAAGACCAAGGAGTCGGGCGAGTTGTAATGTAGGCATAATGAAGAAATACAGGAGCAGGAGCACTGGGAGGGGAGATTTTCCCTTCTCTGTGCCCCTCCTCCTAATTCTCATCTCTTTTTGTCAGCAGCATTCTCCACGGCATTGCTCTGGCATGACAGCCACAGACAGTAGCCAACACTGGCATTAATACCAGCGTGTTTGTTAACAGCAAAAGAAACAACATCTACAGGAGTGTGTGCCCTGTGTAACACATGCAGGAGGTGAATTTAATGATATGAGACCCAACTGTCAAAAAGAAAGATTCAAGGATCATTAATATACTTTTTCTTTAAAAACAATGCAAAGCCTAAAACATTGAAAAAACAGACATCTTGAGAATACATTTTTACCAAAATATGCAAGGCATATTTGTTTGAGCTAGAATGTAAGTTTCAAAGCTATAAGTGACTTCATGTAGCACAATTTTCTCCCACAGGCATTGTCATTTTTTTTCTGGAAAACCAATACTAATACAAGGACTCAGTCATTACAAGATGCTACATGGGTCCTTTGGGCACTACTGTCTACTGGTATCCCCAAATTCCAGGTGGTAACATGGAGGTCACAATCATTCACCTCAACTATTGTGGTTTCTTTCCCTTAAAAATTTCAATTTAAAAGCCTCTCTTAAAATATCTTTCCTATTTACTTGTATTAAGTTTCATTTTTTAATTGTCTAGACAAAAGTTAATAGGGGTTCTGAACTCAAAAATTACAGTAATAGTAGTACTTAATGCCTTTACACCAAAATCATAGCACAAAATTTAATTATTAATAAACTGAATTTAAAGTTTAAAAATATTAACCTTCAAAAGATACAAATATTAAAAGATAAACCACAACTTTTATGAATCACACTTGATAAAGGACTTGTATTTGAAATACACTAAACTCAACTCAATCCAATTTAGAAATGCACAAAAATTTCAGTAGATATTTTGACAAAATAGTAATAAATGGATAAGCATATGTAGTCACTTATTGTGGATGTAAATTAAAGCTACAGTGAGATTTTATCACACACCTACCAGAAGGGCCTAAAATCAAAGTGAGAACATCAAACTTTAGTAACAATATAGAGAAACTAGATTACTTACATGTTTCTGATAAAAATTAGTACAGTCATTTTGGAAAATAGATTGGAAGTCTCATGAATTAAATAAACACATGCTTTATGGCCCAGCAATTTCACCCCTAGGAATCCTGTTTTTGTCCTAAAAGTAATGTATACACAAATATTAATACACAAACAGTCATGGCAACATCATTCATAATAGCCTAAAATGGAAACAATCTAAATGCCCATCAATAGGGCAATGGGATCTATCCATACAATGGAACACTATTCAGCAATAAAAAAAATAATGAATTACTGAGAGGTGCTACAACATGGATGAACCTGAAAAACATGCTAAGTGAGAATCCAGACACAAAAAACATGTGCATTCTCGAACATGAAAATCCATGGAGACAAAGCGTAACAGTTGCCTGGACTTAGACTGATTGCAAAAGTGCTCAGAAGAATTTGAGGTTGAATATTTTCTATGACTGAATAGTAGTGGGTTGTGGCACAACTACAAATTGATTAGAAATAAATTAACTGTACCTTTGGGTGAATTTTAGGGTATGCACAAATATATTTAAATAAAAATGTAATATAGCAATGCCTTGTATGGCTATTCTTATTTTCCAACTGGAATAAAATAGTTAAACCCAAAAAGTACAAAGGCTATTAAAAATGACAGCACTGTGGCCACTTCCCAGAATAAATCTTGATATGCTTTACATTGTTCTAATTCTTTTTCACAGTACCTCAATTGCTTGAATTCCGTACAGGAAGAACTATTATCAACCAGTATCTCACGAGCAGTTAACAGTTTAGATATAAACTGTCCTCGGGTTTTGATGCTCTGGAGGCCCTAGGAAGCAGGTTCCTGGGGGCAGGGACAGCTACAGTGTGTGTGTATATATTTTGTGTGTGTGTGTGTGTGTGTGTGTGTGTGTGTGTGTGTGTGTGTGTCCTGGCCCCACGGTGCTGCAGCTGGCTCCCGCCATCTCTCTCTGCTTCAAGGCATCATGTCCCAAGGAATTATTGCCCTGGCTCTTGATTGGCAGCCTGCATAAAATGGACTGTATTTATATGGACTGAAGTGTCTAGATAAACCTTTCTTCCCCTAAGTTTGCATGTCAGGTATTTGGGCAACAGCAGTGAGAAGGCTGACTTAATTCTCTCATTGCTCCTGGTTATTAGTGTTTTAACTAAATTCAAATATGATTAAAAATCAATTAAAATTAGAATATAATGTTTTGTAACATCTTAATGCTGTTCTACTTTTCCAAGATTTAAAACCTTTAAAATCGGCAAGTCAAATGGAATCCATTTCTTTCCCGTAATACACACGTAATTACTAAGAATTAAAGGCTGTTAGAAAGCTTATTCTTTTTGACAACATATGTGATGTCAGTCAGAACCTTAGATTCTTCCTTCTCACAGGTAAATCTCAGTGGCAGCTTTGAGAACACAATGTACCCTTTCTGTTCCTGTTTCTCTCTTATGAGAAATTGAGGAAAATACGTCTTTCCTCCTTCACAGGGTTGTGACAGGCATCACAGCCAAATGATACTCGTATCCTATATATCGGTAACTGAGGTTTTCCAGTTGTAAAAAATCACACGTACAAACTTTGCTAGTTATTGAAAATGCCCCTCAAAATCTCTGAAAATGGCATTCAAGTTGAACTCCATCAGCCTAATAGTGGGCTAGGGTGAGACACCAAATGAGAACAGGCACGCCTGTCCTCAAGGAACTTATGGCCTGGAAGGAAAACCCAATTATTTTTATGTAATATGGTCACCTTCTTCCTATCTGCTTAATACACGCATAGGTCACAGAGGAATACATTTTTTGGTGTAAGGTTTTTTGTACAAGTAGGTTTGGTCCTGCAAAACAAAAGTGATGCATCACAATTTGGTAATGACTTAGGTTTTTATTCTCCTCCATGAAAGTGATTTTGGAAAATAGCAACACACTCCAGATTAGGCAAAAGACAGATCAAGTCACTTCCAATAAGTATCCTAATTGGTCACTTGATGACAACTGCCTTGGGTGATGAATTACATCTATAAAATGGGGTATCTGCAGCTTTGGAACTGACAGTTTATTTGTATTTAAAGTTAGGAGTCTTGACTCAAGGGGAAGGCAGCATCTCTAGTCCTCAATGGGATCTTTAATGAAAAATTTGCTCTAAGCTTGGATGAATAAATCAAATGCATTTCCACAGCTGCTCCAATTAAACCAGGATAACTTAAGTAAACAAAAGCGTTTGCATATAATCTCAATGTAAAAAGAAAAAAGAAAAAAAAAACTTGTCTTGTGGATTCCTGTTTGTGGACTGAATCAATTACACAGTCACCTCTCCTACAACTGAGATCTACACCACGATGGTCTTCCTTAACATACCCTCAACTCTGCCTTCCTTTCCATTTCCAAAATGTCAGGAAATGCCTATAATCTGTAAAAATGTTCCACCAACACATAATTGCTTGAATGCTGATAAACAATGTGCAATTTTTAAATGATGAGTTCCATTTCCATGTATCAGCTAATATTAAAAACATCTGTTAGTTAAGCTCAGTGGAAGGGAAATGCTGGTTATCCACTGAAGAGAGAAGTTTGCATTCATCCCAGAGATAGCTCTGCTGCCTAACAGCCTGGTCATTTCTAAGATGCTTAAAGGACTGGAAATTCTTAACTTTCTCTCTTTACCAGGAGTGGCCTCAAGTGAGATGATAATTGATATAATACAATATACTGTGTTTCTGTCCTATTAATATGAAGAGTAAAAATTTTTCTTTAAAAATCCAGGGTCTCTACATCCATTATTGAAGCTGAACCATTATTGAGGCAGAATGGAAGAACTCCTCAGTGCACCATTATTTAGCCTGTAAACAAATACCAGAGACTGGATGACTCAAAGGGGGTCTCACAAAGGTAACAAAACTATTGTCTAGTGCTATGGTTTTCAATTTCTAAAGAACTTCGGAACCTTTCAAACTGTCTTCTGGCCCTACAGAGCTCCATTGAGCTTTCCTGGGAATCTGGAATCAGGAACATTTAATTCAGGCATTGCTGTGCCAGGCATGTTGAATGTGTTGAGCATTTATGGTGTAAACAGCAAAACAAACGTCAATGAAAGCTGATGTCTATTTAATAGCAACAACACTCACAAAACTCAAAACAGACATATTTAATGAGGTATTTCAGTCTGGAAGTTTAGAAAAATATTATTCTGGGACTTTCAAGTCAAAAGCATGAATGCTTACTCCTGCACTGTCATTTGACCTGTAATTAAAAAAAAATAAATAAAAGACCTCTCAACCTCTTTTGGGGGGGGCCACTGAGGTGGAGTATCACTAAGCTCTACTTTTAAGGATGGAATACTGAAGGTAATGAATTAGGAAGTGGGGCAGGTAATTTAAATTAAGGACTCACTCACAGGACAATGGAGAGATAGGGGGGATTCTAGAAAGTTCTAAGAAATTCTGACACTCGTTCCTCTATCTTGTAACAGTACATAGGTCTAAGTCTCCACAATCCTTTGGATTGGTCATAAATTCATGACTCTGAAAGTTAGGAAAAATAGTTGTAATAAAGCTTTTCCCCCTTGAAGGGCCTAGGACCTTCCTAGTCTAGCCGGCTGGGGCCAGGCTACCCATCTGAGTACCTCCCAGCTTATCTGCAGCTTTGACTACTGTTAAGACCACCAACTCAACCACGTTGTTGTCTCAGAGTGAAAGCAGTTCAGATATTGCTTCAGCTCTAAATTGCTAATACAAGCATTTTATTCAGTCAGATTTTCCTAACATAATTTGGTACATGGCTTCAATTTCCTCAAGTTGATATATAATCATTAATGTGCTATTGTCTGTCTCAGAAGTATACAGGATGTACATGCTTTCAAGGCCCAGAATAACATCTGTGTATCACACCAGCTAACCACAGCCGGATGGGGTATAAAAATCTCCCAGGAGATTTCAGGCAGAGTTTAACACTGGTTGTCAGAATGCATACTGTGTCTCAAATATGGCAATAAATAGGGTGTTAATAAAAGTTAAGTAAATATGCTGCACTTTGCTTTGTGTTGAAAGCAAGCCACTTGTGTTTAACTAGATTTTAAAATCAGTCACTAAATTTGTTGGATAAAACAATTCAATCCATTAACCAGTATTTTTCTTAGAACCATTATGATACCTATAAAGGCTTGAAAAGTACTAAATGTATCTACATAAGAAATCATAAATTTCTGAAAACCTTTAGTCCCATCATGAGGGCCATGAAGTATCTCAGCAATCAGTAGGTTACTGTAACTTTGTAGTGACTTTTAAAATAAGATCATAGGGTCTGGACACCCAATTAATTTACAGTGTTTTGCAAGGAACACAATTTCTTGAGATAATCTATAAAGAAGTCATATGATCAAGTAAGTTTGGGGAATACTACAGCTGCTTGCTCAGTATTCTCAAAGCACAACAGCACAATCATGTACCTCAGAAGTCCTGCAATGAAGAATCAGGTTTACTTACTTAACCCAGCATGTTACATCATTAGCCACAGAAACTTTCTCATTTGGTATTTTTATCATACGGTTACAATCTGTGGCACTTTGCACCTAAAATACACACTTTCTCTAACTGTACTGCTGTAGCAATCTTTTGGCTTCTGTTTATTCTTTAAGCAACTGAATATTGAATAATTATGGAGATTATTCAGAGGTCAGATTGTAACTATCTGGCACATTTTTCTGTTTCCCATGACTTAGCTTCCAGCTTCCTATGAGGAAGGACCACCTTACACTTTGCTAAATGAATGAATAAATGCCCTCTCACATTTCCAACATCAGAGATGTTATGGGTTCAGAGGCATTCCCCCCAAAAAAGTATGTGTTGAGGTCCTAATTCCAAGTGTATTTCAAAATGTGATCTTATTCAAAAATAGTTCAAATGAGGTCACTAGGGTAACAGCCTAATCCAATATGACTGATGTGCTTATAAAAATGGTAAATCTGTACAGCTATAATGCTACACATACAGGAAAGATTATGTAGAAATACACAGGGAAAAGACCCTGTGATTGAAAGCTAAAAATAAGTAATGAAACATGATTTTGGCCAACACACAAAGACAAGGAAGGATTCTCTTCTGACACCAGTAGATAGAAGGCAGGCTCCCTAACACCCTGATGCTGGAAGTCTAGCCTTCAGAACTGTAAGACGGTAAGTTTTTAAGTTTTTGTGGTCTCAAACTACCTAGTTTTTGCCACTAGGTTACAGGAGTCCTTATAATGTGTGGAGCCTGTTAGTTAATATGATGAACTGGGTAACAAATTATTTCCTCCTACAGCATCTTTCACAGTAGGCTCATTTATATATTGTCTTACAAGTTGAATTTTGGGTTTCATTCAGCACATTCATACCCTTTGGAGGTAATCTGGACTCAAGTAAAATTATAATCAAAGTAAAAAAATCAATGTCTAATGAGCATTACTATGAAATGGAAGAATTCTACAGAGATGATGGAACATTTTTTAATGGACTATACTATTCTTGATACTTTCCATATCTGGGACATTTATGTACCAAAATTATTTTTCTTTACAGGTCATTCAGTGGACACGAGAATGTAGCCACGTTGAATACTGGGAAGAAAAATGCAATTATATATTTGCAAACAGAATTGAATTTTTAGAAGACATTACTTCATATTGATTTTTTTTTCTTACTACTGGGGATAGAGCCCAGGATATTCTACCTCCAAGCTACACCCTCAACCCTTAAAAAAAAAAAAAAAAAAATAGGGTCTAAGTTGCTGAGGCTGGTCTCAAACCTGTGATCCTCTTATCTCAGTTTCCCATGTAATGGGATTACAGGTGTGAGCCACTTTTTTTTTTTTTTTTTTTTTTTTTTTTACCTTCTCAAGGCACATGGTGAAATTCTACACAGAAGGAACTGAAGGCTAACGCTATTCATGAGCCAGCAAAGATCAGTGAAAAGGTGAGTCTAAACTTAGAAGTTAAAAATCTCCAAGAAAAATACTTTTAGCAGTTGTTGCTTTTCCATAAACAGACTCGTTTAACGAGGACAGCACTCATCACAGTCATGTTACCTCAGAAATGGTGATCTCAAGCCTAAGGGAAGAAATCACTGACTAGGCATCCTGCTGGTCATAGTACTTGGAGCCTATAACCATGGTGTCCAGAAGGGAGGCAGAAGCCACTGATAAGACATGTAGGTGAAGAATATGGAAAATTGTTTTCTCTTACACTCTCAAAGATAAATTGTACAAGTATTTATTTAGTATTCATTGTCCAAAGTTACATCATTTTTTCCTCCTAGTAATTCAATTAAAAAAAACTTTTCACCTAATATCTATACAGAAACTTTTTTAAATTAGAATAGCAAATATACCAATTTAATAATACTATGTGAAGGAAGTACATATAGTATCTCATTATGGTATATACCATGTTATTGTAGTAAAAATTTAGTAAACAGCTATGTAATCCCTATTGAATGCCCAAAATTCTATGAGTGATAGTGAAAAAAATACTAAGGAAACATAAGCATATGGAGGAACATTATGCAAACAGATCTAAACAATATTTCCAACTACATGGTTCAACCTGGTACATCAAGCATTTATCAAGAAACTACAGTAAAGAATTATATGTCAATGGCTCATTAAGATTGTCTTAATATTCACACCCTATATTCATACTGAAAAGAGAAGGGTCTTTGTCCTGTGGTGTCTGTCCCAAGAAGAATACGTATTTTAGAGGCCATATCTGGATCCATGTTTACATATCTAAGGTCTCCCTTTCAAGTGGGGCTTATTAGTGTAAATCCAAAGGGTCTGTTCAACCACATTAAGATAGGAACCATTTACTCCATAATTCATCTTATGTTTTATATAAAGAGCTATTTCCTGGCACACTACAGTTTAACATTACCTACATTAAAACAATACTGCACAAGGAAGAATAAAATCCCCATGCTCTAGGCTCAACATCTTTTTATTCATGACTTACAGACATACACCTAATGTCTAGGCACCACACTAATGTTAATCAAACACCATGGCCTCTAAGTAATAGGTATTTACAAGGTGGCTCTGGGAAGCAATCCATTCTAGTCACCAGCGCAGGAATGACCTTACAACCTTGGGCTTGAAAACTAGATTTTGTAATAACTCACTTTGCCTAAAAGCCGAGAAATCCCAATCTATGTCTCTAATATCACTACATTTGAAAACAATGTAATGGGAAGTGCCAAAATACTTTAAATTTCATGCCATTATTGGCTTTTCAGGATATTACCACTTCAGACAAAATCAGGAATGTCTGAGTATAGAGAAATCCTAGCCATCTTTGATGTTCCCTATCAGACAGGGAAATGATACAGACTGTCTCCTCTGCAAACATCAAGCTGCACACCCTTGGAACAATGCCAATGAGAAACAGGCATTAATGAGTTATTTTCTATTGTTACACATTCTATGGCAGTGCCTTATAATTATGCAAACTACTGAAGGGACAATTTAAAATCTAATCAGGATTAGGAAAAATCCTTACATTATCACTTTTTTTTTTTCTAAGCTCCTTTGTTTTAGGATCTACTTAGCTAGGCTCATTCGGGATATGCCCCTCCTGTAATAAATCAATTTGAATCTATTTTGTCTTCCATGTTTCTTTACATAATGCAAATAAAATGAGCTAAAAACTGACCTCCCTCAAGAGATTAAGCCAGACCTAATTAATTTATATTAAATTGGTGGGTGGGGAGAAACCAATTCAATGTTATTCTATGGCTGCATTTTTCATACACATTTCACTCATCTGAATCCTTGCAAGATATCAAGTGACGTTGTTATGAAAATGCTGGAATCCCAACATAGAACACTAGATTTTTCAACATAAAAGTGGCAGAAAAATCACTTCTAGACCAAATTTGACACACAGAACCCAATTCAACATAAGATATAGGCTTTTAAATTTTTTTGCAGGATGTGGCCTGGAGAAATTCCAAAATTATCACACCATAAGCTATTGAGCACCTTCATCCAAATTTGTTTTTCTATCCCCTAAACGATTATTTAGCTGCAAGGCAATATATTCCCTATCATAAGTATTGAAATAAATGCTTTGGAAAAGCAACACTTGGTCATAATGAAAAAAGTTCAGTCTGTATAAAGCAGTGAAAAATTAAAGTCCTTTTCTCCTCCAGATCCCACTTCTGTTTCCAGGAGTGATGCACTTAATCTATTGCATATGCTTTTATACATTTTACAGAGATGATCATCCTACATTTTTCTCTACTTAAAATGTCTTGTACCTCTTCCCAAGGATGTCCACATCATTCTTTTTAAGGTCTGCACATTCCCTGTATGAAGTTTACCATTATTTAATCGGTTCTCAATTTTTCTTTTTTTCAGGTGTCTGCAGTTTGGGATTTTACAAAACAATGTTATCGTGTGTACTCTTGCTCACACATCTTAGGAATCTGTCCTTTGGCTGCAGAGGTACAGGAATGGTGGTAGTGCTGAGCCAATACTACCAGACTGTCCTCCATATAGCTTGTCCTGATTCATGTTTCTATCTGTTGCTAGAATGAGAAATTCTCATTCCCCAGAACTTCCCAAACTCAGAGAAAAGGGTTGGTAATTCATGTCTGTTGGCCAACATTCTGCAAACATCATACAGCATGTTGTTTCATTTTCTCCTCTCAACACAACCCTACCATTTTCCTATCATCTTCATTTAACAGATAAGGCAATGGGTTTAGAAAAGTTGAGCTGAGGACAAACAGATTAAAACCTGAGGTGCCCAAAATTCCCGCATTCCTGCTTTTCACAGCCTGCTAGTTCCCATTTGACTCCACACACTGTGGGGGTCTTAATTAAAATCCCAGAGCTTGACCCACCAGCCATCTTGGGAGGTTTGACTGAACAAGTAAAGCAGCAGGTAACTCAAACTATGGCAGTTGCAGAATCCCTACTTAGATGGTACTTTGAACCAATATTCTGTTGACACTAGCCTTATAAACAGAAGAGATCTGGGTGTGGTAGCACATGCCTGTAACCCTAGTACTTGGGAGACAGACAGGAATCTCACAGGTTTAATACCAGCCTTGGAAACTTAGCAAGAATCTCAGCAACCTAGTGATACCCTATTTCAAAACAAAAATTAAAAAGGGCTGGGGATGTACCCTGGAGGCAGAATGCCCCTCAGTTCAACCCCTATTACTAGAGGGGAAAAATGTAAGAGTCAGTATATCTTATTGCCAACTTACAAGAAATACAAAACAAAATCGCCACTTAGGAGAAATAACTTCTAAGCATTGACCTTGACACTTCCATGCTAGGAGAGCTCCTTAGTCAGGGCCCTCTGCAACCCATGAGTAGGAAACCTGGGGGGAGCTATCACCTCAGCACCAGAGGTTGTTTTGCTATGCCAGGAATCATCAAGATTGTAAATGAAATTGGCCTCCTGTTACATAAATAAGAGCTATGTCTTGGTTATTTGAAGAATTACTTTCCATCTACCAATTCTTTTTCCACAAAAAATGGAAATAGTATTCAACAAAAGCATTTCTACATCTTAGTCCATGCCTGAGCCTTTTTTTTTGAGCGATTTTTTTTATTGTAATAATTCGTGCTTTGTATGTATACATCTTTGTTAGGTACAAATTGATAATGACATATGTGTGCACATTTCTCATCTGACCCCTTCCCCAATTCCCACCCCACTCTCTCGCCCTCCCTCCCTCTTAAGTTCAGTTCAGTGAGTGACCTTGATATAATTGTGTAAGTACATCATATGCCTTAGGATGTCCTCCCCCCACTCCCACCCCCATCCATCCCCTTTGATTAAATCAACTTCTTTATCGAGGGTCTCTACTTTTTCATCTGGGGACCCTCCTATGCCCCATCTTCTCCCTAACATCTACATATTAGGAAGAACATATGCTTCTTTACTCTTTGTGACTGGCTAATCTCACTTAACCTAATGTTTTCCAGTTGCATCCATTTCCCTGCAAATAACATGATTTTGTTCTTCTTTATGGCTGAGTAAAATTCCATTGTGTACATATACCACAGTTTTGTAATCCATTCATCTGTGGATGGACATCTTGGCTGCTTCCATAGTTTGGCTATTGTGAATTGTGCAGCTATAAACATAGATACATATACGTCAGTCTGATAGTTTCTGAGCCATTTTCTTAAGGTCGATTTAATGACATATTAAAGAGATAAAAATGAAATGATCAGGGAGTTATTAGAAAAACAAACAACAAAACTTTGGTCCTGATAATTCATTGAATTGCAGTTGAACTTTTTCCAGAATGGACTTGAAATGTGAAAAGTCACATTTTTAAAGAATGTTAATAAAAAATCCTGAAGTGTTGAAAGAGGTTCACAAAAGTAAAAATAAAATAGCAGTCATGAGGCAAAAAGAACATGGACCATGGAGTCAGACTTCTTTTAAATGCTCCACCAACTACCTGCATGTTTTAGAAAACCATGTAGCTGGTACACAGCTGGCCTTCAACAGATTCTCTCCCACACCTCCTTTCATTCTGCAAATATTTGCTAAGCATTTACTGTGTGCAAAATATTATCCTAGGTTGTGAGCTGTCCAGTACAATAGCTACTGGTCATATGTGGCTATCCAACACATGAATCATAGCCTGTATGAACTAAGAAGTACTATAAGTATAAAAAACTACAAAATTTTAGACTTAGGTTCTAAAACATGCAAAGTATTTTATAATAATTTTATATAGATCATATGCTGAAATAATTATTCAGGACCTATTAAGTATATTAAAATTAATTTCAACATCAAAATAAATTTAACCTTGGACTTAATGGGATTCAGGCCAGCTCCAGTGCTGTCAGACTTAAGTGAGGGGTGAAGTTACCACTAGTGACCTATTAGAAAAGATAAGAATTTTAAAAGTTCAGAACCACTAGTCTAAAATGTCAAGCATCCTGATCAAAAAGGATTCATACAACAGAGTGTGGCCTATTAGGAAATATGAAAACCTCCTGCTTAAGAAACACTAGATCAAACAAAACCAAATTGGCATCTTTACTACAGAACTTCTTACTACCTTCAACCTGCTAATGTGCCTTTTTATCTCAAAAAAAAAGTATTTCTATGAGGCTTTTTGTATCAAAACCCCTCACCCTATACACAATCATTACCACATCTCAGGGAACGATACTTTGTCGGATTCCAGTGTATGAAATTGTTCTCATAAATGATTGATTTGAGGTATCTTACATTTTCAGCCATTTGAGAATCAATGATTAAGTACTCATTGAAACTGACCTATAGTACATTCATTACCATGATAAAGAATAGTTCAAGAAATTTTAATTTGCAAAAGGTTATTTATGCCCTATGCTAAGACTTGTTCTATTAGCAACAGAATGGTTATTTTGCCATTTAAATATATCACCATGAAACAATTTGAAAACAGTTACAAGATACCACAGTATTGTACTTCTTAATATATTACCATTTAAAATTTTATTTTAAGACTAATTTGGAATTTAGATAACACATTTGCAATCCTATAATCTTTCTCCAATGATATCTATAATGAAGTAGTACCACCCCACTGAGTATACAAAGTGACTAATTAGACTGAATTCCTTTTTATAAAATTGTACTTCCTTACTAAGACATTTGAAACTTGTAAGTTGTGACATAGCTGCTCCATTTCTTAAACTTAATCTCCATGCCTCAAGGCATCTCAAAGTAGAATGAGGCTGAAGACTACAAATTAAACCCTGAAAATTAAGAATTGGTCCTAAATCCACCACTGGCAGCAGAAATACCTTTGGCCAGAAAGCCACAAAATTCACTTTGCTTTTATAAATTAACATGTTAAATTAACACTAAAATATTTGATTTTAATAAGTCAATAAAAGTAATAATCTGTGGTTTTCTTGTTCATTAGTGCATGATTCATAGCAGCAGCAAGTTCACTATAGTTATGATAGAAGAATATAAAATGTTATTTCACTAATAAATCCTTAGCACTTAGAACCATGCTTGGTATACAGTGAGTGTTCAGCTAACATTTTAATAAATAGACAAGACTCTTACATGAAAATTAACATTGTAATAGGAATTGAACGTGTATTCATACGAAGATTGGAAAATATATAGAATCTAAAGATGGAAACAGGAAATAATCCTCCCAAGCTACTATTCCTCTCCATTTGTATTTGCCGCATATATTTTAAGACACTTATTTTGTTAATAAAAATGAAGTCATCTTCCATAATGTATTTTCCCTAACACTAAGGGTACTAACTAAAAACACACAGCTTTATTATAAATGACTACATAGGCACTCTTATTAGAATACACAAAATATAAGAAATGATCTAGTATCAGTTATTCTACCTCCTCTGGCTCATCTTGCCCTCTGCAAATGATATTCTTTGACTAAATTTTTGCATCTCTTACAATTTCTGTAGGCAATCTTTTTAAAAGAACACACCCATTTTCAAGTTTTTGTTATGCATTTCCACTCTCCTTCAGAAGGCTGGACCCTCTCACACCCAGTAAGTAGCTCCAAAGACTCATCTTCAGAGTTTTAACTCTAAGTCAGTGGCTATGACTCAAAAACTCCACTTTCATTGTCTTCTACCTTGACATCAACAAACAGTATCCACTAGAAAACTACACAACTGTGACAGTCACTATATGAGATTCACAATCTATCCTTTCCCCCAAGAAACCAACCACATAAAACCACACTCTCAAACAAGGACGTGTCCTTATGCATGCAGGAGATGAAAAACCCCAGAGCTCAATACAGAAAAAACAGCAGTGTGAAAAACTAAAAATAAATGAATAAATTCTATTTTTTTTTTAACTTTATGCCACTCAGAGTATTAATACATGAAAAAATTATTTATCTCACTGAGAATTCAGGTCCTATATATCATGTCTATAGAAGTCAAGGTGAGATGTCTGTTTTCTGACATGAAGAAAGTTCATATGACCATGTATGGGTACTGGTCTCAACAAAGCATATTAGAAAATATTACCAAATAAAATCTATATATTGGAATGTGGATAATTTTTTAAAAGTCATATCACATTAAACTAATGGGCAACATCAATCCTAGCACAGTGAACCCCAGGATCCAAGCTTCTAAAAGGTTGAAGAGTAAAAAGCGAAATATTTATGAGATCTGAAGAGGAAGAGGATCATCAATTTTAAGGCATAGACATATGCAACTGATGTGGAGTTGATTTGTGTTAGTGGACATTATAACTCCTCAAATTGTGGTACCCTAATTTCCATTCATTCACAAGTTTGTTTATGGACCTCCTCTATCTAATGCCAGTCATCTGCAAGTGAAGATAAATTTAGCTTCTTCCACACCTCCTGATCCAACTAAGTTACTGGGGAGCCGTTAGAGTCTAATAAGTTCTTCATAACATACCCAAGACTAGGTCACACTCTTGTTATAAATACAGCCATTTGCTAAGGCTTAATGATTGTAACAAGAATGGGTTTTGCCAAGGTCTGAAGGTATGGAGGGTCTAGATGGAATGGGATGAGTTTAGAGACTGGGATTCAATGAGAAGGTATCAAAATTATCCTGCTTGAGCCCAAATGAAAAACAGAGAAAGGAGGCCAGTAGGCTGTATTCTGTTAGTATCAATTTAATATTAGTAGTATTAGTGTTAATTTAAGCCACATTCTACCTCCAAGCTATACTCCCAGCCCTATTTTTTATTCGTTATTTTGAAACAGGGTCTCACTAAGCTGGCTGTGAAGTGTGATTCTCCCGTCTCAGCCTCCCAAGTACTGGGGTTACAAACCTGTGCCACCAAACCCAGCTAAGTAACTACATTTTTATTTTGTATCATTATAAAACTTTTAATATACTTTACTGGACCAAACAGAGTGAGACCAACGTAACTTTTATAAGGAAAATGTAGAGTTTTAACCAAGATAACTATGACATCTGCTTATAAAGGCTACCCAGGTATAGTAGCACACACATCTATAATCTCAGTAGTTGGGAGGCTAAAACAGGAGGATTGCAGATTTGAGGCCAGCCTTAACAATTTAGCAAGACCCTCTTTCAAAATTTAAAAATAAGATAAGGCAGAGAGGCTCAGAGGTAGAATGCCCCTCGGTTCAATCCCCAGCACCAAAAACAAAATAGAATAATAAATGACAGTTTGTTGGTTGACTGAGTCTCAAGGTTTGCTCTGGAGATAGAGCTTCAACATGGAAACATTTTTCCTAATAAGAGGATATTTTATTTGGTTATTCTGCTGCAGACTCCTTTTTGCCTTCAGCCATCATTCTGTATGTCCCCCATCAAGAAGCTAAGTTAAAACCCTTGCTTGAATAGCAATCTTTTTTTTTTTTCAAAGCTGAATTAAGTTAGCATTTGTTGATCACTTCCTCCAGGCGAGGCACCATTCTGGGAACTTAAAAATCACACATCCCAGAAGAGACATGTTTTCTCCGCCTTCACACCATTTACATTCTTTGGACTAAATTTTGATTAAAAACTTTCAGACATCGAACTAAATACCAAATAAATCAATAAATTAAGAAAAAAATCAATCCCACCCTCAAGCAGTTACAATTTACTTATTTCCTGCCAACTGTTAGTGTTTTCTTTTTTACTTTTACTGAAAGTGAAACCTAGAATCCTTAGACTCTACTTAGCCTTCCCAACAAAATATAATAAATAAAAATTTAAAGCCAGTTTGGTGGCACACACTTGTAATCCCAGTATTGGGAGGCTGAGACAGGAAGATCTCAGATTGAAAGCCAGCTTCGCCAACTTAGTGATATCCTCATTAATTTAACATGACTGTTTCAAAATAAAAAATAAGGACTGAGCCGGGCGTGGTGGCGCACGCTTGTAATCCCAGCATTCGGGAGGCTGAGACCGGAGGATCTGGGTTCGCAGCCAGCCTCAGCTACCTAGTGAGGCACTCCGCAACTTAGTGAGACTCGGTTTCAAAATAAAGAATAAAAAATAGGGCTGGGGGTGTACCTCAGAGGTAGAATGCCCCTGAGTTCAATCCCCAGTACCAAAAAAAAAAAAAAAAAAAAAATAAGGACTGGGTTGTATCTTAGAGGTATAAGCCCCCTGGGTTCAATCTCCTGTCTAAATAAATAAATAGATAAATAAAGTACTGAATATCAAAAATTTCTGTCCCTTTGATATTTTTAATTGTTCATATAAGTATAAACAAATCTTTACAGAAACCTATAAAATAGGTGTTTTTTGCTGATAAATTTGATTCAATTTAGAACTGTTAAATTCTAGGGCACTCACCTGGATCTTTATCTTTTCAATACTTCTGTCTACCCTTCCTTCCCCTCATTCTCCATAGGCTGAGCCATTTCCCTCCCTACATTTCTACATTTCAGTTAAGTGATACCTTGAGTTGAATTGCCTTCCCTACTAAGGCACAAAGTATATTTTCTTTGATCCTACTTAGAAGGCACATTAAAAGATAAGCCTCAATTAAATTATAGATTCAAAATTATTCAAAAAGGGATTTCATTTAATTAGATTTTTTGAGTGTAAAAAAGGTGTATGATATGAAATCAAAGTTACACAGAACAATATTAGAAAGGTTTTCCATGGAAGTGAAAATTAAGTCATCTCCGCTTGTACTCTATAGACATGGAAAGGATCATATATACGAAGCACAATAGTAGAAATGATAGAATTTGAATGCATTGTATAGGTAAAGAAAGCAGAAACAAGATAAAAGCACTATAGTACTAATCTGATTTCTTTTGTTGTTAATATCTTAACACCTAACTATCTGGAGAACATAGGTAAGTTTTCCATTGAAATTTTCACTAACCAAGTATATGATAACAAAGAAGCCTATTTTTTTCCTGGTACATCAGAGAAAATTAATACTCACCTGTAGTTGTGTATTCAATTGATATTTCATAATACATTACTAATTTTATCCTAAAATCAGATTGCATATGCATGTGAGTTTTTAATCACAAATACCTACACTTATACCATGCAACCATCAGAGTCTGAGATGCTGGATCTGAATACATACACACACACACACACACACACACACACACACACACACAAATTTCTGACTGCAAATAACTATCCTAGAAGCCCAAACAATGTGCAATCATGGCACAATGATCTTAGTTTGCAGATGTGAGCATGTCTTTATTAAAAGGGTTATTCCTCAAGATGGGTGCAAAAACACCAATTACTCTCTATTCCTGAACCTCCATATGCACAATGAGGGGATCAGGACTTGAATCAGTGCCATGGTGTAAAAGGAAAATGACAGAGGAGAAGAAACAGGCTTTGGATTAATGAGCTGGCATACACACCACAACCTTAATGGGCAGCGCTGACAGGGTTCAATTATAGCAGAGTGTGCAGCCTCATTACTGCCAGTGGCTGTCACTTAGGGCTCTGGTGCAGAGTAGAATCCAACTGGCTGCAGACAAAGGGAAAGAAACATGAAAACAAAAGACATTTACAAAGCATCTTCAGGAGTAGAGACTCTTCCCCCTAACACAAATACATGCACACAGGGGTACACACACAGGCTCTTTATATTTACACTTGGTGAAGTTTGCTTGGCTAGGCTTGCTAATTGATTTTTTCACCTAGGGCTTTTAGGCAGAATTATAATTGAATTAAGAGGTAGAGTCAAGCCAATATTTTAAAATAGGACCCTTAAATACTATCCCTCATAAAAATAAACCCATAATAAAATTGTTCTTTACTGATCACTGTTAACCTTACAGTTTCTTACTCTGCATCATTTTACTAGCAACGAGCATCTGTCACCACATAATTTTTATTACAGAGTCAAAATAAGTTTGAAAAGAAGTAATTTGATTCCATGAAGAGCTACATATAAATTTTTAGGCTATTTAAATTATCTCCATGTCTCGATGTTCAAATGGAAGGGGAAATGTGCTAAGTGGAAATTTGATAAGGCCTGACTAATAAAAGTTTCAAGAATGTATGGGATAAAGTCTTACCACAAAAAATCCCTTCTTAAAGTGCCTGTCATGAACTCACTTAAAAAGGACAAAAGGCTGCCCCTCTGTTTCATGAAAAATCCCCTTTGCTTCTTTAAAAACAAATACACATTTATTAATAGATCAAAAGCAGTGACTTGATGTGAACAAAAATATTTTTATGAATATTAAAAACTAAATTAATATTATATATCTACTATGCATTTACACCAATTTAGTCTGTAAATTTTTAATACAACATATATATTTAGTATTACTCAAAGTGCAGCACAATTTTACAATTACTTGAACAGATTATATTGATGACTTTTCCCCTGAAAAAATTCCTGGTGACTCTAACAACCCTTCTTTAAATATATTTGGATTACTTTTCAATAATAT
This sequence comes from Graphiurus murinus, assembly GCA_004027655.1. Taxonomy (NCBI): domain Eukaryota; kingdom Metazoa; phylum Chordata; class Mammalia; order Rodentia; family Gliridae; genus Graphiurus; species Graphiurus murinus. The sequence continues at coordinate 388,746 of PVLC010000004.1, forward strand.
ATGACCATCACAAATACAATCAATCTTAGTAGACATTATTCAAAAAATGGTTTAGTAGCTTTTAAAAACTAAACAGTAGAAAATGCTGATTACTTACAGAATAGTTTTCAGCTCCCCCCTCCTTAAACCTTAACAATCATGTAGAGTTGAGATTGATTTAAGCCTAGTATAGCCCCCAAATCAAGGATAACCCATAACTGTACAACACACAGGTTACTGGATCAACTAAAGCTAAAATAAAAAGCAATATAAAAGGGCAAAATATATTGAATGGGCATTTTCCATACCCTTAAAAAAGGCCAATATGTGTTCATGTAAAAAAATGTTGAAAAGCAACTTTTTTTTTAACAAGGGATTCAAATTAAGACTTCTCTAATACAAGTCAGTGTCAGAAACAAGGCATAATTTTCTGAATTGAGAATACAACAGAACCAGAATATTTTTACTTTTCATATTATCACATGTATTCTTATTCTACCATTTATAGGTCATTACAATACAAACAAAATTAGCTTATTTCAACAAAGCACACTACTAGAGATTATTATACTCTGGAGATCATTTCCATCTTCAAGTATCAACTTAGACTAAAGGTCTCCTAGTGGTCTAATTTGTTGACAGTCCAGGAGCTTCTGCAGTCATGCTCCACACTCTCTGCCTCTGTTGGCATCAAGAGCAGTGAGGACCAAGGAGGTCTGGCCACCAACTGGTTCTAGTCAGGAATGGCTAATATAAGAGCTAACCTCCTGTGTCTGGCTGGGATCTACTTCCATTGCTTCCTCACTCCACAAAGTTTACCTTCCAGTGCAGACTCTCCAGTCTGACCTTGGTACTAAAGTTGAAGCACCAAGTCCTAACCATAGGAACCCAACGAAGTATCCATGAGCAACAAAATTCATCATTGAACACCCACTGTGTCCAGAGAGGAGCTAGTAATGAGTGCTTTGCAGGGTATTTCCAATAGCACTGAACAACCTTATGAATGTGAATGAAAGCAAGCCCCTTAGGCCTGTAAGTTTGCACATTAAGAAAGTAAAGCCATCTTTATACAGTTTTACTAGGCTACAAATACAGAAATAGGAAAATGTTTATGAAGTATCTTAAGTCCAAAGAGCTTGGCTATTGGAAAATGTTGACTTCCCCCTCCCCACCCTTTATCGTAATGCATGACTTCATTATATCCTCAGACCCACAGCACTTTGTGGCTTACGTTCCCTCTCAGATCTGCCAAGCTAAGCCACAGGAGTGTAGGATGAAGAATGCCACAGCTTAAGTGCTGTGCAACCACTAAGAATATATTTTATATAGTCTTCTGATCTCACTGACTTAATTAGCAGGGATGAAAATACACTGCAACCCATCTCATCATTTCCTGCCTGCAGCGCTAGTAATTTCAAAGTGAGATCTTGTCCTTGAGTCTGTAGTATAGTCTTTAAAAAGCCTACACAATTTTTGTTCAGAATATTTGTTGTCACTAAAACATGTGTTTTCTCAAGATTTCCAATGCTATCATGAGTCATATTCTTTTTTGCTTCTAACATATAGAAAGCTATATATCAAGCCACAAGTATGCTTGTAAATGGAAATAAGGAGGTGAAATTATGTTACAAGATCTTTTTATTCAACAGGTGTTTCATCTTCGGGCCTGCCCACTCCCTGGCCACTGGCATCTGGAGAAAATACTACCTCAAAATAGGCTGTTTCTCTGAACTAGGAGATGTATACAGGTAAATCAGACTTAGCAAACACCCCAGGAAAAAAACGGTCATTTCCTGGGAACAGGATTTGAATGGTTTTCCACTCCCAAGACACTGATTCACCTTCAGCCAACAACAGTTATTTCCCCAGACTTGACTCGGCTCAGGTCTTCCACTCTGGACAGACTTCCAAGCCTCTGATCAATTCCAACATTTAATAGCTGCCTGATTCCACAACCAGCTAGCATCTATTCTACCCTGAACTATAAACAAGTTCATCCCATGAGCACTCCATAAAACTCCAGCAATGGTGGTTCTAATTATGGAAATCACCCAAGCTACCAACCATCCTTTCTTATACCCTGATCTTCCCCAGCAGTCAGACAAACCAAAACATGCATGCCTTCTTTTGATCCTGATGTCATCCTCAGGCTCAGAATTCCTCACTGTGTATCCCCATTTCATTTTCAGTATTTCAATTACTGGCCCTATTCCATTTGGGAGACTATTTCTGTGTATTCAGCATTCCTCCAACTTCAACATGCTTCTTAACAGAGACTTCAGGAGCTGGTTAAAATGCAGACTTTTAAGCTATACCCTATGGTATTGCCTTGCATCCTCCATTTCCAAGAAGGTCCTAGGCAATGCTTACACTGCAGCTTGCTAACTTTAATACCATATCTATGTATCCCTCTTAACCTGAACCTTAACATTCCCAACTGGTAAGCCTCATTTGCTTTTCTAGCATGGGTATTCTTGCCAAATGTGAAGTGCCCCAATCCCTTCCTACAGTTACCAGTATCTCCTTACAAATGTGAGGCTATGATTACATAATTCCAGGACACCTATTCTCTGTTGAAAAAGTTAGTGATTACAGATCATAAAGCCCCATTAAAAATATCATCCTAATCGCCATAGCAGTTGAGCTGTTAAAAAACACAAAATTTTTCCAGTCATTTAAATTAAAATAATTGCCTGGTGTGGTAGCACACACTTGAAATCCCAGTACTTGAGAGGCTGAGACAGGAAGATCACAGGTCTACGGTCAGCCTCAGCAACTTAGTGAGGCCCTCCACAACTTAGTGAAACACTGCTTCAAAATTTAAAAAAAAAATAGGGTTGGGGGTGTAGCTCAAAAGTAGAATGCCCCTGGGTTCAGTCTCCAGTACTGTAATAAAATTAATTAAAATAATGTGTTAGATACACAAACTAAGTGACACAGTCTAGGTCTGTTTCTCATATTATGATCCCATTTATGCCATACACTGGTCACATTTACATGACTGTATTCTATAGGCATGACCAAGGTTTCCTGTAAATTTCCTGGACTGTAAAAGCACCTGACTTCACTCTGTGGAAAGCAGATCCCTATTACTTTATCCCAAGGCTGCTTCTTCCTCCAACAAGTGCACAGGTTATATAATAAGATAATCCCATGTATGAGCAAAGCACGTTTTTCTTTCACTATCCTCTAAGGACTCTTTTACATGAGCACGGGGGGGGGGGGCTCTTTTCAAAGGATTTAAGGGAGGGGAGTGTCAAGCAATGTTTAACACCACAGTTAGCAGCTCAGACTGCTCTGAGCCCTCTAAGCACACATAAATAAAGCTAGATTTCATTATGGGCCTGACAGCAGTGTATAGCCCTAAATGTTTTATTTTATTTCAACCCTAGACAAAAAGCAAAGCGCAAAAATAGAGATGCTTATGAAGAACACATCATAAAACATCACTGGAAGAAATACAGACAAAAAAGAATACCACTGAATCAAGGAATACGTTCAACATATTTCTTAATGCTTTCTCAAAAATATACCAGAATTGTGTCTAATTCATCACTCCCACTCTGTTTTTTAATTTGACCTTATAATTTTGACCACCTTCTGAACATTAAAAGTGTGATTATGAAAAACAATGCAGGTTTTCCAACATCTTATAAAATGAGTTATCTTTGCCTACAACTCTATAAATTATGACTGCCTTGTCACATTTTTCATGTCTCACGACATAGATGACTTTCTAGTTATAAACAACTCACTGTAGTTTGTTTTCTGCCAGAATACCTCCACATATTCAGTAGAGAACACAGAATATTCCCTGACTCCTGGAATTGTATCCCAGAATATCCAGTCCTATGTACCTCTGATTTGCTTCCAAGAAAACCTGATCTTCACCAAACCAGCAGAGAAACTGATATGCGTAACACACATTAAGAATTTGGATGCATATTGACCACTTCCCTTGATAAGTGGGGAAGAAAAATTGCAACAGATCTTGGAAACAATTGTGCTCAGGGATCCAAGTCCTGACACTTCATGGACATTTAACTACCCTTTTTCTATTGCGCTACAGAATTCATCAGAAATCAGAAACACTACAGAAATCTTTCTGGGTCATTCCTTTAAACCCTCATCCTTATTCCCAGTACAAATTTCTCCTGCCTTTGATTTTCTTTTGTATTTCAAAGAATAGATGGTATTTACTATCTTTCTTCTGACTGTTCCTTCTGAGCTTAGTCTTATTTAAAACCCTTATTTATCTCTATATGAAATAATTTAATTCCTGTCAGCTCTTACTCATAGACCCTATTTCTCAAACTATTAATCATGTTCCAGATGTTTACAGTAAAGAATACTGAAGGATTACCTCGTGAATACCACATGCTACATTCTTGTTTAAACATTCCTAGTTCTATTTCAGTATTCTCAGAAAGGTGTAAGTCACACTAAGGTTAATTTTACCTCAGTAGTCTCAGGAAGGTAAAAGCTAAGCTGAGTTGAATCAAGGTATAAGAGATGTGTTTCTCAAATGAAATCAACTGCAGTGAGTCAGAGTTAACTGCTCTGTTTTAGTACCAACAACTGTTTGGAATTCTGATTGTAAGTAATGGGAAAAAAAAATCAAAATCACAACACATAAAGTTTATACCACCATGAATAAATAATAAATGCAAATGATCTCATTTTAACTGGCTCCTGTGAATTGTGTAATTCTAATATATTTTAAAAACTGTTTTGCCCAAAATTAAATTCCCATCTTTCTTATCTGGAACTTTAAAACATTTTTAATCACCATTCTGGAAATGCTCAGACTAACCATAAATAGATCATTCATGACCTTCCCTAAATACAAAAAATAACCAATAACAAAAAAACTAGTTTTTTCCTTCTAAAAAGGGTAGCATTTGCGTTTATTTTTCTAAATAAGAAAGGGGGAAGGAATTAGCTAAAACAAGATATAAAACTGATTATAACTTGACAAAATGACAGATTAAGTGGGATAACACTCAACACTCCTTCATAATTCTTTTCTTGCTTTAGAAATCATAATCAGAATGTCAGTGTCAGACACGTTGCACCTGAGATCTGAATATACTACTTTATTTTTTCTGCTCCTAATAGTGACACAATAACAGATGTTCCATGACCATAATTTACATCACTGACAGATGTGGAGAAAATTATATATATATATATATATATATATATATATATATATATATATCACTTTCTTTGGAGTTGGATCATCTCTGATGCTAGCACCAATATGTATTTATCTTTTATTTTTCTTGTAAAGAGATAGGTATAAATCAAAGACTATGGCTCATTGGCTGATGACAAATTCAATCATAATGTGTAATTTATACATAATCATCTTTCTGGACATTATGTTTTAATCTCAAACCACCCTAGCCTTTTCTGAAGACAGATACCATCCCTCATTTTTACTTTTTCATTTACTCACAGAAATAGTATTTCAAGTTACCCATTGTGTCTCTCACTTGGGAATGTGTCTTTTCTCTTGGTTGCATTTTCTGTAAGGTTGTGGTGAGAATGACCAAACGGTAATAAATGGCAGCTGGCAAGTCTGAGGCCCATACCTGTGTGTCTGCCCAAGCAGCAATAATAAATGAGTCTGCTCTCTGCCATGTTATCGCTGCTATTTCTCTATGATGCCATAGGTAAACTGACTAATCCATCTAGGTCTCTGCAGTAGGACTAATTAGTTATCTCATTCTTTAAAAGATCTCTTAAATGCCCCAAAATAGGTTTTTACAAGCAAAATTCAGGTAACTAGGGCCCCACAAGATGGCTTCAGAACCAACTGTATTTTAAAGAGAAGAGAAACAGCAAGAAGACAAATCTAGAAACAGTATCTTCTTTGATCAACTTAGAAACTTAGATCAACTTTCATTACCATAGAACTTTAGAAATTATCTAGATCACAGTTTCCTCAATTTAGGGATGTAAACAGAATCCCGTAGGAAAAAAGTGACATGCCTAAAGTCATAGAGAGAGATGCACATCAGAAGTAGGAGATAAGGATTGTCTTAAAACATTGTTTACCTCTCTAACCTCTACCCAACCTTGGGCCATTTATGTTCCCAAGAATGTTCCTAGAGAAAACTGAGCAAGATCGAGTCCACACTACAAAACCAGAGGCATGTAGGTCAGTTAGAAGTCAGTGAGAGGGCCCTACCATGAAAACCAAGCCCTATATCCTCCCCTGGAATTTTAATATATTTTGTGCACAATGTCAAGTTGCCTAAGAGATTCAAGAACTGCATCACTTCCAGGAGAATGTTTTGCATTCCCAGATGAATCCTGAATTCAGAGCTCATCTCTAGAAAAGTTTAAATGTAGCAAAATTTTCCCCAAATCTATCCACAGCAACAGAAAAATAAATCCAGAGGCATCCTGGGTCACTGCTCTATATAGAGGTGCCATTTTTCAAAAATGTAGGATGTCTATTTCTTGCAACAGCCTGTTCCCTACCCCAGTAAGTTCCTCTGCAGCTGACCCCTAATAGAGAGGTCCAGAGCAAAGGACACTCACACACCATTTGTATTCCAAACCAGTGGGTCTCTGGTATTGTGTTAGCTCCATTCTAATCGCCATGCTTTTATAAACTGAGAAAGGCAAACTATAATTTGGAGATGGTTGCTCTTGTGTTTAATGGTGTGTTTCCCATTTTTTCATCAGCCCCATCACACAGCAAAATGTCTTGTGTATTATAGGACCTGGCTTGTTGACAATTCGTTTAAGTATTCAATTCCATTTGCCATTATAAGACCTGTTTTGATCTATATTGCTCTGTTGACAAGTTCCTAATGATTATCCCATACAAAATTTGGGACTATTCATACCTTGAATTCTTTAGAAGATGAGAAAGAAACATGTTTGCGATTTAATATTGAAATGGGAATTGGAGTACTGTCTTCCCTATACCTCATTACAGTGAACATGATGGGACAGACGGAAACTGCAACAAATATCAGAGTTAATTTAGATAAATATTTAGACAGATTCCCTCTTCTTTTTCATGTTAGAAGTATGTTCTGTGTCCACAGACTTAAGACTTCATTTGTATCTGAATTAGATTGAAATGTGAATTTTTTTTTTTTTTCAGAACTGGAGATGGAATCCAAGAGCATTCTACCTCCAAGATATACCTCCCAGCCCTATTTTTTATTCTTTATTTTGAAACAGGTCTTACTAAGTTGCAGTGGGCCTAAGCAGGTGAAGCTGGCTGTGCACCTGTGATCCTCCTGTCTTAGCCTCCCAAAGTACTGGGATAACAAGCGTGCATCACCACACCTGGCTTGAATTCATCACTTAAAGTACTTTCATAGATGTTATAATAAGCCTGGATCTTGGCTATCCCCTAAAAGCTCATGTGTTGAAGGTTCCCAACAGCTATTGGTGCTATTGGGAAGTGGTGCCAACTTGGGAGACTGGACCTAGATGGAAGAAATAAGTCACTGGGGGTCCATCCTTAAAGAGTGTATCTTGTGATCAGACGCATCCCTCACCTTTCTCTCTGCCTCCTGGCTGCCATGAGCTAAACAGTTCTGTTCCACTACACCCTTCTAGCCATGATGTTCACCTCAGAATAAGCACAGAACAAACAGACACATAACCACCAGTTCAAACTTCTAAAACGATGAGCCAAAATAATCTTTCCCCTTCAAGTTGATTTTTCAGAGGTACTTTGTCACAGTGATGGAAAGGTGGCTAACACAATGTGGCAATTCTTAGACCACAGATCTTTTTATGTTATATAAACAAGTATTCTCAAGAATGTCATCTAGTAATAAGAGTATTAGCCTTGCAGGGAGTGGGCCAATACTTATTTTATAGATCTAAATCCTCCTAGCTCGTCTTACATGCCAGGTTTCATATGTTCTCCTATAGCCTCTCTAACCTTTCCCCACATCTTCATTTTTGTAATGTCCTAATCTCTTCCATATATATTTTTTTCCAGCTGTTTTTTCTCCTAGAAAGTTATTTCTGTCTTCAGAATAAATTAGCCATCTCCCACAACCAAAATTATACCACTAACCCCTACCAAACCTCTCCCGTCATTCACACACATGATTTTGAACTCAATTTCTGTCCCCCAGCAGCATTGTTGTACAGCTTTTCCCTTTGCTCAACTTCCTCATCTACTCACACACCATTATTAGAGGGGGAAAGTCACATCAACACCAGTAACAAAATCAGTTTAAGTTGAAGAGATGATTACATCCAACTGGGGAAGATGTCAAGGATGGCAAGAGTATGAGGCAACCCCTATTTCAAAACTCCTGAAATATATGTTGGTTGTCACTATTTAAAGTCATTGTCTGTGAGACTTGACTTAGGAGTTACATAGAAAGCTGTCTAAAACCAGCTAATACATCTGCTGAAAATTCTTCATTTCACCTTACCATAGTCCATGAGACTTACTCCTGCAAGTTATAAAGCTTTCTTTCCACAAAGCACAAATGCTAAGAGAATACAGTACATCCTAGGAAGTATTTCCAAATGAAAATAAATTAAATTGATCACTTGGCCTTACTAATATTTAGCTGAGATCTAATACATATGGGACTCCTTATAAAGCATGGAATGGAAGAAATGTTTTGTATTATAGGAAGTAATAAATATAAAATTTTGGAAGGAAACATGAAGAATTAACATGATAAATAGTAAGTAGTAAAATGAATGTCACTAGCCTCAATTTTGACAAAACAAAATCCTCCCTTCAACAAGCCAAAGAAGAGCAAACATAGTTCTTTAAGGATTAAGGCCCTGAAACTTTTATAACCATTGAGCACTTTTAAAGTAGCTTTGATTCTAAACCTTTTCACTTACACAGAGCACTTCAGTAATTACTTCAACCTCAGCAAATAAGTGTCCTCAGTAGAAGAGGAAAAAGGACTGAACTAAGAGAATGAATGACAGCGAGTAAAGGAACAAATGAGAAAAGTCAATCATTAGGCCAAAGAAGGCAGAATCCAGCGGAGGAATAACAAAGTAAGATTTACATCGTGGTTTTCAACTAGTGGTGCTTTTGTCCACCAAGAAACATTTGGCAAAAACAAATGTATTTCAGTTGTCCAAATAGAGGTGGGAAATGCTTCTCACATCTAGAAGATGGGCCAACAAGGCTGCCAAACAGACAAGGCACAGAATAGTCATCATGAAGAATTACTCAGTCCAGAGCGTCGATAGCGCTGCAATTAAGACACTCTAGTCTAGACTTATATAAAAGATGAACAATGACTGCAGCAACAATCAAGCAAGGGTCTTTTACCAAGTACAAAAGTTGTCCAGAGATCTACTTTGCTCATGCTGCTTCTGCAAAGCCAAGAATCAGATTTATGTTTTGTCCTAAAATTTGTTAGGACAGTTGTTGATTCCAGGGGAAAGTCTAATTGATACCCAAGGCTTCAGACCACACTGATCAGAGGATGAGCCAAAGTCTTTGCTTTGGCACCTAAGCGTGTAAATCAATTTTATGAGAGGTAGCAAAATCCTAAGAACAGCATGCTGATTTAGAGATGAAACAGAAGCAGACACGATCAGATTTCTACTCCATCCTATGGAAAGTGCAGAAGTCCAAAGGAATCCTAATGATGGTGATGACAAAATGCATTGATTTAAACCTTGCTCTGTGTCAAACACCATGCTCAATTCTCTGTAAGAAGATATTGATAAACTATCCATTTTATCATTGGTAAAAACTGAGACAGAGGTAATAATTGGTAAGAGCCAAATCTAGGAATCAAGCCTAGGTATATATGACTCCCAACTCTTGCTTTAAACACTATGTCATACTAACCTAATGATGTTCAAGTAACTGATCCAAGAGAAAGAAAAAAATTAATTCACTTATCCCTCCATTATCTCAGGTCCTCCTATGAGCTGAGGACACGACAAAGAAAGCAGACAGGGCACCTCGATCTCAGAGGAAAAAAAACAACCAATGAGGACTGACAGTCTCCACAATGAGAATCCATTATTCTGCAACCAATCCGTAAAGTCCACAAGACTGAAGCAGAAAAAGGAGAAAAAGCAGCATTCTTTTTGTTCAAGAGATTCATTCCCTTTATGACCAATGCAATTCATAGCTTAATCATGCACCGAGTCTTCTTTCTGTTAAAAGCCAAATTCAAACCTCTCTCCCTCTTTGAGACAGATACTGGGTGCGCCCTCTCTCCGAAAGACATATATTGGCAAATTTCAAATAATGATTGTATATAAGCACTTGCCACTTTCTATCTAGCTAGCTCTCAATAGGCTGAGGGCTTTCTTGACAGGAATTTGAAGCATTCAGACCTCCAGACACACAGAACATGATGAGAGACATCAAATACCACAAAGAAAAGAGACTGCAGGAGCAGGTGCCTGGTGCAACAGCTGCTGCCTGGACATGAAGAGGTCCCATGCATTCTGAAGAGCAGAGCAGGAAAATCCCTTGGATTAGGACACGCATACTTATATTTCAAGTCACAGCTTTATCACTTACTGGTTGTGACCCTGGGCAAGTCAATTACCCTTCTCAGAATCCCCATTTCCTCACGTATTAAATAAGAATAAAAGCTTCCCTGCCTACCTCACAGAATTGCAATAAATAAAATCATACATCAGGAAGGGCACTGTAAATTGTCAAGATTACCCATTATGCTTGGTATCCAATTCCATCCATCTCTAATTCTTTGAGGTTAAACATTTGGTCAGAAGCACAGGTACTTAGTAGAAGGCATGTCACAACACTCTCATCCATGTTATCATGCCCCATCGCCAAGTGCCACCAGCTGCATAGACACTGAACAGGAAAACCCTGGTGACTGTGACCTCTAAGATAGAGCTGGGGCTTCCATGTTTTCCTTTTCCATCTTTGTTGTTCTGTTTATTGCCATAGAACCAAATAGATGATTTATTTATACTCCAATTCCTGTCCTGTTTCCTGTCTGAACATGTTTCCACAAGTTATATTGCACACACGTCCCTGCCCCACCCCCAGCATGTGTACTGGCATTTTATACTCTGGTAATATGCAAGGGCTCTATAACCTGTAACAGATAAGAGCTCAGGTTTCTTTCCTTCAACATCTATGCTACCACTACAAGACAAAGGTGTGAGTGGAAAACTCAGTTGATGTCAATTCAAACACTATGAAAATATTCTGAGTACGCAATAATATGATGTGGTGAATGACACATTTATGTAGAGTTGTTGTTGATTTAATTTGTAAACTATCCAAATATCATGGCTGTTCACGTTGATGTGTAGCTGCTTCCCAAAACAAGCTCAAGATGATTAATCATGTTTGAAGTAAACTGCTCCAATTATGCAGCAATGGTTAAAAACGTGTACTTACTCTGGATCGAACCAAATTAAGGATACTCCATCATGTGAACTTGCACAGATTTTTATGTGATGACCTTAGACAAGCGACTTCATTTTTTTTTTTTTTTTTTTTTTTTGTGGTACTGGGGGTTGAGATCAGGGGCATTCTACCTCCAAGCTATACCCCCAGCCCTACAGCTCTATTTTTTTTTATTCATTTTGAAACAGGGTTTCACTAAGTTGTGGAGGGCCTCACTAAGTAGCTGAGGCTGGCCGAGAGCCCAGATCCTTCGGTCTCAGCCTCCCAAATGCTGGGATTACAAGCATGCATCACCATGCCCGGCTTGCGACTTCACTTTTTGACTCTCAGTTACTTTATGTGTAAAATGAAGGTAATATTAGCATCTACTTTCTATGGCCATTTTGAGGACAAATGAGTAATTCAAATAAAGAATTTAACGCTATACCTGACATTATCCAACATGTTTAGGAAATATTAGCACCTACTACAATTGAATCACGATCAATTTTGATATATGCAACACCTTATTTTTCTTAATAGGTAAGTGATCTGAAAGAACTCCTAATTCCTTTTATTTCACTTAACTTTAATTGCTCAGCACAGATCCTAACAGTGAACACTGAAGGGTTACATTTTCAAAAAGCATGACCTCGTACACCTAAACATACTAGCAACTACCTATGAAGTGTAAGAATGAATAAATGACAGCAAGGTAGCCAATCAAGGATTTGGATAGCAGTTGTAGCACAGAACTCAATTCTTAACATACCCCACACTGATGCAGAAAAGACTTCCCAGATGATGATATAAAGGCAAAGGAAAAGACCAAGCTACAGACAACAAAGAGGACAACTCTCAGGAGCAGCAAGGGTCAGAAACTGATGTTAAGAGCATGGTGAAAATTCCCACCAGGGTGGCAAGGGCAAAGGCTGAAGAGAATTGACAGAAACACCAAGTATGGTCATGAAGCATCAAAAGGACTCACCAGAGGTTTCAACAAATCATAATGACTTTTTGAAATGGCAAAGTATTAAAAAGATACTGTGGACAGGGTATGGAATCCTCATCCTGGAATTCCAAACTCACTCACTCCCTGCTACTCCATTTCCCTTATCACCTTGCAGTAACAAAATACAGTCAAGTTGACTCTAAAGTAGTTTTAAAAACACAAATGCCAAGACAATCATATTAAGAAATAATTTAAGCATCAAGTTTTCTACTTGCTTATGTGCAATCTCATCTTTGGAAAACATGTAAACAAAGAGAATTACACCCAGCTGAACCAAGCTGCATAGGAATATTAAAAAAAAAAAAAAAAAGGCACATGCATACACCTCAGCACTTACCAGCTTACCTGAGCTACTATAGTATGAGCCACATCCTTCCACATCTGATGATACAAATTTCACTCCAATTTCAGACAACCCACTCCCCCACCAAATCAGAATAATTCTACGCTACAACCAGTCTGACATCAGCTTCCTCAAACTTAAGATATTTTTCAAGATAATGTTCCATGTTTATTGGTGTATTGACATATTTCATCTTTTAATGTAATCTTTTAATGTATTCTCATGTTTATCACACTTTTTCCTTAGGTGTTACTGATAATTTTTTGTAATGTTGCATCTTTGACCTCTTTTTCTCCATAAGCCCTGTTTCATTGTTATTGTGTTTTGTTCCATTGTGTGATTTTCCAATGGTGATTTTTAGAAATATTATTGGAGAATCTAGCTACATTCATGCTGCTGCTTTATGTTATCATGTCAACTTGCTCCCATTGGCTGAAGTTCTACCTTGCCTCTTACACTCATGCCCAACCCATCCTCCCAGCTAAATCCTACTCTAAGACTAAGCTCATTCAGGGAGTTTCTTTTGGCTGCCCATCCTGACTACCTGCAAACCTCTTTTGCCAGTTTTCACAGCATACCCCATTTCTGTGTTTACCATTACACTTAGCCCAATGCACAGGCATGACACCTTTATAGATATCTCCACATTGAAAGCAGGGATCCATCCCTTATTAGGTAGAATCTTCAACATAGCACAGAATGGGCATTTAATAAATATCTGTAAAAGTAAATAGAACAGCAAAATAAAACTTTCTCAAGTTTAACAGTGCATTTGCCATCTCACAAATCAGCAACAGTATTTGCATGAGGGAGGGAAGAAGGGAAAAGGAAGAAATTGGAGACACTAAGAGTCATTCAAAACAAATCAAGTATGTGGAAAGTTACCAGATTAACACATGAGGTACAAATTTAAGCGACTTGATAGAAAAAGTCATGACCAAAGACAACACAGAATCCTGTATTTGAGAAAAGTATTTGAAAACACTCATAAAATATATTTATAAACAAATAGTAAATATCATAAATAAAGTAAGAGTAAGACTGGCACCTACACAATGACCCATGGCCACAAATTTTAGAATTGCTACATAATGTTTGTCTTGTTACTAAATATCATTTTATCTTTAAAGGGAGATTTTCAATGTTATGGGAAGGACACCACAGGAAGGTTAACATTGACATGAGATGTGTTTAAACAAAAAGGTCTATTTCCTAACTTCCCTGAAATAGAATCTAAAATGAGACACAGTAAGTTCCTTGTAGCTGGGCATGGTAACACACACCTATGATCTCAACTCCTTGAGAAGATGAGGCAGGAAGATCACAAGTTTAAGGCCCTCCTGAGCAACTTAGTGAGACTCTACTTCAAAAAAAAAAAGTTTTTTTTTAAAGGGACTCAGTAATAGAATGATTGCCTTACATGTATGAGGCCCTGAGAACTCTTAAAAAAAATTTTCTTTTAGTTTGGACAGCTGTATATAATGTGACAGATTAATATTAAAGGTTTATTAAAGGTTTCGTCATATATTCAAAACACACCAGTAACTAAGTACTCAGAGAAGGACTTAACTTGGTGACTTGAACTTTTGTAGAGATGAAAACTATAATCTAATTTCACCAAATGAGTGGTTGGGATAGAGTTAAGCAGCTGAGCACTTACCTAAGCATATGCAAGGCTCTGGTTTCAATCACTAGCTTTGCAAAAAAGGAAAAAATATTCACCAAATGAAAATTAGCCTTTCCATTGCTTTTAAAGCTGCACACTGCAGGCAATTCAACAATTGTCCTTGAACCTTAGATTTACTCACTACTAGTATGTGAACACAAGGATTAGACAATACAGAAACTGAATTAAATTCACTTAAAGCCTTTCATTTCATTATTAAGAAAAATTATCCTCTAGTCGCTAAAACACTGGGGGAGGGGGACGGAGAAAAAGACAAAAAGCATCACGAAGCAAAGACAAACAAAGGGAAACCATGATTCAAAGAACAAGTTCAAAGACAAAGAAAGAAGCACTTCAAAATAATATGAAATAAAGCTGGGTATGGTGGCGCACAGGCCGAGATCCAAGTTTGAGGACAGCCTCAGCTACTTAGTGAGACCCTGTTTCAAAATAAAGAAAAAATAGGGCTGAGGGTGTAGCTTGGAGGTAGAATGCCCTTGGGTTCAATCCCCAGTACCGCAAAAAAAAAAAAAAAAAAAAAAATGAAGTAAACAAACCACATAAGGGAAAGTGCAAAGAAATAAGACTATGCTAATCAAGTTTTATTCATAAAAACCTATTTTAGATGAGATGTGAAAATGCTACCACAGGCGACCACCAGACTACATAATCTCAAGTGTGATTTTAATTAACTGATAGCATAATTCTGTGATAAACAAATGAGATGTTTCTGAGGGGAAATAAAAAGCTTCATGGGACATGGAGCAGGAAAGAGTCAACTAGGTCAGAGCAGTGGACAAAAATTGCTATTGGAATCTAATTCTCTTCTCAATTTATACATACATTGTCCCCCCAAACAACTACTCCTTAATCAAAACATCCTACTCAAATCTGTTGTCTGTTATTCTCTTTGGTGCCATATAACGACATGTAGATTAATTTTTAATGATTTCTAGTAGTCCTGGAACACTTTCTCATGCCAGGTACTATTTTATATGTTTCATGTATATAGATTCCCCTTACTTAATAATTCCATTTATTTTGGCTTGTTTTTGTTTTTACTATACGGTAGTAAGAAATCAGTATGCATTCAAAGGAAACTATTTCAAACTGAATTTTTATCTATTCCTGGGCTAGCAGTATGTGGTAAAGATATTCTTACAATACTGAGCAGCTCCCTGTAAGACACATAATCCTAAAAGCAAACAACTGATACTCAACAGTGTACTGTGTTGCTAAGCTATGATGTTCAGGGCGTTAAGTATATTAAATGCATTATAGTATTTTCACTTTATGGGGACATACTCTATCATAAATCAAAAAGTACCTGTATTAACTTCTTACAGTCAATAATTCTGCTCCCACTTCAGGTATTAGGAAACAGCCTCGGAGAAGTTGAATAACTTATTGAAGTTACTCAGACCCTTAATGGGAACTCAAAAAATTCTGGAACTAATATCTAGTATACTTCTAACTACACCAAGAAATAGAGTGTAATTGTTTAAACATATCCCCTTCCAAAGAAAGCATTATTTTAATAAGCTCTTTTACAAGTGACGCACAAATGAACACTTGCTTATGATGCAATTCCTATTGTACATGGATACTTCAAAGTCATAATGTGTAGCCAACATAACATTTTCAGTTCATAAGCAATAATCAAGGAATTGGATCCAAGAGACTCACCCCAATTTGCTGAAGTGCTACAGAGTGTCATTCACCCAGCTAGGAGAAAAACAAATTTCACAACTACTAGGACCAGCTCCAAAATAGGGAAACAGCAGGCTCTAAGTTATAATTTCTCTAGGGACACCTTTTCCTCTTTTCAAAACTGCATACCAAAGTTCTTTCTTCTGCCCCTGAGTAATTTAAACTAGAATTTCTCTATAGCCAAAGAGTTAGATGGGCAGCATGGAACCTCATCTTAACATGCTTCCTAAAACACTGCTCTGTCCATTGCTTTTGGCAAACATTGATAACAAATACCGTTTCCACTTGGTCTAAGGTTACAAAGAACGGGCAAAAAACTAAGTGACCAGCCTGAATACACCTTAGGGATTTTATCACAGATTCCATAAGGAGTTATTTGAATGCTCCGTAACACTAAAAAGACAATGCCAGAAAGAAAAAGAAATTTTTCAAGTATAAAGTTCTATCATAATAGGGACACACTTGGAAACCCAGAGTGAAGACAGGAGGAGGTTCCCTATGTAGCATTAACTAACATCTGAAATTCTCATTGTCTCCAAGAAAGAATCCCTGATCTACTAAGGTTATCCTAGATGCCCTTGAAGAGCGTTTCATTGCATGCTACCTTGGTCACTTCATCACTGGGCTGCTCTCTCGTGAGCTCCGTAAGAGATGACACTATCTTATTACTACCCATCTTCCTTGCCTATACTGTACCTAGCACATAATTAGTAATCGTTTAATAAATAATACAGGCCAAACCAGTTGGCAGATGCTCAAAGTCAACATTTCCTAGGGTCAAACCCAAAGCCTTGAACTACTGAACTACAGCCCCAGCCCCCACAAAGTCATCCTGACATCTCAAAATAGTATGAATTACACACACATACTAAGGAACCCACAACCACCTAAAACTAACTCCAAGCTATTACAAATTTTTGGAAATGAGAAAAAGAAAAGGTAGATGTTTGTCCCCTGATGGCACTTCTGGAATTATGGAAAAGAATGACAGAAAAAAGGAAAAAAAAAAGATAATTCTGCTTTATAATTTTCATTCCACATGAATAGGTTAAGAATTAGGGAAACATATGAATGGGATAATCAAGTGAGGTTTTGCCTCATTTTAATGGCTAGCATTTAGAAGGCTCCCATGCCTCACCCTGTCCTCCAGCCCTCATGGAAACAAGGGGGCAATATTGGAAAAAGGGGTTGGTTCTTAAGGAGGGGTACTTGGAGATTATATATTATATGGTTCCTGCTCCCCCTGCTCTCTGCGCCTCTGGCCTCTATTGTGAGAGTAAAGACTTGAGCTCTCCCTCTCTCCACTTCTGGCTGACATGCCTCAAGCTCTACATATCCACCACCTGCCATGGACTGAACCTCTAAATCACGAAACACTGAGCAAATAAATCTTCCTTCCTCTAAGTTGTGTGGCCAGTCACCTTGGATTACACAGTAAGAAGGTTGATCAAGACACTTTATTTCTGCTGTATTTGCCTATATTTTATTTCATAGCCCATTTGCCTTAAACAGAGTACTTATTTGGATATCATTAAAAATGTATTTTATGAAGTTTGGATGTGCCACATTTGCCCCCTAATGGCTTAGGGGTACAGAAAAATGTATAGGCAATGTTTCCTAATGACTTTGTTTTGGTGCTGGGGATCAAAGCCTAGAACATACTATGTAAGCATTTTACCCCTGATCTACATCCAGCTCATAAGCAATATTTTTATAGCAACAATGCTATTGCCTCAAATGCCATTTCTACCAGCCATTCATAAGTATATTACATAAACATGTAACATATTACATGTTATGTTTTTGCTGTAAGAGTGAAACCAAATGTTTCTCAGAGCTTTTGTGTGTGTGTGTGTGTGTGTGTGTGTGTGTGTGTGTGTGTGTTTTCAAAGATAAATACATAGGTTTATTTAGGGAAGTGAGAATATGTGTTCAAGGGAGAATGTAGGCCACCTAAAGAGAGTGAGACAGAGCAAGTGTCTTAGCTCCTAAAAGCTTTTTTATAGAACCGCCATGAAGGGGTAAGTAGGGTCACACAGCAGGGGTGGAGGTCTAGACTTCCTCATAATCCTCAGGTTCCCACACTGATGGGTAGTAGCTGGGTGGTACCTGACCTTGTCTCTCCTTTGGGATCCTTTGTTTATTAAGCATCTCAGGAATCTCAGGTGAGGAGAGGGATCATTGTGATTAAGGGTATGGGCTCATTGAGGCTTTCCCCAAAGAAAGAACAGATCTTGTAGGGTGGAGTTAGATTAATGGTATGAGCCTATCTCAGACTTTGTTTTTGTTTGGTACTGGGGATTAAATACAGAGGCTTTCTACCCTTCAAGCTCCACCCTCTACCCTATTTTTTTTTTATTTTCATTTTGAAACAAAGTCTCCCTAGGTTAATGAGAGTCTCACTATTTGCTGAGAGTGTCCTCAAACCTGTGATCCTGTCTTAGCCTCCCAAATACTGGAATTACAGGTGTGCAACACCACACCTGGCCTCAGAGTTCTTTAAATGACCAATTATTAAGTAAATTCAATCATATATATTGTTCTCATAGGCACAACGTATAGAACTTGAAAGGATAGCTTTAGAAAAAAATGTAGAAAATGGAAAAACCACCCCTTTTCATGTAATACAACATTTACTAACACAAAATACACAAAGGTATGTGATATGCTGTCAAATTCTAGAGTCAGGAAAGTACTCCAGCCACACAAATCTGTATCCTTTTTAAACCTGAGGATCTACAATTATAATTCATAATACAGTGTTGGAAAAAATGGCTGCACATTTATAACCATCATCAATAGCAACAGATACGAGGAGCCTGGAAACAAGCAGTAAAAAAGGTGTTCTTTTAAGGTACTAGAGAACATTAATAAGCACAAGTAAGGGCACTTCAGAGATATTTGTTCATGCAAGCATATACACATTTATTAACTAACCCAAATTTCTTAAATTCCTAGCATAATACCAGAGAATATGTTAGTACCTTAATGTTTGTTTTCAGAGCTCATCATCTATTGAAGGAAGATGAAAAATCTATTGGCAGATCATCTGAATGCTACTAAAACAAATACACCAATTTATTTGTAGTGCATGGAATGGTACAAAGGATTTGTTTAGGAGAGAACTCCCTGAAGGAAGAGTGACACATAGGAGCGTCCAATTGTATGTTTGCCTCTGTGCAGGATATAAATTGTGTGGCAGGGACAGAGGTAAAAAGGAAATTGAAAGACATGAGAAGGAAGCATATGAAGATAAGTTGAGAATGAGCACCATACGAGCCAATAGTTTAGTATTGTCATGGCAGAAGAAGCTACTCTGGCAGAGGGTCCCAAAGAGATCCTAGAGAGAAGGGCAGAAACTTAGGACCAGTGGATCCTTCAAGTACATGAAGAGAATTTCAGCACATGTCAGTGGAGACACACAGATTTAGGAAAGCTAATAATGTACATTCCATAGAGAAGATAGACATCTCCAGAAAGAAACTGGTGTAAAGCAAGGAATACACATTCTAGGGAGAATGTGACTATTTCTTGAAAGAAACCTTCAGGGAAAATCAAAAAATACACAAGGGAGAAATTGGTCCATCTCAAGAGAGACAGACACATCTTCAGGGTTTCTGGCTCTTCTTTTAAATGAAACTTGAAGAGTTGTAAGGTATGTGAGGTTGACATCCCCCTTGGTTTATGGAGGTCTGGTCATTTTGAGAATTCTTAGGCAGACTTGGTCTTCATTATCTGATCAATAGGAGTACTAAGAAGTCCCCTAAATTATAGGTTACTTAGCCTACCATAGGTTTCTTGTTTAAACTCTTCATTGTTGGGATGATTAACAGTGCACAAGGTAATTATCCTAAACAGATACATTTCCAGTAACTAAGATTATGAATATTTCCAGTAACTTTTAAGAGTGGTTTTTTTTTTAGTTTTCCTACAAATTTTGGAGTAAAAGACCTGGGAGCGATAATAGGATTTGGGAGTGAAAAATATGAGAAACTTTAGCACAAGGCTTTCCTATTGAAGTTATTTTTCTTTCCCTTCATTTATGTCTCCTTTTTACCTTTAATTTATTCTCTCCTACCTCACCTTGCCCCCAGATTTTGATCCCTTCATTTTAAGGGTTGATGAATGTGGAAGCTCTATCTTCTATAACTGCTTCAGGCTGGCAAGGGACAATGGCCCTGCCTAGTCAGGGATCAAACGTCACATCCTAACTGACCTAAAGGAGACAAAAACTGATCCCAGTTATATCTAATCCAAAGATGGGTTAGAATCTTTATATTGCTATCCTCTTAACATGCAATTTTTATAATCTGGAGGATACAAATTTTATTAAGAGATTAGGAAGGCAAGGGCTAAACAAAAGGAGGAGTTTAGCAACCAAGGGTCCTAATGGTGTTAACAGCCAGGTACGGTTAGGGAAGTAAGCTTTAACATTACTATTCATTACAACTATAAAAAATACTATTCATCAAGAGGAACTCTCATGAGGTATGAATAAAAAAGCAAGATGGAAAAGGATTATAGTTGCCAAGGGAAAGCAGATCCTAAGCCAAGGGACTGGCTGGAATAGAATAATTCCCCATAGCCAAGAGAGACACAGAAAAGACCAAGATTTCTAGTATATGGTAACATAGGCACACTTAGCTTACTATTTTCTTAATTAGAACTTGTAGGTCCTGCAGTAGCCTACACAATTAAGATTTATTTCCGTTTTGCGGTCCTGGACCTGCAATATCTCAAGAGAGACAGGCTTAATATTGTATTATCTTAAAAGGACTCAAATTTAGGGTGTTAATGTCATAACATATGTGTCCTATAAGTCCAAAAGTAAAAGTATCATATAAATTATAAAGAAGAATTTAAGAGGGGGACAAACTTAGAAGATACCATATCAAATAAGTTGTGTGTGGGAAGGGATTTATTTATTACTTATTAGTTGATAGTAGGGATTGAATCCAAGGGCATTCTACCTCCAAGCTTTACCTCCAACCCTATTTTTTATTTGAAACAAGCTTTCGCTAAGTTGCTGAAGCGGCCCTCAAATTTGTGATCCTGTCTCAACCTTCCAAGTACTGATATTATAGGTATGTACCAACATTCCTGGCTAATGTATTATTTTAAAATGGCTTCCAGAGTGTGGCTCTTCTCTTTTTAACCCCCAAAATAGTATACTCATCTATGGTTATACTCCCGGTTGGGTGTCCCAAGACTAAGCAGTTAGCACCATGTTGGGAAAACATTTATTTTTATTTATTATGGTTAAGGTCAGGGTCAAGCTCCTCAGGGGTTACTCCTAGGGACTCTGAGGAACTTCTGGCTCCTTTAGTCTTTTCTGTCTACCAGTTGTGCCATCTGCCAGGATGGATCAGAGTCTTGCTGACCACTTGGCTTCCTTTGAAGCAATAGGAACATGTCCCTCTCCAGTGACTGTTTGCAGAATATGCACTGGTGGCTCCTAGTCTCTGGGTTCCTCACAATCCCCTTAATTTGGTGGTTAGGTGACTTACCAGAATTGTGGGGCCCTTAGAGGAGTCCCATCGTTCCCTGGGTCTTACTTGATCTTGGACGGGAAGCACTAAAATATTGTGTTTTTTTCCTTTGTCCTTTTATTTTCCTGATTACTTTCCAACTCTCAGTTGTTGAACACCCAGAAGGTCAGTCCTTCTGGTCCTGTTAATGAATCAGTGTCAATATCTGTTCTGTTGGTGATGGCTATTATCTCAAAATCCTATTTAACTTGTTTTGTTACAAGATTCAGTTCTACAAAATGCTAACAGTAAACAGAGTAAGGTTTTACAAGAAAAATACAAAGCAAACTTTTTAGAATTGAAACAAATAGTTTTAAGTTTGTAAAATAGTTTCGAGAACATCATAAATCCTCATTTAAGTATGGCTTTTTTTACAGATATTTTTAACTATAAATGTCATCTTTTAATCAGTGTATGATTTGGAAAACCATGTATTTGGTTATATTTAATTATCTTTGGTTAAAGATAATGGTCATAAAATTAGGAACACAAACAATCCTGAAAAAAGGTATCATTACTAATAATTTTAGTTTGGAGAATCAGATTTTTGTTTATTTTGTATTTTCATGGGTTTTATTTTTGTTTTGTTTGGGATCTTTTTTTCTTTTTTGGTGTTATAAACTACACACAGGCATTCTACCTCTAAACTGTATCCACTGCCCTTTTTATTTTTTAAACTTTGTATTTTAGGATTCTTATTTTAGAAACAAATATATTTAATATGAAAAAGCCAGTAGTAATTACTGTAACAGCTATAAAAGTCCTTTACGTGTTAGATTTTTTAAATGATCCCATTTATATTTGAATTTCAAGTACAGACAAAATAGGTCTATGCTAATAGCAATTTTAACGGTGTTTGTCTTTGGACAAAAATTAAATGGAAAGAAAAAGGAGTAAACTTCCTAGAGTAACAGAAATGTTCTTTATCTTGATTAGATTGTTAGCTACATGGGTATGTATTTGTTCAAACTCTGAATTAAATACTTGAAATAGCTGAAGTTCATTGTTCATAATTCTACCTCAATTAAAAAAATTAGAAGTTTAAAAACAAGAAATGGTCCTTGATGTCACACAGATCTGAGTTTGAGCCTGTTTTTTTTTATAAGCTATATAACCTTGAGAAATAAAGTTCTAAGTTAGTTTTTACTTTTGAAGCAAAATAAAGAATCTATACAACAATAAAAATTATACTACAATTCTCTGTGTATTAATAGCATTGAAAGAAATGAAATAGCTTTACACTTCTAAGTTTAGGAAATAGAAATAACCAGACTTACTACCTGTTATGTAAGTACATCACATATATACAATAAATTTTGTCAAAACATATATCAACTAAGTTTAAATGTCAATATTTCCTTTTTAACCAAATGGTATTGAATATAAAAAGCAGAAATTTTGAGTATTTTATCATTTTATATGTTTAAGGCTGAGACATATTTATATATAATAGCATTTATTGGCCACTTCATGTATACTAGACCTATATACATTTATTTTAATGTACATTTGTATAATATTTAGACAAAGTTCACATACAAAGCATATTTATTTTTCTGATGTAATATATTTCTTGTCTCAAACATATAGTGCATTAAATATAGTATAATAAATCAAAATAGCTGTTGATTTAATGAGTTATATAGTAGCCATTTAAAATATTGTAACAAAACACTTGAATCAATCTTCACTTTCCTCGCTCAGTTTTTTGTTTTATTTGGTTATGTAGTTACCATAGGAGATTATCTTTTTTCTTATATGTATGGAATTGTTTTTTTTTTACTAGGAAATGTGAAGAAAAATATTTTGTAATTTAACTTTATGTGTCTTTGGGAAATGATGGTATTTTAACAAATACTTCCTCAAAAGGCTAGGAATGGAACCACTATGCCACTCTTGGGGATTTTCCCAAAGTAACTGAAGTCAAATATTATAGGAATACATGCATAACAGCATCATGCATAATAGCCAAATTACAGAATCAGATTAGGTGTCTGTTAACAGATGAAAGGATTACAAAACTATTATATATACACACAATGAAATTTTACTTAGCCATAAAGAACAAAATCATGTCATTTTCAGGAAAATGAATGGAACTGGAGACTATTATGCTAAGCAATATTAGCCAGTCCCAGAAAGTGAAGGGCCATATGTTTGCTTGCACTTGTGTGGAAGCTAGAGAGAAATTGGGAAACAAAAGTTACTTCAGATAAATAAGGGCAGACACTAGAATAATGGAAGGGGATTTAGGGAAGGTCAAAGGGGAGACTTGAAGGAAACAGTTCAAATAATGCTATATTCATATACGAAGTTATCAATACCAATATCAGTATGTATGGGGGGGAGTAGGGTGGTATCGTACAACAAGTGCTGTGTGGATATATATTTTTACTACTCTCACCCTCATTATGATTTATAATTACAATGCAACAATAAAAAAGTATACATGAAATCTGCAATCAGATTGTCTTCCTTGTTGATATATACACTATAACTGGTTAGCGGTAGTGTTCTAAATCCCAACACATAACTGAACATAGAGCATAAGGTTGTGGCCGAATCTGTAAGCTAGTATAAGGTGGCTATGTACTAGCTGGTTTTTATTATTTTTACTGATGTATTCTGATTTTATATGAGAGTGATATTCATAGTGATATATTCACATATACATATATTATTTAATTTCCTCCCCTATACCTATTCTTTCCCTCTCCCAATGTATTATCTTGACAAAACACAAGTATCTTTATATCTTAAGCCAATTCTTTGTAAATGTTACTAAGAGCAGAAAACTTTTTTTTTCAGTATAGAGAAATGGACTTTGGTGTTACATCAATGTATTAATTTTGACCTTAGAAACCCTTTAATCTTTTACTCATGGCTGATTTAATCACATATACAAAAATCTTTTGTGACTTAAATATTTACAACTATTTACAGCCTTAGTTTTTGTCCTTTCATTTCTCATCTTGAATAAAATGAAGTCATTTGATTTTAGGATGCAAATCTTTTTATACAAAATCCTTTCTCATCTAAAAGCATTTCGTAAAAGCATTTCACTTTCCCTTTTTTTTTTTTTTTAACTAAAACACCTTCAATACCCACAACTTTGTTTTAATATCCCCTTTTATTTATGCGTTTTTCTTTTGCCTTAACATTTTCAAGCCTACATTTTGAAATAATCCTTGTCAAATTATTCTATTTAGATCAATTAGTTATTCTTCTAGATAAAATACTTCAGGGTCTTCATGGTTCTTTGTCAAAATAAAGCTTAAAATTGTTTATGCATTTTGTACATGGGATTATATATGTTAACTCTCGTAATCTTATATTTAGTGAAGACCAGGAAGAAAACAATCTTAAGCTATTTTTTGCATTAGTATACTGTCTTATAGACTAAGCTGAGAGCATGTGAATTTGTCTAGCAACTAATGATAGTATTTCAACTTATGAACTCAGAAGGTTTTAACATTTATAAATATTTATAGATACTAATTTACCTTTTTAATACCTATTTTATATTACCCATTTGAACCTAGATGATACACAACCATAGTCAGTATATCAAATTATTTTTTCAAAGAAAAAATCCATCTAACAGAGTGAGATAATTTTGATTCACTAGCAACCTGGACAAATCATGTTAATTTGTGTGGGGGGCGGTGAAGGTACTTGGGATTGAAACCAGGGGCATTCAACATCCAAGTTACATCCCCATTCCTTTTTATTTTTTTGTTTTTTGTTTTGAAATGGGATCTAAGTTGCTGAGAGTCTCACTACATTGAGGCCCTCCTTGAACCTGTGATACTCCTTGTCTCAGCCTCCCAAGTCCTAAGATTATAGGTATGTGCCACCATGCCTGGCTAAATGTTGATTTTAAAGGCATCTTTAGCTTCTATTTTACCAATAGAGAAATTAACTTATTTGTTAATTTTGTTGTTGATTTTAGTCACGTGAACTAAAAGGTATTTGGATTCATTTTTTTTTAATTTTAAGTGCTCATTTATCTTTAATTTTGGCACCATGTAGATAATATAAAAACACACACAGACATACCATATATACATGTCTTCTGCACATACATAAAAGTATACATAAAACATTGTATAGCTTTCATTTATAAATTATTGGACCCCCACA
Organism: Graphiurus murinus; assembly: GCA_004027655.1. Classification (NCBI taxonomy): domain Eukaryota; kingdom Metazoa; phylum Chordata; class Mammalia; order Rodentia; family Gliridae; genus Graphiurus; species Graphiurus murinus. Next base: position 414,480 of record PVLC010000004.1, read on the forward strand.
AGTAGGGGACAAGAAAGTTATAGGCACTCTCTAAGCAGAACCTGTCACGGATGCCTATTACGTGAAACAAGAGAGATGCCAAGTAAGTTTGAGATTTAGCCCTTGAATAATTGCTTAAGTTAAAAACACTTGAATAACTGGTTATTGTGGAAAAGATAAGGGAGGAAAAGTCAGATAGTTCAACCTTTGTCCACTTTTCTCTCTTCATAGATTGAGACCAAGGTATGTTACAAGGAAAAAATAATTCTTTAAGTCCTCTGCCTTAATTCCAATTATTTAAGATGTACCCAAGGAATCAGTTTTCAGGGACAGATACTAACTTATCCAGTATCTTGTTATTCATGTGCTTTAAGGGATTTCTTATGTTATTCTGAAAAGAAAAAGAAATAGAAAGCTAGGATACCAAGTCTCAGAGAACTTTCAGAATCTGTAAAGAGATCTGACTCAGTCTATCCCATATTGTACCCTGAGGGTGCTCTATGAGCATCCAACTCAGGAGCAGATTTTCAGTGTGTCCCAGTTGACAATCTACCAACAGCCAAGGATGTCTGGCAACAAGATGCAGCTCAATCTGAATGTACATCACCAGCTCATTGCTTCTGCAGCATGAGCATCCTCAGCCCTACTAAGCCACTCTGTGCTCTATCAGCCCCTACTGGAGTCCCCAAGTCTTCTCAGGGTCCTCAAGAAAAAAAAGACAATAAGTTCCTTGTGAAAAGTATATCCCTGAAATCTCAAGTAGTCTAAACGTACTTAAGAACTTAAAATTTTAAGATAACTATGACACGAAAACCTTGTAGAGTTTTAAGAAGATTCAATGACATTCCTGAAGAGGATAAACTTAGGTAGATTTCAAGATTTGTGTACAGTTGTTTTATTCAATGACCAAGAAAGATAAAGGCCTTCATGGCAAGGTCTCCTGTAAAACCAAACATATCGCATGCCTGCAAACACATCTTATGCAACTGAAGATGGAGCCATTTTTCTTTCAGTTATACAGTATCAGTGGGGTAGATTTTTTTGTCTTTAAGACAAGAAGTCAGACAAGTAGGAGGACACTTTGCTGCATGGTCATAGCTATGGAAGTGATGAGTCAAGATTGGAATAACTTCCCCACATGTGTATTTTGTTATTTGCAAACGCAAAAATATTTACTCTTAAGAAAATAACTTTGTCTCTGAGACTGGCCAAGCTCAAGTCAGCCCACTATACCTTCCCTCTTGCTTCCTACTTATTTTAACTAAGACTCCGGGAGGAGAGGAACACAAAATAAAGTGACTAAATTAAACTCTAAAAATTAAACGCATGATTTATGGGGAAGAAAGCCAAAATGTACAGAACTGGGCATGGTGGTGCATGCCTATAATCCCAATACTTGGGAGGATGAGACAAGAAGATTGCAGGTTCGAAGCCAGCCTCAGAAACTTAGCACGACTCTTTCAAATTAAAAAGTAAAAAATAAGGGCTGGGCGTATAACTCAGAGGTAGAATGTACCTGGGTTCACTGGGTTCACTCTCCAGTACCTTTTTTGCTTGTATAACTGATACAATGGTAATTTCCTGGTTTTCCATCCCTCTATTATCCCTGCTTCATTCCACCACTGGGCTTGCTCCCAGAAGTCTGTATCTTGTCCAGGGGGAAAAAACAAAAACAAAAATCTTTTCTTTCTGTCCAGAAGATGTATAAAATATATCTCTACAGAGAAATTGCTCCTTTTCTCCCTCCTTCCTCTTTTGTTCTCTCCCAGTTCTGCTCAGAGGCTACCTGCAGTCAGAAAATCGCACTACTACCATAGTGATGACAGAGGCATTTAAAGTCAGAAGAGAAAACCCATCTTAACTCAAAGGAACCAGGAAGATGAACCCAAATGGGCTGAAGACTATTAGGGTGTCAGTGCTCTCTTCTCCATCATTCCCGACACATCCTGCTCTGCTTGCTTCATCCCAAGGGCAGCCCGAAGGGGCAGAACTCAATTGCACAAGGTGGTGAACTGAAATTCCTGCCTTTTTTTTTTTTTTTTTAAATCAGAGAAGCAGCAAAACAGAGCCCCATAAATCAGCAAATACTGGGAAAATGTGATGAGCAAAGAGCTAGAGAGAAAATCTTTTAATGCTGTGCAAAAACTAACTCAGTCCCAGGCTCACCACAACACAGTAAAAAAAAAAAAAAAAATACCCAACAAAGGCTTGGGAGAACTGAGCTTTGATCAGAGCCATTACCCAAAACCCCCTGACTGGTGTCAGTAAAAAGTAGACCCTAAACAGCCTAACAGAGACTTTGAAAACAGAACTGACAGTGAGCAAATGCTGAAGTAGTGTAAATTAAGCAGGTTGATAGCCTGCTAAAAAGTACATGATAAGATTAAGATTCTGTGTCTCATAAACTAGCATTCAAGAAGTCCAGAATATAATTCAAGCTTATTCAATATACAAAGAACCATGAAAATATAACCAATTCACAAGAAAACCAACAATAAGGGCAAGTCCCAAAATGACCCAGATGTTATAATTAACAATGATTTTACAACAGCAAGCAGTTATAATAATGTCAACTAAATGTACTCTTGCAAGGGGTGGATAAATAAGTTCTTAAAAAAGAAATTAGTGTACTAGTTTTTTTTTTCCCCCTCCCTCCTTTATCTCCTTGTTCTTACTCAAGAGCAAAATACCAGAACAACAACAACAACAAAAATAATAATGAGGCAAAAAAAAAACACTGCCAATATTTGCAACTTAAAAATTCAGTGAATTGTATCAATAGATTAAGAAAAAATTTTTTTCAGAGAACTTAAAGTTAAATCAATAAAAATTATACAGTCTGAAGGACAGGGAGAACAATGACTTTTAAAAATACATGAGCAGAATCTCAGACATGTGGGACAATATCAAAAGGTCAAACTTGTGTAATTAGATTCCCAGAAGAGGAGAATGATATTGGTGCAGGAAAAAAAAAATATTTGAAGAAATACTAGCTGAAAGCTTACCAAATTTGTTGAACACATCCCATATTTATTGAAATACATTAGTTTAGAAATTCAACAAGCCTAGTAAACCAAAGAAGATAAACTCAATGAAAACCATATCCAGACATATTCCAACCAAATTTCTGAAAGCAGCTATTGGTGGAGATAAAACACTACGTATAGGGGAGATATCAATTACTTTAGATTTCTCATGTGAAATCATGGGGGCCAGAAGAAAACAGAACATTTTTAAAGTAATGGAAAAGAACTCTCGATCCACAATTATATTCAGTAAAAATGTACTTCAGGAATACTGTAGAAATAAAGACATTGTTAGACAAAGAAAAGTAAACAAGATTTGACATCAGCAGACCTATGATAAAAGAAATGCTTAAAGAAGTTCTTCATGCTCAGGCAAAATGATATTGGAATAAAGGAAGAACAAGAGAAATAATAGCATATTTTTTTTCAGCAGTTTCAAATTATGTTTGGCATTTGAAAGCAAAGATTTTAATACCATTGGATAAAGAGAAACAACTGCAGGTCAAATATCCCTAATCTGAAATGTTCCTTTATAGATGTTCAACCAATAAAGTCGACATAAATGTTCCAAAAATCCGTAAGTTCCAAAATCTGAAATACTTCTGGTCCTAAGCATAAGAGATACTGAATCTGTATGTGATCATATGGGTTCTAAGTAGACTGAGGTTCTAAGTAGACTATCAAAGTCAGATATAAACCTAAAGCAGACAGAATATAATGCACCAAGTATCAAAACAGTAATATAAAGAGGCTCAAAAATACAATTGGTAACTTAAAATAAAAAACTAAAAGATTCAATTAATACGAAGAGCAGCAGGAAAAGACACCAGAAAAAGAAAAACCATAAAGTACAACCAGGAATAAAATAGTAAACCTAAAACCAACTCTAATCAGTAATTACAATAAATAGGAATGGTCTAAATATGTAAGTTAAAAGATAGGTTGAGACTAAACAAAAATTATAGAACTACATGCTGTCTATAAAAACCCAAAGTATGATATGAATTGGAATTAAAATGAAGGAAAAAGACATACCATGCAAACTTTAATCAAAAGAAAACTGCAAGGCCGGGCGTGGTGGCGCACGCTTGTAATCCCAGCATTCGGGAGGCTGAGACCGAAGGATCCGGGTTCACGGCCAGCCTCAGCTACCTAGTGAGGCACTCCGCAACTTAGTGAGACCCGGTTTCAAAATAAAGAATAAAAAATAGGGCTGGGGGTGTAGCTCGGTGGTAGAATGCCCCTGAGTTCAATCCCCAGTACCGCAAAAAAAAAAAAAAAAAAAAGAAAGCTGCAGTACCTATACTAACATCAGACAAAATAGGTATTAGAAAAATAAAACTGAAGGTAAAAAAAGGAACATTTATGATCAAAGTATCAATTCATCAAGGAGACATAAAAAAACTAATTTTATATACATCTTAACACACCAGCTAAACACAAATTGAAAACTGATAAAATAGAAAGCATTAATAGTTATGTTCACAGTTTTACTTGGAGACTTGAACACTCCTCTTAAAGACTAACAGAAAATAGAAAATAAACTAAGATATAGAAAAACTACACATCACCAACCAAACTGACCTAATTTATATTGATAAGACATCATACCAAGAGCATGTGCATAACTATTTTCTGATAAAGATAGAGCATTCACTGAAATATTTCACATCTTAAGTAACAAAATAAATTTAATAGAAATTAAACCCAATAAAGCTTATTTTCTAACTCTAACAGTATTTATCTGAAAATCAATAGCAGAAAGATATCTGGAAAATCTGCAAATATTTATAAATTAAGTAACACAGCTAGCAATAATCCACTGGCCAATAGAAATATCAAGGGAAATTAGATTGTTTTGGGTCAAAGAAAACAAAAACAATTATGCGTAGAATTCAGCTAAAGAAGTGCACAGAGTAAAATATGAAGTGTTTATATAATAAACAAAAATCTCAAGTTAATATAAGCATCTCCTTTAAGAAACTAGAAGCATTTTTTCACCTAATTCTCAAGTTCATTTGTTTGGTTCATGCATTTTTCCATTTTAACTTAGAAAGCAGTGAAATAAAATATATGTACTAGTGTGATTAAGTTCAAGATGTCTAAATATAAAGCTCTACTATAATCTCAGTCTGGTTCTGCATACAGTAATGCTTATTTGTTTACCTTTGGAAAGGCAAAACCAAGACAAAACATTTCAGTGAAAGAAAGAGTTTTCATCTAACAGAATTTCAAGCCACAGCCTGTTGTTCAGAATTGAATAGGGATGATAAAGGAAAAGTCAATGTCATCAGAATTTCAACCACAGCATGTCTTACCATGGCAATTCTGCTTCAAGCAATACCCAAGATAACGAAACCTACAAATTTTATCTTCCGTCTACACATCCATAATCCTTTGATATAAAAAGCAGGCACACAAACAACAACCTAAACACAAGCAATCATAGCCCATTGACAGCATTGAACAAAGTTAATTATGAAATTGAAACCTTTTTAATACTTCCTTAAAAAACTAACCCTTTATTATAAAAAGGATCTTTCAGTCAATCAAGTAATTGCATTCTTTTTCAAAGAACATTAATCACTCCAGCAATAACATGAAGTCATAATTGAGCCCCCACATTGGTGACCCTACACAACACTTAGCGTGCCTCTCTCCCTACCTGGGAGGGCTGAGCTATTATTTGCACTCTGCTTGGAGTGTTCCAAGTGTGATGGCTGCAGATTTGGAGCCTAATAATTCAAAGGCCAGGCTAATGAAACAATTGCCCATCCTTGGGTAGCACGGATAACATCTGATTGTAATGGGAGTCAAAAAATGGATTAAGTCCTTGGATGTTTTTAAGAGTGAGAGTGACAGAAAAACAAAGATAGGCAAACCAACCGACAAAAGCAGACAAGGAAGTGTGCCCAATTCCTGGAGAAATACTAGGGATAAGTACATTAACATCTGCTTTCAAGATTCATCAGCAGGATTCTCTTCCACACAAGATCCAGGGTGGGGAGACCTTCAGGGCCTGTTTATAGATTTAGGTTTGTAGGGAATAGTACTTCTCAATTTCTCTTCCTTTGCCACCAGTCATAAAGATAAAAGCTCAGTTTCATGTGTATAAACTAAGGGAAGCTAATCTCTAAATAGAAATGAGATAATACTATTAGTATGGGTGTCACATATATGATCAACCAATGTATTATATACAGTGGAGTTGCATGAAAATGAATACTGACCGTGACCCAAAATTGTTTAACTTACTCTAACCTAAACCTTTGGCTACTTTATAATTGGAACTGTCAGCAGGAATGGAAATGAGCAGTACCCAGTCCACACCAGATACTTCACATCTATTTCCTCATTCAGTCCGCACTAGGACATGCTGACACAGATGTTATTCCTGTCCTCTGTGGATGCAGGAATGGACCAAACAGATCAAGTTACCTACCCAAAACTAAAGAGACAGTACAGGATAAAGTAGCCCAAGTGTGTTTTTCTTACCCCAATCCACCTGTCTTACAATTAAATATTCTTGCCTGTCCTTAGTTTTCTTAGGATTGATTCCAAATCAAATGCCGCAGGCATGAACTGTCAGATTTTTTTTTTTTTTTTTTTTTTTTTAGCACCAAGCACAGTGTATGGCACATAGCTCACACTGAAGAACTATTTATTAAATTGAGTGTCTTAGTAGTAGCGAACGACACAGCAACAACATTCAAAATTGAACCAATGAGACCAGAAGTCATGCATTTCTGCACATTCAGGTAAACACAGAAAAAAGGATCTATGCCAGGCTTGGTGGCTCACGCCTGTGATCCAAGTACTTCGGAGGTTGAGACAAGAAGATCGCAGGTTCGAGGACAGCCTCAAAGTGGTAAGACTCTCATCAACCTAGCAAGACCTTGTTTCACAATAAAAATAATATAGGGTTGGGGAACATCCCTGGGTTCCATCCCGTACCAATAAAAAAAAAAAGATACACAGCTTTGGTGTCAAAATTGGGTGGGAAATCCAGGTCAGCTACTTTCAAGGTATTTAGATTTTTCTCAGGTTCAGCCTCCTGATCAGTAAAATGACAATGTTAACAGTTTCTGGGAATACTCTCAGGGATTAAATCAAGAATAAATATGAATATAAATACCTACCAGAGTACCTAGCACACAGCAAAGGAGACAAATATTTGTTCCTTCGTATTTTAGTTTTCCTGAATTTTTTGGTAATGTATGTAATTGACAGATCAAGTACCTCTGATTAAGACTAACATAAATGAAGATAGCAAACACAACTGCTACCTTTATAAACAGCCATTCCGACAGGGCCTCAGTAGCTGACTCCCCCCCCTCCCCGCCCCACTGTACCCCAGTCTTCCCTCTCCAGCCGGCTGCTTTCATTCTAGCCTACAAACGGTGCAAAGTGGTTCCGTATTTCAGCTGCTTGGCATCCCACATGCAACAGCAGCACTCAGGGCCCAGGTCAGACTCCACTGTGCTGGCCCTATCGCTGACGTCCACTATATCTCAACAGCTACAGGCTCACGCTGTAGGTCACCACTCAAATATGAGGGCTGGCAGTGGAGAGAAACATTTTTTGTCAACTGCCAAGTATTTGCTGTGCCTCTCCAAGTAACTACATGTATTGACTTAAAACTACCAGTATATGCTCAAAGACTCATCCACCCTTTCCTGAATCCTTCATTCCTTCCTGCCTCCACTACTTGTTAACACTGAGAAAGCAGACCTTATGATGGGTTATTTTTGCCTATACTTGCCTGATGGTTTTAAGAATACATTGATGGACACATGTGCATGATAATTTAATGTTGGGTCATTCTTTCCAAAGGAGGGAGAGGGAACAGAAGCAAATTCAACTCCTTGAGGAATGTGTAGAAGTGACTGCTCTATTGTGATCTTCATGAGTTTTTATCTCTCTCTTACAAGGGGATTACCATAGTTACCACCATTAACATTTACTAATGCCCTTTCAGTTTAGTTGGAAGAAAGATGTTAAAATTCAGTACTTATGAAAATACTAACAAGTTTATTACAATAAATGTGGAGGCTTCTTTCTTGCTAATTACTTCTGAATATATGATTTAATAAAATGCAATTCTATATCAAAAGTATTCAGACAACCACCTTTTAGTATAAGTAACTGATATTGCTCAGTGTATTCATATAAAAATCTTCTGGATACATGAATGTCACTATTAGGTGACACATTTTTACTCATCTAAAGTGATTATGATTCTGAGAACACACAGTTCTTATAATCAAACAATATTACTTTCAGTCATCTTGGCTTTATATTCTAATTGTTTCATAACAAATTCATCAACAATTTTACCAAGATGCTCTCTAAGTCTAAATCTAAATGTCATGCAACATTTCAAAACACACTTATGTGCATATTTTAAAAATAAAGGAGGCAGGAAGCATTATCCAAAGATCCCACATTTAAATTTAAAATTATGAAGAAATTGTATCAAGCCAGGAATGGTGGTGTATGCCTATAATCCCAGTACTTGGGAGGCTAAGACAGGACGATTACAGATTTGAGACCAGCCTCAGCAGTTTAGTGAGACACTCAGCAATTTATCAAGATCCTATTTCAAAGTAAAAATAAAAAAGAAAGGGGTGTATCTCAATGGCAGATTGACCCTGGGTTCAATTCCCAGTAACAAAAAAGATAAAAAAAAAAAAAAAAGAAATTGTATTAAATAGAAGTGTTAAGTGTCATGGTTAAAACATAACTAAGGGATTTTAATCCATATGAATGCTAATTATGTGTCTACGTGTATAGCTCAGCATGGACTGTTTTACTAGAAAAAAAAATGTTTAGTTTCAGTGTAGAAAGATTAGGTTTTACCTTTAAAAGGAAAAAATACACACCATTTTATTAAGCACACTGTCATTGACAAGAAGTTCCAATCTACAATAATGAAATGTTCCCCTACATATGCTATTGTTTTTCCCCCAAATGGTGTCTGATAACAGTCCCTTTCAATTCACAAAGACAATAATATTGCCATATCAAATCTGTAGTGTCAACAGGTTTATGATCACAAACACTTGATGAGCTGAACATTGTGCCTACCCTTCAATAATGCTTGCAGTGTGACAAGGTCTGACGGTTACCATAGTGATCATGTGGCAGCTTCTGATTTATTACCTTGTTCCCCTGGACTGTGATGGCTTTTCGGCTATACCTTCAGCAGCTATTTCAGATTTGAGAGCTACACCATGATAAATGTCCACTATCTAAAAGATATACTCAACAGAATGTAACCTTGGAGAGCAGCGCTTTAAATGCAAATTGCCAGCTTTGCCTTCCTCTTAAAATATAAAAGAATGATTCCAAAGCCATGAAAAAGGGAGACCTCTGCCCTCTGACATAGGAATGTTTCTCCTTGGGGACTGTCATTTTCAGGAACATCACCCCGTGAATATTTAAGCAGTCTGCAACAGACAATGAGGCAATAAATTCTGCTCAGGCTAGTCCAAGCAGCACATCGATTACAAAAGCAGGCATGCGTCTCAGCAATTAGTGAGGCATTCAGTTATGGGGCACCAAATGTTCAACGTATTTAGAAAGTTATCACTATCGGTCAATAAATTATGTCACTTCATCTCAACTAATTGACACAGTGAAGGTTTCCACACACCAACCTGAAAAGAGCATTTCAGGGAATAAACCTCACAGTTGGGTGTCCATTTGCCAATGCTTCCTAGTTAGACATGCCAAAGGATGATAAGCTCTTATTTAAAAGAAAAAAAAAAACTATCCGGTTTTATCTGATTTTTGCTTTAGGAAGCACACCACACAGGGCAACAGTGATTTGTCACAGAAGTTTATCCCACAACATGCAAGTACACAGATGCCAGCTGTCACCATTGCATGTATGCATTCACATCCCAGAAAGATCATGAAGTGTATTATTTTATTCTATTGCATTGTTGCAGATTATTCTTTCATTTGACTGCTTGGCAATAACATACTGAGAGAATATGGCCTTTCATGCTTATCAAGCTCATACATACCATGCACTAATTTGTGTATTAGCAAGTCCCACATGGCTACCCAGTTATCGATTCTGCCATCTAATTCCCTTGCTTTGACAGGAAGGATATTGCTTTCAGGATAAATAAAACAATCTCCACAATCATTTATGTTCAGTTCTTAGAGCTGTGTTTGCAGAAAGCCTTTCTAAGGAAGAAAACACACAGTATTTTCGTAGCATAATAGACCAGCACAAATGAAGAGTAGTTTGCTCCCTTTTGCAAGAATGATATCAAAGCCTAACTGTGGCCACAAGTGTGTTCCTGACTCACAAAATCCAAAGGTAGAAATATCTTCTATTTTCTGCTTCTCGAATCTTCTTTATGTAACTTCTATGTTTATGTTAACAGGCTTCCCTAAGTTATTGCTGACTTAACCAAAAACTTAAGTTATGCTAAGTCTTATTTGATAGGACAAAGAAAGAAGTAAATCAAAAGACCTCCCATTATCAAACAACTGAAATATAGAAAATATTGTCAGCATAGTTTAAGGAACTATTTTCAAACTATAAATCATATATACAAATCAAGTTCTTGGATGAGGGTTAAGAAGAGCTTGAAAAAAAAAAAAAAAGGCAGAAGTTGGTTGCTTTGAATTAGCTATACTGGGAAAAGATAACCCAATAAAATATCCACCCATCCTCTATACAGTTTTTTTGTTGTTGTTTTTGGTTTTGGTTTTGGTTATTTTTGCAGTACTGGAGATTAAACTCAGGGGCATTCTACCTCCAAGCTACACCCCCAGTCCTAATTTTTATTCTTTATTTTGAAATAGGGTCTAAGTTGTGGAGGACCTCATTAAGTAGCTGAGGTTGGCTGCGAACCCAGATCCTCCGGTCTCAGCCTCCCAAGTACTGGGATTACAAGCATGCGCCATCACACCTGGCACTATACAGTTCTTTATAGCAAATGTTTCCACATTGGTAAGCACTGTAAGTTACTTAATTGAATCTGATCTTTCTATTCCCACAACTTGAAATTCAGTTACTTCACTTAGAACCAGTCTGGAATCATTTTTATTTCAAATCAGATCACAAATGAGAATTCATATTATCAGATTAAGTATTAAGGAGTCATAAGAGATCTGGGTATGGTGGCACACAACTTTGGAGACTGAGGCAGGAGGATTTCAAGTTCTAGACCAGTTTGGGCAACTTAGTGAGACTCTCTTAAAAAAAAATGAAAGAAAATATAGCTCAGTGGTAGTGTGCTTCCCTAGCATGTATGGGGCTCTCAGCTCAACCTCCAGTGTCACGCAAAAAAAAAAAAAAAAAAAGTCAAAATGAGCATATAGAACAGAATATTTAATAAGAAACTATATCCATATGTTTGGTATTAAGAAATCCCCAAATTAGGGAATTTTTATGTGCCTCAGAAATTCTATTTTACACAAAATTATCTTGGCCTTAATTGTGCAAATAATGAACAAGCGTTTTCATATAGGTCTCCGTTCCACTAATGTCCTTGAAGCTATGAATCAGCCCCAAAATTCCCAAAATCTGACCTTTCAAACTTAGACATCTTAATCTTCATAACTAATCCAGCAACTCCACATCCACACCCCAACCAGAACTCTTCTCCAAGAACGAAAAGAATGAGTATGATACTAGTTTTTACAGCATTTGTTGTTGTTGTTGTTGCTGTTGCTACTGCTGCTGTTTTTACTGAGGATTGAAGGCATTATACTTCTGAGCTACACCCCCAACCCTATTTTTTATTTTTATTTTGAAAAACAGGGTTTCACTAGGTTGATGAGTCTCACTACTTGCTGAGGCTATCCTCAAACCTTTGATCCTGATTCTCTTGTCTCAGCCTCCCAAGTACTGGGATTACAGGCATGCCCCCACCACGACTGGCTTAAAGCACCTCTTTATCTCATTTCTCCCCTAGTCCTTTCAAGTGACCAACATTAGTAAAGTAGGTGACCCAAATCAAAATAGCAAAACAAGAGAATAACCAGCACAATACTGAAGAAAAACCTGGAAGACTGATGCTGCCCAACCTCAATACTTACTATACAGCTACAGTAATCCAGACAGTGTACTATTGATGAAAGGATAAACAAATCAATGGAACAGAATAGAGAGCCCAGAAATAGATCCACATAAATATAGTAAACTGATCCTTGACAAAAACATTAAAGACAAAGACATTAAAATGGAGCACATTTTTTTAAACAAATGATTAAAAACTGGACATGAAAAAAAAAAACTGAGCACAGACCTCATACTCCACAAAAATATTTAGTTAAAATGGATCACAGACCTAAATATAAAGCATAAAACCATAAAAATCCTAGTGGTTTGGCAATCACTCTTTGTATCACTAAAGGCATGCTTCATGAAGAAAAGAATTAGTAAGCTAGCGGGACATGGTGATGCATGTCTGTAATCTCAGTATCTGGGAGGCTGAGACAAGGGCATCATAGGTTTGAAGCCAACAGATGCAGTAACTTAGTGAGATTCTGTTTCAAATAATAAAATAAAGCTGGTGCAGGAGTGTAGACCAACAGTAGAATGCCCCCGAGTTCTATCCCCAGACTAACAATTAAAAAAAAATTATAAACTAAATTTCTGTCCCACAAAAGACACTATAAAGGGGAGGGGGGAGCCACAAATAGCAAGAAACTATTTACAGAAGATAAATCTTATAAAAAAGGATTGTTATCCAAAATATGAAGAACTCTCTAAAACTCATTAACAAGCAGATGAGGAAGAGGAGGAAGAGAAGGAGGAAGAGAAGAAGAAACGTGCCAAAGACCTTAACAAAATACCTCACCCACGAAAACACACAAAAGACAAATGGGATATGAACATAGGTTCCACATAATATGACATCAGAAGAGCAACATAAAACACCAATTAGAAAATTGTTGACACCAAATGCTGGTCAGGCTATGGAACAACAGGAATTCTAACTCCTTCCTGATGAGAATATGGGAAAGTAAAGCCACTTTGAAAAACAGTTTGGAAGTTTCCTAACACAACTAAACATACTTTCATCCTACAGTCTAGAAATATTACTCCCTACTGTTTATCTAAATAGGCTAAAAAATTATGTCTACACAAAAATTTGCACATGGATGTTTATGGCAGCTTCATTCATAACTGCCCAAACTTAGAAATAACTGAGATGCCTAAGTAGTAGGTGAATGAATCAACTGGTACACCCAGACAACAGAATATTATTCAGTGCCATAGAAAAACTGTCTAGCCAAGAAAAGACATGGAAGAAACAAAGATATTACTAAGTGTAAGAAGCCAGTCCTAAAAGGCTACATGCTGCAGGATTCCAATTACAGTTTTCTGGAAAAGGTGAAAAATAAAACATCAGTGGTTGGCAGGGTCAGGTGGGAGGGAAGGATAAACAGGTAGAGCACAGAGGATTTTGAGGGTAGTGAAACTCTGTCCTGTGTTATAATTGTGGATACATATTATTACACATTTATCCAAACTTATAGAATGCACACCACCACCCTACAACACTCTGAAAGGAGGTATTGATAATGGGGGAGGATATACATGTGTGTGGACAAAGAATACAGGAATCTGCATCTCACATTCAATTATTGCTACAACTAACATCAGTAGTTGGCAGGGTTGCGGGGGGAGGGGAGGATAAAAATAAAAAAGCAGAATATAAATCTAACAATCGCTTCTTACCCTTTAATTCTGAACCAACTAGATCCCCACCCATTCAGACAGTGCTAGAAAAGCAAGTGTTGGCAGAAAGGTCCCCAGTCTTCAACACCTTCTGTTACAGCAGCTCCTGTGAATTCCATCCCTTCACTCTTCTTACCTTTATAGCCCACTAGGAGTTAACAACTGTCAGGCAGCCAAGAGTCATTGTGTCCCAGAGGTCAGCAATCTTATTAAATCCCTATGCCACCACTGGGACTAAGTAATGCCCACACTACTCAGTGCAAGGCAGCAGGGGAAACGATTGAAGAGAAAGAGTTAGAAAAGCCAGAGGGGAAGTGAAAAAAAAGTAGGAACTGGATGAGTGCAAGTGGTGAAGAGATAACTAAACAATTCCACAGAGATGCTGTGCCTACCTTTCTTTTAAGAATACACCCATCAAGAAAGCATCTGGTATAATTAAGTATTTATTGCAACTGGGAAACTCCTGTAAGAGAGATCAAAATCTTACATTTTTGTAATAGATGTCATTCTACTGTGAATCCACTGCCCACACCCAGAAGTACTAGTGCAGTCATCCTTTGGCATTTTGTAGACAAGTGCTAACATTCTGCAAGTATGAAACATATTGACGTTTATTTTTATAATGGCAATGTTCCAAGATGTGCTGTCTGTCGTTTTAATGAACACGAACTGAGCCAGAGCAAAGATTCATGATATAACTTCTTGTTTTTAATCTCATTTACATATGAAAAGCCCATTATTGAAAAAATCTTTTTACCATTAATTCTCAGCTATGCAACTGCAGATTTGTTTTTGTTTGTAAATGTTTCTATTTCAGGGAGAACCAATGATCATTGAGTTTGTTGTTAAGATCACATTAGGTGCAGAGACCTGGTGATTATTTTCAAACACTAAAAATGGAAGAAGAGTGTTATTTGCTAAGAAGAATCCTTCACTTCAGAATGCATGAAACTCCATTTATTTTAAAAGCTTCCACGATTACACCCAAGAAGATAGTCCTATATTATATTCTGTATTCATGTTGTCCCAGGTTTTTAAAGCATCATGTAACAAAAGAAACACAATCAACCTAAAGAATATCAGGATGTTGATATCATGGCATTAAAAAGCAGTTGAATGTCTGTGGATATTGAGCTTGGGGAGGTCAACTCAATTCAAGAAGGGCTACGTATTTGCAAGAAATCAGATGTGCTCGTGACGACACCAGATACCAAAGCAGTAACAATGGGTAGGTTTCGGCAAATAGATGCCAACTTCAAGTGAAAAATTTTATTTGGGAAATTTATCACAGATGGAAAGAGTTAGATCATTAGGGGAAAAAAAAAACCACCTAGATGAATGGTTATAGAGAACATTCAAACTTAAGAATTCCATAATATTTCAAGATCTTTTGGATGAAACAGCCTAAGGTATTAGATTGCTGAAAATGTTAAATAAATCTAATGTAATAATATAGTCTATCCTGAGATCATCTTAAGATTAATTAGCAACCCAGTTACTTGCTGAAAATGCCAACTGATCAATGACAAAATTTAAGTTACTGACATTTCCTTTTTCAGAAAATGTGGTTTTAATCACAATAGAGCTAAGCAAATGAACCCAGAAAATATTCTAAACCTTCAATAGGGCGCTAAACTCAGCTCACATACTTCATTTCTCTTTCCTTCTCTTAATCCCAAGGCCACTTTCCACAGATAGTCAAGACGAAGCAGAAAAAGACTGAATACACACGATAGAAGAATTACTTCTGATCTCTCTGATCAACAGTTACTTTTGTGCCCACAAATCACTTTATATAATTTTCTGCAGTTTCTTTATAAACAATGCTTTTTAAGTGGTGGGCTACGGGGGAAGCACTGTGGAGTGGATCCTTTCTTGCTGGTCTTACTCTCATGTGCTTCCTGTGACACGTTTCCTTTGCAAATCCAAGATTATAAGCTCATGAAACTTGGATAGCAAAGCTAAACCAAACTACAAACAAATATACCAAATGTGAAAATTTTGAAATACTGAATTTTCTCTCTCAAGGAAGGTAGAGTTACTAAAACTACTAATTTACTCACTACATGTTGAACACCTTCTGTGTGTTAGACACTGCTCTAAAAACTGGGCAACAGCAACAAACCAAAGAAAACCACTGCCCTCGTGAGCTTATATTCTAGTGACATTTAAAAAGCTCTAAGATACTTAAGTTATGAAAAACTGAACCCATTACAAACATTTCACTGATGTGGATAGTTATGAATTAAGTATACATGTATACATTTCAAAATAACTCATAAGTTGAAAAGACGGAATTAATGCTAACAGAGTGATCACTAAGTGGATCAAAAGTGTATGTGGAAAAACATCCCAAGTCCAGATACACAGCCCCATCAGGTATAGACCAAGTAATCAGGACCACGTTTGTAAGTGCTTTTCTCTTTCTCATGAGGCTTTAGTCATCATGCAATCATCAAGTAACTAATAGGTATCAATTCTACCTTTGCACACTTACTTTGTGCAAGCTACCCTGGGGGACATAAAGATCAAAGGCCCCAAACCACATTTCAAGTGGGTCACAGTACTAGATAAATACAGAAATCATAATATACTTTTAAAAATACTCTAGGACACCAGGTGCAGTGGTGCATGCCTGTAATCCCACTACTTGAGAGGCTGAAACAAGAGGATCACAGGCCAGTGATCAGCCTCAGCAACTTAAGTGAGGCCCTCTGCAACTTAGTGAGACCCTGTTTCAAGATGAAAAATAAAATAGGGCTGGGGGTACAAATCAGAGGCAGAATGCCCCTGGGTTCAATTCCCAGTGCCACAAAAGAAAAACATGAGATATGAAACATATGTGTTCCATCAAATACTCAAATGCCAACTATAAAATATACTACCATGTTTAAATAGAAAGCACAATTTAAGAAATAAAAAAGGAGTAATATCCTATAGCAGAAGAAAAACTGCCAAATAACCAAGATGCATCACTGATTATAAGATACAGCCTCATTTTAGAGATTTTAGAATATGGAACAATTTGTGTATTAGCAAAGAAAAAAATGGATACTTGAAGTCATTTAATTAACAGTTTCCTATAAATCCAGGACCATACCTGAAGAGAAACTATTCATGCTTGCAGTGAAGATTAACTCAATCATTAGCTCAATCAGAGGACAGAAATATACTAGGAAGCAACATCAATATCAGTAGCAAAGTACCAAACTGACCTTGAAAGAGACCTTGGAGAGCATCCTTCTTACCCAGACTCTTAACTTGTACCATTCCTGACTTTGTCATCCCCTAAGAAACAATTACTCCCATAAAAATCTGCACATGTGTTTGTTTTTCCTCCCAGTTTGGAAACTACAGTTATGCTTTATAAGCTTTTAAATGCAAAAACTGTTTATTGACTTTTGAATCCTAGCTTGGTGCTTACTTAATGAATCAATGAATGACTCTTTGATGTATCTGAAACAATACAACTAACTTAAGATTGGTTTTTAAGTGGTAGACTGTAAAAGCACAGTATACAAGTGGCAAATATGCTCATGCTTCTCAGCCAGTCTTACACTAACTATATATCCCACTCAAAGCATTGTTTGCTAGTATTACCAAAGAGAAATACAAGTATTATTACCACATAATTTGCTAAATTGGAAGAAACATTGGTATCTGAAACAAGGGTTCAATTCAGCTCTAAAGATAAAAAGGAATGGATATACTATATTTGTAATATAACATCCTAAATAATAAAACATGATATGGGAGCTGGGACTTCCTCTTTTAATGGTAGCATAAAGGTAACGGGATGTGGTCTATAGGAGAGGGTACTTAAGCTGTGTCAGGTCACTTGGTGAGGGCATGTATAATATACTGTGACAAGTAGAATCATTTCAGCATTACTATAAGGCTATCATGCAATAGGCTGGATGTAGTGGCAGAGACCCATAATCCCAGTACTTGGGATGCTAAGACAGAAGACTGCAGATTTAAGAACAGCCTCAGCCAGTAGCCAGACTCCTTTACCTAGTGAGAACTTGTTTCAAAACAAAAAGAAAGGCTGGGCCTGTAGCTCAGGCCAGGGGTAGAATGCCCCTGGGTTCAACCCCCAGTAACAACAACAAAAAAAAGGGGGCCACAGTACAAAATCTAGCAAGGCCTGTGTAACTGGAGATGGGCTACAGAGAAGTGAAGGAGTTACTGATGTTACAAACAGCAATTTATAAGATGTTTCTTATTGTCATTGTGGGTAATAGAAGAACTCTATGTTCCCATTTTATGTGTACTTACTGGGTGCCAGGAACTGTGCACTGCATTAAACACTTAAAATACATTTTTTTGTTGAATTCTCATTACCATCCTTTTTTCCCTAGTTCTAATGCTTCCAAGTCTTGGAGAAAACAGCCCCTCTGTTTTTTTCTAGGCTTTCTCATTTCATCATCCCCATCACTGCCATATTAGCTGGGTCCTCATTCCATTTAACTTAATTGCTGAATTTATTTCCTCATTGATCTTTTATTCCTCAAGACTCAGCCCTCTTCCAAACCATCTCCCACATGGCTGGAGGCCGTTGCTATAAAATGCAAGCCTGTCCCTCTCTCTGAGTCCACCAGTTCTAAACCCTTAGCCACGTGAGTGGTGGCCACATAACGTGGTCTCTGCCTTGCCCCTTCCCACCATGAGCTTTAGGTTCTCCATCTACCACTTCCAGCCTATCTTTACTGTATTATGCACAGGCCAAGCTGCTTCATCTCTCCACAACTCCTACAAATTCTTACAGATCCTCCAAGACTCGTTAACATTTCTCCTCTGAAGACTTCTATGGCATGGCCCAAATACCCTCACCTGCCACCACCCCTCAAAAATAACACTAAAAAATAGACACTTTTTCACATTCCCATGATGCATGGCCCGTTCTGTGGAAGCCAGCTGGTTAACTGTGGGGTGATGACAAGAAAGGCTGGATTTCTACCCAATAGGAATGCTACAAACTTGAGTTTCACCACAACCCAGGGTGTTGTCTTCATAACCCTCAAGTCCCTCATGACCTGGAGTTCAATAGCCCAGAGGAGCTAACTCACACTAACTACAGACTTAATGACATGAAGAAAGTCTTTATCTAAGCAGCTAGTCAGTGCAGCAGAAAAGCATGTGAAATGACAGTGTCAACAAATTTCTTCTTTATTATATCTGACTCTCATTAGGTTCTGATCCTATTTGTGCCCACAGCATGTCTTATTTTTATAGGTTCATTGAAGCAGTATAGATGATTTCTTTGTCTGCTCTGCCTTGGGAGGTATTTTCAAAAAGGCAAATCATAATACCTCTTTTTTCATTTTAATAATCATAAAGACATACTTCTACCACACCATGCCAGGAAATGAGTAACCGTGCTAATGGCATCTAAGAAAATATGCAAACTACTAACATTTCTGAAGCCAAGAAGGATTTTTAACACATTATCTTCATCTGATTTCCCTCCTAAAAATAAAAAGTGGCTGTGTACCAGCATGTATATTTTCAGCGGGTAAATATGTCTTATGTATGTTCACTTTCTCTAGCTCTTCCTAGAAATTATGTACTCATATGAAACTAGTTATTAGGTTTATTGAAAATCAACAAAGTCAGCATTTCAGCCACCATACATATGAGTGGCTATTTCTTTTCTCTGTGCCATGCATAATACCCAACTATTTGAAGACACATTACCGCTTTGGGTTATTATCTGTTGATTGCCACTAGCTCTAATTTTGTACCAGCAAGGGAGAAAATTACTTAAAATTTTTAAATGTAAGTTTACATTTAAGGACTCCATTATCAAGTTACCTAAGCATACAGTTCTTTTTGCTAACAATATAGACAGGATGAATCCAATTCCTTTGCTGGGAACTGCATCCATTTTTCTAATCAGAATATAAATTCAAAAAAACTTTTTTTTCCAAAATTTCAGCTGTTGTAGGAGAAGATTGAAAGACAATGAGAGATTCTAACAAATGGGACAAACAGAAGCTTGATCAGAGATTAACAATTGCCTCCAGGTCATCAAGTGGCATTGTTATTTGGATAATGTTAACCATGGGTAGACAGCACAGTACACAAAGACTGTTCTGAATTAGAAAAGTTACTGACTCAGCTAAATCACATACAATACGCTGACCACTAGCACTCAAGGGATTGTGGTCAAATATCCAGCAAACCAGCTGGGCCAGGCATGGATCTCAGACTGTCTGTGAAGTAAACAGTCATTAATGACTTCGTTCCTGCCTCCCCAGTTACTCACATATGCTTTCTTCCAGATCTTTTGGGCTAGAGGGAAATAATTTAACCCTGGATAATAGCTGGGACTGGGATATGTTTAATAAATAATCCTAAAAACTCCATTCCTTCATAAGAGGTCTTTATCTTAACAGGCAACACAGAGAGCCAACCATAATTAGGACACAGACTGTTCCACTCCACCTCTTAAAGAGGGTGCACTACCAGCAAGGTCTTAATACTCTCCCAAATATTGTTGCTTGCTTCAATTTTTTAGGAGTACCAATAATGAAACAAAGAAGTGCATTCTTAGGGAGTCAAGAGACAGTTTCTACAGCCAGCTTCCTCATTCGATGACGCTAGTTAACTCAATTCTTTAGATGTGAGTTTCTTTCATTTTTAAAGAATAACTAGAATTCTAAGATTCTCTCCCTTATAAATATCTTAGACTTTATTATACAAACTATTCCTCCACACTTTTAAATGAAGCAATTATAATAAATATATATATATATATATATATATATATATATATATATTTTACAGTGTATAATATTTGTCTCCTGGAAGACTAAACTCTAGCCATCCCATAAAAATAGCAATTTTTTTTTAGAATTATCCAAAGAAAATTTCATATTCTCCCTTAGCAATACACTCATACTTACAGGAGGAAAGGCTGGATAAAATGCTGTACAAATTGCTCAAATCAATGCACAGATGGAATCCTGGATGGCACATACCATCAGAAATGGCCCTTTTAATATTTGGGGAGGGAAGTAGAGACGATGCATCAGCTCTCAGCAAAGAATAAAAGTATTGAATCTGTCCCACAGCGACTCACTGCAGAGACTGTTAGGAATAGGTGAAAGCCTGACCTTGGTTTCGTCTTCATTATCACCGCTCTGAAGCATCATTTCCAAAACAGCGTCCTATGAGATGTTCACAGATGTTCCCCTGAACAGGGGGCCCCATGGCCCAAAGCAGTTTCTCTAGTGCTGGTCTCTGCAGACCCTTGGAAGGTGACTATAAACCTGTATCTCACCAGTATGAATAAACAATACATCATCACCCTGCCTTAGCTTGTTCCCCTCTAAACAACTCCTATTAACCCCCTCCTGAAACAGAAAGGAATGCTAGAATACAAAACAAAATTCACATCTAGGATTTCCCTCAAATCCCCGCCAGCTCCACTATTTCCCATACATAAAATTTACATTCCACTGCAGATTACTTATCAAGAAAACATTATACATTACGGTTTAGTGAATACTGCATAAAATGTTTGAATAAAAAGAACTCCTGCTTTGAATGTATTAACCATACCTTTTCCAGGGTATATCAAATTCACCAAATAAAAATGGGATTAATGTTACTTCAAGGTTTTGGTGTTATGCTTTCTGGTTTTTATTTTGAAGAAATAATGGCAATACACTATTGTGCTCTGTCTTCTCCAAGAATTTGGATTCAATCATCTACCTATTTCTCTCCTTACCATCCCCCACTACACACACACACACACACACACACACACATACACACACACACACACTAAAACGTCTCAGCATCAGAAAACAGCACAGTAACAGCGCAGCTCTGGCAGCTTTTCTTTATACAACCTACAGCTTAAGGGAAGGTCAGCAACGTAAAAAGTGATGACTTTGAAATGTGTGTCATGAAACAGAGCTATTTATCAATATGCTTGACAAGAATAAGGTGAGAGCCCATTTCAGCTGGCCAGAATGACTGCTGTACATCACACTGTGAGGCAGGAAGCCAAGGTGGAATGAGCATTACCAAGTTGTTATGGTAACTAAACTGTAGCTGGTTCCAT
Source organism: Graphiurus murinus (assembly GCA_004027655.1). Classification (NCBI taxonomy): domain Eukaryota; kingdom Metazoa; phylum Chordata; class Mammalia; order Rodentia; family Gliridae; genus Graphiurus; species Graphiurus murinus. The sequence continues at coordinate 436,270 of PVLC010000004.1, forward strand.
AAAACATTAGCTTTCCATCCCAGGGACTCTGTTTAAAATTCAATGTGAGGCAGAGCCTCTACTCCAAATGAGACAACTCATGTCTACTTCCATGGACCATATAAGTCACGCTGAGAATAAACCCCACTTGAGCTAGGCCTGGCAGCAGCTACAAAGCAAGCAAACTCAGAGGTTCCAAGCCAAAGACCTTTGGCCATCCATCCTCACCCCATGACATCAAGGTCAAAGCCTCAGTCTTCTCCGGCTGACTTCACCAACACATAAGCACCATCCACAGGGGAAACAAAAGGTCACAGAACCCTCTGCTAAAAGCAAAATCATAGAGGGGTGTGGTGGTACATGCCTGTAATCCCTGTGCTTGGGAAGCTGAGACAGGAGGGTCACAGGTTCGAGGCCAGCACATGTTAAGAGACACTTTCAAAATACAAAATAAAAAGTGCTAGGGGTGTGGCTCAGAGGAAGAACATCCCTGGGTTTAAACCCCAATATCACATGAAAATAAACAAATGCAAAATCATACACAGAACAAATGTCTGATACCATCAGCATATAAAGAATATGAAGACTAAGGCTTCGGAGCCCAAGAGATTCAGTTGGAATACTCACTCTTACTACCTGAAAGCACCCCTCTTACTTCACCTCATCTGTACGACAGTGGCATTGTGTCATGGTGACAAGGAAGAAAGCTTGGCATCAAACAACCTGGACTTTAATCTTTCTCTGCAGCTGACTAGCTGCATAATTTTAGGCAAGTTACTTCATCTCATCACACCTCAGTGCCTTCAACTGTAAAATAGTACCCCTACCTGACATAAGCCAGGGCTCTACTGCAACACAGAGCCTAACAGAAGTTGGCCATTACTGTCATGCTGATGGTGGTAGTTATTACTTTCTGGGATGGAGAAAATAGTGGGTCCCCCAAGATGTCTACATTCTAATGCCTGTAATCTGTGACTATGGTATCTTAGATATCAAACGGTACTTTGCAGATGTGGTTAAGTATTTTGAGATAAAGGGATTATCCTGGATCATCCAGCCGGACTATGTCATCGCAAGGGTCCTCACAAGACAGAAGAGGATGTGACCACAAATGCAGAGGTCAGAGGGATCTGAAGATGACGCTGCTGGTTTTAAAGATAGGAATCACGTGCCAAGGAATGTGAGTGGCCTCTAGAAAATGGAATAGATTCTTTCTCCTAACATCTCTATAAGGGATGTAGCCCCCCAATACCTTTAAGATTTTTGGCCTCCAGAACTGTAAGATGATACAGTTGTGTTTATGCTACTACACCAATAGTAAACTGTTACAGCAGAAGAGGATACTAACATACCAATTTCTTATTAAATGGGGAAGTACAGAGGAAATCCTGGCACATAGTAGGCCTTGAGCGAATGATAGCTGGTTGGTTATATCTGAGGGATGCCACAGGTCTCCTATAGCACCAAGCCATCGCTGCAGCTAACACCTGTCATCTGTAGCACCTGTGTTCCTCCTCCCACATATCAAGCAGCCATAGACAGATGCCACGCTCTAACCACTCATTCTCAGATAAATGCACATGAAGTAGTCCAGATAAGTAAATAAACTAGAAAGGGAGGTACCATCAACCAACAAGCAGCTGGATTCTCAAGATGAGTAAACTTAGACAAGAATGTCATTAGCCCAAGACTGACTTGTAATTTGTAACAGAAAAGAAAAAAAGGATACTTTTAAAAGAAGTAACAAAAAAACCTATCTACTAGCCTCAGAGGGTCAGATCTATGACCACTGATCCTACAAATCTGATGGCATCCTTGAGGAAAGTCCAGATGTTTCCAGGGAAGGACAGAGACATCAAGTTTCAAGTGGCTGCTCCAGTCAAAAGTGAGAGAAAACATGAGCAGGAAAGATCAGGAGAGACAGTTCCCTTCCCTCCCCTTTCCTCTGATGTCCAGCATGGATGGAGAATTACTATTTCTGCCTGCTGCATAGCTGCCAGTGCCTCAGTGACACAGGAGGGGAGTTTTAAGTTCATTGCACTTCTGCACGGAGGTTGACTCCCTGCTGCCGGCATGCTACCTGTGCAGGGAAGAGGTGGCTTTAATTGAAAGAACTATATAGACACAGCGGTTAGGGAGATGTTAGGAACAACACTCCCAAATTATGTGCAGAAAGATGGATGAGACACCTGCGATAAAGAGACTAGGAAGGGGGAAGAACACAGCTGAGAAACAGGCAGCAAATCATAGAATCAACTGATTATTCACCCTGAGGAAATTCATAAGCAAGTCAGGGCTTTTACTTTCTTGTGTACCTTCATAGACTTTTCTGAAAAATACCCTCATTGGAACACTGTGTATGACCTCTCAGCACTGGAATCTTCGACCTTGCTGATTGTGGAGGGTCAGGGAACACCCATCACTATCCAGGCACACAGAAAAATTTAGCATTTCATATTTGTTTGAAAGGCTATGGGTCCACCCCTAGCATTATATTCTTCAGGTTCAGGTCTTAAAAACAAGAGTCAACAAAAAGGGTATGGAAATAAAGTATAGCAGAAGTTTATCCTCCAGATGGTGAGACAAAAATATGAGGTTAAAAAAAGGAAAGGAACAAACAAGAAGGTAGATTCCAAAAGGAAAACTGTGCTACATTAGATGAGATTGCAGTCTTTTTTTTACCCCCTGCTAGGATTTGCATTTACCCAACATTTTCTAGACAAAGTTGGGGCATCCGATTCCAGCTCAGGACAAGTGATAAGTGCAATACATTCATGGAATCTCAACGTTTTCCAAGTGTTCCCAGGGATTCCTCAGCATCCAAGAGTGGGGTATCTCATGGGAGAGAGAATAGGAAACTGGAATCCTGCATTAATCCATGTATCAAACTGAACCTCTGTTTATTTTACATTTCTTCTTGCTGAAGAATGTATGAAAACATCTATTATAGCCACTTTATTTCACCAACAAACACAGAACTAAAGATTGGGTGACCACTTTGCTGTGATAGTCTGGGTTTATGCCTGATGGCCTACTATTTTTAATGGCATTTTCACAAAGAGACAATACATTACATCGTCTCCCAAGCCAGAGAGGTTACAACTCTACCTAAATCCCACATTCAGACGCAGTTCACCCAGTATTATAAAGTGCTTCCCAAGAGGCTTTCTTACTAGGCAGTACTTTATCAAGATAGAACATTTCACTTATTCTCTTATTTTGGTTTTTATTTGCTTTACCAACAGGGGAAAGAATAGCATTACAACCTAATAGCTTAGAAAAACATTAAATTGTCACTGAATATTTTTCCTTATTTTATACTACACTGATTCTTTGCCTGAAATATTAGCAACACACCACAGAGCTTATTTGTATAGACTTTTGAAAAGTTGATTATTTCTTTCTTCACTAAATTTAGGACTCTCAAGCTGAGAAATAAAGCTCTAGAAATTATCCAGACAAGTAAACCAGAGAACGCAGAAATTCCTAGGATAAGCAAGGTCCCCATTTCTGGATTTTCATTTTTGAGTAGCAAGTAACAAAAATCATGAGGCTGAATGCAAAATCAGAGATCGATTTTAAGATGAAAAGGGAGATTTCAGAGCAATTTCCTACTTACTTTGCTAACCAACTCTAGGAACCTTGAGGCATGTGTTTAAGACATGTTTTGTTTTTAGAAGCACAGAAGTTCAGCACTTCTGGAGGTGTTCTAGGACAACTCTTCATGGGTGGCACCTCTGACTGGCCATGACAGTCACTGACATTGCCTTTCATACTGTGACCTCACCTATGCCTCTGAAAGAAGCTCTTTTCCCCCAACCTGTAGAGCCAAGTCTCCTTTGTGCTATTAACATCCCAACAGGGTTTCTTGCCAAGGAATGGAAAAGCAAGGTTATGAAACTCACTGGAGATGGAATTAAGTGCCATCCCACAAAGTTGGCACAGCCACCTCATCTCAGGATAGCTATGCAGTCCCCACACCCAGAAGCCTGCCCAGAAGAGGCAGAGAAGATAAATATGCCAAGCCCCTGATCAGTACACTCCCAACATTGCACATGCTGAGGTTCCCAGCAACATGCCTAAGTTGTTGACAAGAGAAAATCTCTTCAATCTCTGCAATTTACCTCATGTTCAGTGCAACCCTACAGATGACAGAAGGAAAACTAACTCAAGCAATGGAAAGCAATGGCAAAAGCTATGATATACTTTCCAGTAGCCGCTGCATTAGAACAATATGTCAGCTTCAAGTCTTGGATATTTAAAAAATACTTATTGTATGTGTTCAGTGTAATGGATGTCTGAGATATGGCTTCCTATTTTAACAGACCACACTGTAATAGGAAGATGAAAACATTGTTTTACCTTGAAAACTGTACTACTTTTGAATTTCAAATCCAAAGACCTGGAAGGAGAAAAACTTTCACTTCTTTCTTTAATGTGCATGCACACATCTCATAACTACCATCCTGGGCCTTAATAAGATGGGTATATATACTACTAATTTTGTATGACTACAAAACTGTCTCTAAAGCCAACTGATGTATCCAAGAGGATACATCAGTGACAGGATACTGTCACTGACAGTATCCAAGAGGAGGTTGTCCTTGGCCTTTTCTAAGCCTCAAGACACCTGGAAGAGGTAAAGAAAACCTAAATGCAGTAAGAAATATGGACATCAGTGAATTTATTGGCAGGGAGAAAAAGGAAGGTAATGCTGAACTAATATTCTTTCCTAAACACATTCAAATGTTCCCATATTCTTGCTAAAGTAATGAGCAATTATTTAAACATTTAAAGAAAAACCAACAAGCATGTGCCCCACACAGATGTGATTTTCAAATGAAGTGCAGGAGCAAATCTAGAAATAGGCCAAGGCATGTAGAACCTTGTTAGCATGGTTCCCTCCAAGGACTGGTTTGCTGGAGAAAGGGATATTTAGGGACATGCACTTGTAGAATTATTCCTCCCTGGTTATTTGTTGGGCAGGAAAACCTGGCATGCTTTATATAATTTGCTGATTAAAAGTGGTATTTGATTGAACCCTAGCTACATAAAATGATCTTGAGCTGATTGAAGGACACATTCAAACCCTACAATTGACAATGTTTATTTGGAAAGATATGCCTTTGCTACAATAGAAGACAAGCATTCCTATTTATACAATTTTAATACCTATAATAATGCATTTATTCATTCCAGAGGCAAGTTTTATTAGTCCATTTTGAGAAAAGGCTTGACACTTTAAATCATACACTCCTGAGTGGGCAAATTATCCACCATTTTCATTTATAGTGAGAATGAAAAACAAATCACACTTAATCCATTTATGATGTATAGAAGATACTACATTGTGTAACTATAATTAACTATCTCTATTGGCTTTTCAGAAACTCATTTCAAAGATGAGACACCATCCCCAAGACATAAAAGGCAAAGAAGTACTTTCCATTCATTCATGCCTCCCTAAAGAAATAGATCATAGCCAAGCACAATGGTATAAGGCCTATAATCCCAGTACTTGGGTGGTTCAGACAGCAGGACTACAGGTTCAAGATCAGCCTCAGCAATTTAGGGAGATCCTGTTAGAAAATTTTTAAAAAATAGAGCTAGGAGTGAAGCTCAGAGGTAGAATGTCCCTAGGTTCAATCCCCAGTGACTAAAGAGAAAGAGACAAACAAAGAGAAGAGCGAGCCAGCCATTTCCCCATCCAGCAGTTATTTCAAGAAGTGTATAGCTATCCCCAATATTGCAAAATTTACGAAAGTTTTATAATGGTTGAGAATGCCCAGAAGTAGTAGGTAATCTTATTTTCTTAATCAACTATGCCTCTATTGATCAAAAGTATCAGTTTAGAAGTCTAGAAATTAGAGATTCTGGGTTAATTATGCAATACCACTAGTCACTTTTGTCAATCCAAACAAACCACTGAATTTTACTTCATGCCTCAGTTATCTATAAATTGATGATAAATACATGTACTATGGACCTTCCAAATGTGAAGCTATCAGATATAAATGGACTTCAAAAATATATAAATGCAACAAATACCAAGTATTTTCTACTAACAAATTGCCATAGGAACAGTATTCTTTTATAGGCCTACTAGAGATTTTCCCCTATGCCAATTGGTAGAAGGGGGAAAAGATTTATTGCATCTTGTGTACTTTAAACATTACCTTGCTTTAGCTAGTTTTTAACTAGAGTACAAAATAGAATTTGAGCACTTTCGTTCAGCAGACCTGAGGGATTCTTCTATTACCTCTTAGAGATGATCTGACCCCAGCCATTGGCTATTTTAATTTACCCCCCATTGTCACTGCTGGCTATCAAGACAACTTGGTTCAATCAGGCCCTTGTGCAGACTAAAATACTTCGAATGGTAGTGAATGAATCTGGTTTAAAAGTCAGATTAACTTTTTAAAAAGGGGGAAAAAAATAGTTGGCTGGAATAGCTTGTAATTGCACCTCCGTACACATAAAGCTAATCAATTAGCACTAAACTGTTAGAACTTTACCATCTGACGTGATCATTCTGAGGCTTCCAAAGCCTTTCTCTAACATATGGAGGTGGACTCTGTTTTCCCCAAAGATAAAAACTGGCAGTTAAATTCTTTCACCCCCCCCCATTATCCCTCTCTCAATTCAACAAATATTTTCTACCTGTGCAAAATGACAGAATCTACTCTACTATACACATAAGAAATTAAAAACTGGATACTCAGGATTGTGACCATAAACATTTTCCCACATGTTATTCCTATTGTGCCCAAATAAAGACACAAGCATGTGTGGAGGCTGAAATGTAAATGGGATTCTTTATTGGCTGAGCATGACAGGAAGGAAAATAAAATGTAGTGCTACATTCCTCACAATCTCACAATTAGATCTTAGTCAATTTATTTTCCACTACCTGGATGCTGAATTTCAATCTACGCTTTCACTGTAACCCAAAGAAAAATAAGGGAAAAAATCTGAACATCAGGTATAGGACACAAATTCTATTACACTGAAAGCAGGGAAGACATATAATGAAATCGTTTCCTGTCTACAAGGTCATCCTTCTAATTCATGGAATTCATTTAATCCTTAGGTCCTATTCAATGTGTACTACTCTTCAAATAAACCCATGCAGGTTCCTAACAAGAGCCCTAAGAGGGGGTTCAGAATGCAAATGAGAAAACCAACCACGACATGGCCAGTAGTCAATTGCTCCTTTCAGGTAAATAATACAAACGAAGCATTTTTCTAATTTAAAGGTCTTTTACAAGGCAATAAAATTCTGATTCAAAAAATTAAACTCTAAGCAAAAAATGAAATAATATATGCTAGAGTTTAATTTTCAAGGGCCTGAATATATAATTTACCACCCACTTCTTTTTCATCCCCAGCACCAACGTGTCATTAAAATCTCCTTACTACACCTTCCTTTGGTACCAATGATTCACCTGACTGGAAGAGCAACAATTATTTATCAGTCAGTCTTCAAGTAACTGCTCAGCAAAAGGGCCAAGGTCTGACTTCTCTTTTCTATTTCTTTTGAGAGATTATATAAAAAGCCACAAACATTAAGAAGTCTTGCTGCTTGCATTTATCTGATAAAATACAATATTTCAGCATTAATTGGAAAGTCAGTGAAATAAAACCACTCTCTTGCCAAAAAATAACCCTGGTATTATCTTTACAGTATGCTAAGGCAATAGGAGGATGATTCAAAATGTTTTTTATGTTGCATAGAAAACAATTTTAATTATATCAACATCATATGCTATGAAGTATCATACTACCCTTTCATCTTACAAAAACTTTACTTTTATTAACAGAAATCCTATGGTATACTTAATTCATCCTGGTAAGCAAGCATTACTATTAAAAATATGAATGGTAGGTTTTATTCATGAAATGCAAAATACACAACTAATGCATACACTTTTTTTAACCAGTTGAAGTACTCAACCTGTGTCTCATTGTTTGATTTTTTTTTATTAAATACACATTTTAAGCCGAGCGTGGTGGTGCATGCTTGTAATCCCAGCATTTAGGAGGCTGAGACTGGAGGATCTGGGTTCGTGGCCAGCCTCAAATACCTAATGAGGCCCTCCGTAACTTAGTGAGACCCCATTTCAAAACAAAGAATAAAAAATAGGTTGGGGTATAGCTCAGAGATAGAATGCCCCCAAATTCAATCCCCAATACCTCAAAAAAAAAAAAAAAAAAAAGATCAGCAGAAATCACAGCAAAATATTACACCATTTGGATGCCTCAGACTCAGGACTCATCTCACATCAGTCTGGACCAACTGAGCCATGTCAATGAAACCCTTGCAACACGAACATCTCCTGTGTTTTATAGATTGCCTTGTGGCAACTATCTTTGCTAATATAGACACAAAACAATGCTACAAGTAAGAGGTTGCAAGAACCTCCAAATTTGGGTGATTCCAGTCAGGGCCCCCACATACTGTTTATTTGCCACACTGGCAATTCATTTTTAATTTCTTCCACATCTCATTTTCTAATTATCATTTCTCCGGCAGAAAAATAAGACAATCTTAGATTTCAGGAAATTTTTAGAATTCAGCCTGTAGATTTGGGCCTTTATTATCAGGTTAAAAAACACTTTTGAGGTTAAGATAACTGACTCCAAGGATTCTTTCAGTCCTATACTACTAAACTATTGTACACACATTTGCTATTCTTAATAAAACTAAAATGCATAGAAATTGTACACAGCTATTGAATACCTCCTGTAATAAGGTTTTTAAGCAATGACAGTCCTTCTAATTCTCATATCAATTCTGGGATAGCTGGTACTATCACCCCCACTTTGCTGATGAAGAAACTGAGATGGACATGGTGGCACACACCTGTAATCCCAGTACTTAGTTTCCTAAGACAAGAGGATCTCACACCGGAGGCCAGTTTCAACAACTTAGCGAGACCCTGTTTCAAAGGAAAAAATAAAAAGGGCTTGGGGTGCAACTTGGAGGTACAATGTCCCTGGATTCGATCCCTATTACAGAGAGGGAGGGAGGGGAGGAAATAGACATGGAGAAATTTGACCACATTGACACTGTTTTATACTGGGAAGACTCAGCTCTTAGCTGACACATGGGAATGCTTCTGAAATAATTTTCTATTAAGATGTTATAGTCCTGATCTCACTCTCAAAGAGAATCATGTGGCATTCCTGATTAACATTCTTCAAAACCACCATTACCTCCAGAAGTATAAACCTCTTTATCTTGAATGTATACACCTATGAGCTGCTGCTCTTCCAGCTACATCATACTGCACCTGTCCCTTGTACATATTTCTGCTCCTGGGAACTGAATGTCCCCAAACTTTTTGTGTTCCTTATGACTTTGTGTAACTTGCGAATCATATCCTTAAACATCCCCCTCCATTGTGACCATCTGGCAGATTCCCACTCATCTTCCATGACTCAGTTCAAGCATCTCTGTGGGCATTCTTCCCTGATGCCCAGCCACCAGGCAGAATCATCACACCCGCCTCTGTCTTCCCATGCACCTTCTTCATACATTTAGTGCAATGGTGAAAGTTTCGTATCAAAAAATTAAGTTAAAAAAAAACTGTCAGTATCTCACCAGAAATGAGCTTAAGAATATTTCAACTTTCATCCTTGTCTTTTCTTTTTTTTTTTTTTTTTTTTTTTTTTTGGCGGTACTGGGGATTGAACTCAGGGGCATTCTACCTCCGAGCTATACCCCCAGCCCTATTTTTTATTCTTTTATTTTGAAACCGAGTCTCACTAAGTTGCAGAGGGCCTCACTAGGTAGCTGAGGCTGGCCACGAACCCGGATCCTCCGGTCTCAGCCTCCCCAATGCTGGGATTACAAGCGTGCGCCACCACGCCCGGCGGTCCTTGTCTTTTCACAATTGAACAAAATAGACACCCTTCAAGAAAAAAGGAATGATTGTGTAAGTAGGATAAAGTCCCACACAAACACCCCACAAGTGCAAATGCTATGATTCTAGGACTTTGTGGATGGCAAGACTGAACAACTAGGAAGATGTGATTGACAAAGAACAACATCTGTGTCTGTACATAAGTTAAAAACAACAACAACAACTCAGCATGGGAATTTCCTTGTAGAGAAACTGTTAAAAAGAGTGTGACACTTAGAGGATACTACCAATGGCTTGAGGTGACTGGATGTGCAGAGAGGATGGTCAGACATAAGAGGAGGAAGGGCAGAATCCCAGAGGCCCGCAGGCCATGGAACAGTTTGAATTTTGCTCAAGTACTTTTCCACTCCTCTTCCCAGTTAGAACATCCTTCTTCCACTGCACATCCCAAAGCTACCCTTCATCATTCAAATGCTACTTCTCTCCAGTGCTCATTGTGTTTTCCCCACCCAGAAGATGATCACCTCTCTACGTGGTCCTCACTTGTCCCCAGGACTTGCCACCTTTGTACAAGCCTTACCTCATCTGCTAGACACAAACTGATTAGGAACAAGGTCTGCATTCTTTGCCCCCCTCACTCCTAGCACCTACCCCATAGCATTAAACACTGTATTATAAAGGAGGCACTCTGCAGGTCTATTTTAAATATATACTTCAACTAAAATTCAGTACAATTAAAAAATACTGAAACAGATCCACGATTATGTGTCATAGAAGTTCCAGGATAGGTTTCAGGTAAACACTTTTTTTTTGTTTTGCGGTACTGGGGATTGAACTCAGGGGCATTCTACCTCCGAGCTACACCCCCCAGCCCTACTTTTTATTCTTTATTTTGAAACCGGGTCTCACTAAGTTGCGGAGTGCCTCATTAGGCAGCTGAGGCTGGCCGCGAACCCGGATCCTCCGGTCTCAGCCTCCCGAATGCTGGGATTACAAGCGTGCGCCACCACGCCCGGCGGTTTCAGGTAAACAAAGAAACAAAAATAACAAAACAAAACCACCACACAAAAAAAATCCTCTCCTACTATTCAAATATTTTCACTTGGGCTTACAATCGAGATACAATCATTAATGGATGGAATCTGAGAACATGATGCTATGCAAGATTAACCAGTCTTAAAGCTAATAGTTGTATGTTTTCTCCCATATGTGGAAGCTAGGTGGAAATGAGGAAACAAGGGCACCCTCAGATAGAGGAGCAGAGACTCCAGTGGAGGGATAGAGGGGATATAGGGGAGAGAGCAAGTGAGACAGAGACATAAAGAAGGTTAGAGTTGAAATAATGCTATGTATGTATATTAAATTACCAACATCAATCTCTAAGGTAACTGCAGGAAACAGGAAGGTGGGGGTAGGACTTGGAGGTAAATGCTCCAAGTGTTGTGTGCATGTATATTCCTATCACTCTATATCTCAATATGATGCAGGACTGCAATGCACCAAGAAAAGCATTAAAAAACTATGCATAAATTGCTATGGTGTTATTACAGACATGAGGTCTTACAACAGTTGCTTGTCTATATCAAGTGTCGAGTTGTCTTTGAATCACTGTCACGTTTGTCAAAAGCTAAAAAAAAAAAAATTTCAAATATATGATACTGAAACGTCAGTCAAGAAAAAGCATTGTGTCCAGGGTCGGGGACACGAGGGCATCAGGGCAAAGAAGACAGGTATTTTTAGTGAGGAGGGAAAAGGACACATATTTGCTTATAAACTACAGTTCAAAACTGATTTTCTAGAAAATAAAAAAAAAAAAAGCTGGGCATGGTGGTACCTGCTTGTAATCCCAGTTCTTGGGAGGCTGAGACAGGAGGATCACAGGTTCGAGGCCAGCCTCAGCTACTTAGTGAGGCCCTCTACAACTTAGTATTCACTTCCTATTGCTGCTGAAATAAATTATCAAACTTAGTGGCTCAAATCAACAAAAAAGCCTCATCTTACAATTTTGAAGGTTCTGACTGTTTCAAAATAAAGAATTAAAAATAAGGCTGGAGGTGTAACTCAGAGGTAGAATGCCCCTGGGTTTCATTCCTAGTACTGGGGAAAAAAAGAAAGAAAAACGAAGGAAGGAAAAAGAAAAAAGAAAACAAAAAACAGACACATACATACATAGTTGCCAAAGAAAGCCATGTTCTCCCAGCACTTGGACATCAAATCAATCAACAGGACACTTAATGTTCCTGAAGATTCAGCCACAGATCAAGGACAGTGCAAGGTGCATACTAGGAATGAGCATTTAAATTTGAATCAAAGGTAGTATCATTCTCAACTATTTCAATGAAAATTATTCTTCAGATAGGAATCAGACAACTTACAACCATGACATAAATAACAGGATAAACTGCACCATGGTGTAGATTCACAAGAAAAACAAATACTGCATTTTCAGCGTGACAGTTGCCCTGTATGATAAAATATGCTTTGTGCTATGTGGGATATTTTCTGAAAGAACTTCAGTATATAGGCTTGGTATTGTATTTTGCCACAAGAGGGACCAGAACATCAGTAACACTTTGTCCTCACTTAAAAGCTTAGTGTAATTAAGGGGTGAACACTGAGGTACAGGGATAAGTCCAAGGGTAGCTGGCCTTTCTAGGGGGAGGCATCCATTCCAGCTGCCATCTCCTTTGGAGCCACCCACACTGGAGAGGCTTGGAGGAGAGAAGAAGGTAGTACTGCCACCACATTCTCATAGTAGCCCTACAGTATTTCCTCCCCTACACCCCCAACCATCCTAGAAGAGGTAAGAATGAACGCTGTTCAATAACAAACACAATTAGAAAGGACCAATTTGCAAAGTATATATTATTATATATCAGTCACATGTAAGTAATTGGATTTACACTGAACCAAGGCCCACGGCAAGCCAAGTTGGCCAGAACTATGATAGAAATCAACAAAGGCTCAAAGACTGGGATAGTAAAAATGAAAAGGCTTTCTTCTTACAAACTCTCCTCCCATAATTAAAAATCCAAACACAGTCAAGTCATCCAGTTAAAATATCAGGGTATCTGATTCCTTCTACAGGTCTACAGTCTGTAGGTGCAATTCATAATGCAAAGCTCTGACCAGATTTTTCATAACCTGATCAGAAATAAGGTTAGTCTTTATTCCACTGTATTCAGTTTCTATTGCTGCTGAAATAAATTATCACAAACTTAGTGGCTCAAATCAACAAAAAAAACATCGTCTTATAGTTCTGAAGGTCAGAGTCTGACAGGTCGCACTGAACTTATGCCCATGTTTTGGCAGAACTGATTTCCTTTCTGGAGGCTCCGGGCAACAATTCGTTTCCTTGCCTTTTTCTAGCTTCTGGGGAACATCTGCATTTCTTCACCCATCGCTCCTTTCTCCCATTTTCAAAAGCAGCAAGGAAGCATCTCTCTGACCCTATCTCCATCATCTCCTCTGTTTCTCTAACTATAACTGGGAAAGTCCTGCCATGTGTAGGGGGGGCGGGTATTGGGTATTGACCCCAGAGGTGCTCTACCATTGAACTATACCCCAAGCCTTTTTATTTTTATCTTGAAACAGGATCTAAATTAACATTCATTGACCTCATACCTGTGATCTTCCTGTCTCAGTCTCCCAAGTACTGGGATTACAGGTGTGCACCACCATGCCAGGCTAGACCCTCTGCTTTGAAAGACTCATATGATCAGATTGTCCTAGACTATCTGACTGGAACTAATGTCCCCATCTCAAATGCCTGAAAGCTTTATCACATCTGCAAAGTCCCTTTTGCCCTGAAAGACAATATATTCATGGGTTATAGAGATTGCAATGTGGAATCCTGGGAGGGGTGGGGGGGTTCTGTCTACCACATGGATTTATTGGGAATTATGTATTTTCTTACCATACAATGATCACTCACTAATATCAGGAAGTTTACTTCAAAGTTTATGAAGTACTTTTCTACTCTGGAGAGAAAAAGAAAGTCTAATGTATGATAAAGACATGCCCCATGAGGAATACCCTGAAGAGGTATTAGATGCTTTAAAAGAGAGAGAGAGAGAGAGAGAGAGAGAGAGAGAGAGAGAGAGAGAGAAATAGCTACAGGTAATAGCATAATTCCTAATGCAACTTCCTGTGACTCTCAGTCTATCTCCTGTAGGCAGAAAAGCCATTGTGGTTACTGGTTATTGAGGCTATATACAGGAGGCCTTCAAAACAGCATTAGCATTCATTAACAGTATGGAATTCAGGATAACTTTCAATTATGGTAACATAATCCAACCCAGTCTTTGGTTGAACACAGCCTGGCTATAATAAATTGCAAAGTCTCACTATAAATATATGCAACTAAACACTCCAAAACATTTTAAGATTCTTAAATTAAGAATTAAATACATTCTAACTTCCTCAGGGTAAGGACCTTGTTCTATTAATTTCTGTACTGGCTACCCTCATCATGTTGTAAAAGGCAATTAATGTAAGCCTACAAACTTTATTTTTGTTTAAACATGTTCATTTCGTGGGATAAATTAACACAAGGCCAAATGTGCAAAGCACATAAAGTAAGCACACAACATGGGACATATTATCCAACAATAAGCAAAAACATGCCTATCAAAAGGCGTCTAAGGACAGCACACCCAGACTCTGTACACATCTGCCACATAGCCTTTGTACCAGCAACAAGGAGTGGCTTAGTTGCTACATTATTTCACAAGGAATAGAAAAATCTGATCTGTGTTTATCAGCTCCAAAGGTAGTTCTTATTGCACACTGTGCTCTAACATAAAAATATCAAGAACTACCAACTTCATTAACTTTATCCTGAGGCTTGAGATACTAATTTGTGATGTCCTGAAAACTAATTTCTGAACGACAGCTTATTGGTTTTCCCAAGTCTTCCAATGTAATGCTTGTCCAAAGAGCAAATGTATAAGTCGAAGACCAAAAAAAAAAACGAATGAAAAAAATCAATTTTAATTCTCAGAGAGCAGGATATTGGTGCAGGTCAGTGAACACCATCCCTGTTTTATACCAAGATAACTTTGGATCTGAAAAAATTCTCAGGGCTAGCTAAGAATTCTACTACTTACTCTACCTAACAAATAAGTGTACAAAAACCTCATTCTCTAAATCAAAAGATTGGTGGCTCTTTTATGAAAATGATCTAATATTCATACTAATCTAAAGGCTCAAAAACTTCTTGTATTCTCCAAAGTTTCAAGCACCCAGATATCTGCATATACTGAATACTGAGCACTTTAATTTTTTAAGGAATAGTAATTTAGATAAAACTAGGCAGATTAATGAAGTAAAAAATGGGTTTCTCATATCAAAGTCAATCACTAAACTGAACCTGAGAAGGAAGGAGGGCAAAGGAGTGGGGTGGGAATTGGAGAAGGGTTAAATGAGAAATATGTGCATGTATGCCTTTATCAGCTTCTACCTAACAAAGATGTATGATTACAATGCACCAGTTAAAAAAGTAAAATTTTTAAAAAATGTTTTAAAAATGAGTCCCCCCCCTTTTGGTCCTCCAACCCACACCATTTGATCTGTAAAGATATGCCAAAACTTTGTATTTACACACCACCCATTCTAGGTATGGCAATATTCAATTTTTGGATTTTATTAGCCTAGCCTTGTATATAACAGTGAAAAGGCCTAATTTCCATGTACAATCCAGAACTCTGCTTAAGAAGGATAGCCAGCTTTGGATACAAAAGGTTGAAGTGCAAATTCATGCACAATGGTTGCAATACAAAACATGTTACCAGGGCCTTATCTACATCATACACTATTTGGGGCACATTCATCTTACACAGTTCAGTGGTTAACAGAAAAAAATTGTTTCTGTGACAATAAAGCCCAAGCCTAAAGACCTCTGTGTATGTGGTGGGGAAAGAGTGACTTTTAGGGTAACCTTCAGGTAAACTGTGATACTGTCGCATAGTTTGCCCTAGTGTCAATGGGAACATGTACCAGTCTTCAACGTCCCAGACTTTGCTCTTTCAAAATTCCAAGAACAGTTAAATTTTTAACAGATGTATTTCCCCCAAGAAAGGGCCAGGATTGAGTTCCAGGTTAGCAACAAATAAAACAGAAATAGTGTGTCTTCTGCCCTCATTATAGATAATGTCCACAGAAGATTCATTCTCACGAGTTCCAAATAGAAAACAAGGCTAGAATGCTGGTTATTTACCACAGTAAGTGCAGTTTAAATAGCATTCTGTCAACTAGAACTCCATGAATGGCCATTTCTTCGTAACTATAAAACAGATATTTATAATTACAACCCTGAGACAATTTAAGAACTTTGTGTTGTTTATTGCTACTGTATAACAAATTACTCCAAAATTTAGTAGTTTCCTCTAATAAGCATTTACTCACATGGTTTTCACAGGTCAGGATATCAGAAGTAGCTTTGCTGGGTGATTCTGGTGTGGGGGTTCTCAAGATGATGCTAAGTATCAGCCAGGACTGCAGTCATCTGAAGACTTTGCTAGGACTAAAGGACCTTCTCCTCAGGGGGATCCTTCATAAGACTTAAGTTGGTGATGGCTACTACCAAAAAACCTCATGTCCTTGCCACATGAATCCTTATGAACCACTTGAGTAGCCCCACAACATGGCAGACGACTTTCTCCAGAGTAACTGATCCAACAGAGGAAAACAGAAATGAAAATGTCTTTTAGGACAGCCTCAGAGTCCTCACATCCTCAGAAGTCACATCGCTTCTGCCAAGATCTACTAATCACCCAGAATACACAATGTAGCAGAGGACCTCACAAGAGCATAAGTAATCAACAGGCAAGGATCACTGGGAGCCATCTTGCAAGACAGCTGTTATGATCATGAAATATGCTTCCAAATGAAAGATTAATGCCTACCATAGTTTCAAAACCATTTATTACTATTCAAGTTATTGAAAAGTTAACTTATAATATTGTATTAGTTAGGCTACTAAGTGACATCTTATAAACTCTTTGAGAGAGGCAGTTAAGTGTCTGTTGAATCAAACTAATTCTAGTTTTTTACCCTGACTTATACCTTCTCAGTTTCAACGCAGTTGTCATGTATTACTTTATGCATATTGTCTTGACTTCAAACTAAATGCTAAGCATTATAACTATTAACTATAGCATAGTAACTATCAACTTTATGGATAGTAGAATCAGTATTATTTTAAAAGTAGATATTCTAGAAAAAAGATATTCCTTAAAAATTCGAGCAAATTATAATCCCCATGGTAAAAGAATCACAGAGTCACTAACTTGGGAAGGATCTTAGGAGGTTACTTATTTTGTCGAAAATGAATGGCAGGTCCATCAGAATCTATTACATCATCCTTTCCATTTTTAAGTCTACTCACAACTTTTCATAAAAAAGGTATATTAATGAAGAGATATGATAATCCAATAATTTGTTTTCTGATAGGGATGTATCACTGTGTAAAGAAAATTACTTGTGCAATGAAATGGGCAATGTAAGAACTCAGATTTAAAAAAAAAACGTATCTTTACCCAAATGCCATCTTCTCATCAATGAGACCTCAAGGGACTTTGTGAAAAAAAAGTATTCAGCAATCTTCTGTAGCTGAGGCTTATAGTTTTAGGATGACAACAGAGTCTTAGTAGGCAGTTACAGCTTTTGAGTAACCACCACTGTAATAGCAAAGCTATGGTTATGTTTTTGTTGTTTTTAAACTAATGTATCATTACAATTGCTACTACAAATGGTGTGTTTCAATTTGTGAATGAAAATTTGTGGATAACCTTGATGCTGCTTTTAATAAAAGGTTATAAGATTTTCTAAAAACTCAAAGAACTTCTGCCTCCCTCCTCTGATAAATACTTTATTCTTTATATAACCAGGCAACTGATCATTACCTTCAGTTTCAGAAGATAAGGAAAGCCAAGGAGGGAGAGGGAACGCAAAGGGGGTAAGGGAGAGGGAAGAGAAGAAATAGAAGGCACAGTTTCTGTGTAGACAGATATTATGGTTTACATTGAGATTGGAAAAAACATAAATCTGAAGAGAAAAGCAACGGGCCTCCCCATACATTTCAACAACAGCAGTAGAGCGATAATAACAGGAGGCAGTTATGCAATAAATATATACTACATGCCAAGAGCTCTCCTAAGTATAATGTTCATATATTCTCTCACTTAATCATCGCCAAAAGCCTAAACAACTGTTTCACAGATGGAGATGACACAGACTTAGATTTACCCAAGATCACCTCCATGGTAAGTGACATCGAGTTGGAACCAAACTCAGGAAATTGGCTGCAGAAATAACATGTGTAATTGGTGGGCAATACTGCCTGAAAATGGATCAATATCAGGCAGTGACAGGTCTGATTCCATCTTAATAAGGCAGCATAAGAAGATGCTTAACAAATGCTTCTTCTGGTCGGAAAAAATTTCCCAGGATATGACTTTATGGCCAAATTTGTATTTGTAAGACTAGCAATAGAAAAGACACCACTTCTTTCTCAATGCTATGCCCACAAACTACCAAAAGCCATCACGTAAGGATGGAGATTTAAATGGTCTTTTTCAGTAAAGTCTAAGCTAAATTTAAGGCTCACAGCTCTATACAAAATTGGGCCCATATTATTACATGCAAACAAGGCAAAATATTTTTAAAACCTTCCTGACTCTACCTGAACTGGTATAAATCAATTTTCATCAAAACAATAGCTTGCCTTTCTATTGTCAAGAAAACTTTTTCTCTGTATTACCCATAATGCTTCTTGACCTTCAAATCTCTAGATCTCCATTATCTCAAATAGTTAAAATGATCATAACTCTTATGAAAGTGATGTTGCACAGATTAGCAAAAGGTAACATTGTACAAACACTGCCTATAATCTAGGGACATAAACAAACAGTTTTGATATCTTTACTGGGATCAGGCTTATTTCCTTTGAACACTGTAAAAATCACCCAAAAATAATCGATATATCTAACTTTAAAGACCTAGAGCTTTCTTGTACAAGACCACTGAGTTGCATAACCCACTTGAATGATGTATTAAATTCAGAATCTGTGCCATCACAATGCTTGTCCTGAAACTTCAACTGGGACAGAAGGCTGATGACCCATGAAGACATCAGGACCAAAGGCTCATATGAGGTATTATTATCGATAGACTCAGGAGAAAAAATGAAGTCTGAGCAGAAAGATTGCCCTAGGGAATTTTCCTACCCTGAGGTCCACTTAACCTTACAGAAAATTGCTTTTGTGTGTGCAAAGTGAGGAAGGGGAAGAGGAAATCTTAAATGGTTAAAAAAAAGGGGGGGGGGAGGGAGCAAACTTATTCTCTTCTATATTCTCTTCTATTCATGCAAGAAGGTGATACCTGCTGGAATTATTCAGTTCTGCATGTTATGTTGCAGTTGATCATTAAACTCTATCTATAAAACAGAAATTAGTCACCCTCTCTTTAGTAGGAAAAATAAAACACCATTACCCATCCACCAGTGGTCCAAGAAAAGATTGCCATTCTATTCAGAAGTCTTTGTGTGCATTACTGGGGATTGAACCCAGGGGCATTCTACCTCTGAGCTATACCCCAAGCCCTTTTATTTTGAAACAGGATCTCGCTAGGTTGCTAAGGCTGTCCTTGAACCTGTGCACCACCATGCCTGGCTCAGAAGTCTTTTCTGTTATCTGAGACAGTCTTTCAATATCCATCACTGCTACACATATGCATCCATGTGTATAGATCCCACGTACATGTTTGAGAATTCAAAATCAAGGAAAAGTTACGCTTATTTTTCTTATTAAAAAAAAAAGCCAGTGACATATGAGAGTAAGAAGGCCATTGCAAGAGTAACTGGGGCAGTGGCAAGTGGGAACATAACCTTGGTCTTTTAGCTCCTACTTCTATCCATAACTCCCAGACTCTAAAGTTGATGTAACTTCAGTTTGGTTTGATGGTCTCACCCTAATTATCCCAGCAAAGTCAGATACTCATACACTTAAGTTCTTTACTATAGAAAGATATTAAATGTACCTTCTGAGAATGTTATATCACCTCCCAAGTACATGAGGAATTGAAGCACACTGCAAAACAATGACTGGGAATTGTTCTAACTCCAAGACAAAAAAAGTTTACATCTATACAAAGGAGCCAGCACAGTAACATTCTTCAAATCAAGTCCCTGAATGATCACGAAGTGTAGGTCTGTGTCCGTTCTTCAGCTTGCACCTAGGACAACCACTTCCCGTTGCCATGGGTTACAAGGATGAGTCATTTGGAGCCCTCCAGACAACTTGAGAGATCTTATAATATAACAATTTCACACTTAAAACATCATTGATAATCAGTAGTATCCGGCAATTCAGCCTTTTAAAATATTGGATCAGAACTATTTGCTAATCCCTCTGCATGAAAATAAAAACTTCAGGTAAGTAAATTTGAGGGGTTATTTTTCTTTATTATAAAACAGATAGTTCTCCATTGCTAATCTTTCATTAAGTGATCCATCTATAGGACAACCATGGAGGGGGGCAGTTTCAGAATCAATGTACTTGATTTATAGCTTGTCCCCAACACACCTTTTAACCCCAAATCCCAGGACACATAAAATAGTCTTTATGTTAAATCCTTAATATGCACAAATAGGAGCAGTCACAACAAAATATTAAGTGACCAGAAAGACATGACATCTCTTAAACCAAGAACAAGAAAAATGGAAATTTTATTGCACCTACAATTAATTGTGCATTTAAGTTCCATTCAGCTTGCCAGGAGGATCATCTTAATGTGTCAGAAAAAAAAAACAATCCACCCAGGAAGCATCAAAATTGGAAATTGAGTAAAATATAGCAATGTAGGACCATTACTATTATCACTGTTCATCAGAAGGAGACTATTTCAAGAAAAGCATGCTTTTTGGATTTCACTAACAGAGAAATTAAGTCTTTCATAAATATTAATCTGAACTGAATAAATGTGACCTCTGGTATAAACAGTATTGGGTGTAAAAACAAAAGGAAACACTTAAAATACACACCTTCTTAATTAGCTAAAAACAGACAGTATGGGGGCAGTAGGACAATTATTCTTCTATTGGTTTGGGTATATTTTCTGTTACATCAGACTTTCTCTTCTTCCTGATTCATTTGGGGCTCCAAGATCCTTTATTTTATATCTATAGTTGAATTTAAAAATAAATGTACAGACAAAGGAAAGGAGACAAATGGAGCTCTCTAAAACTGAGACCTTTTTCTATATAAATAATGTATATCACTGAAAGAATGGAGCAAAATCACTGATTAGTATCATTTCACATGGGAAATATTTTGACCTCAGAAAAACTTGAGAGCTTAGATTTTTTTGAAATATTACAAAAATTCACATAAATCCTATTTCTGGTTAAATACAAGTCAGCTTCTGTTTTTTCCGCTTTGTTTTCTCATGATACAGACATCTTATATTTCAAAGGAAAAAACATAGTGAGAAAATGTCTCAACATAACCAAGGCAGAATGGGGTTTTAAACTCAAGTGGATCTTTTTCAAATAAAACAGTAAGTACCAACTTACACCTACCTAATACAACAGTCGGTACATATGCTCAGAACCGAAAACAACAAGCCTGGCTTTATGGTATTCTCACATTTCCAGTACCAAAGTCTGAATCTGATTGTTTCACATAGGAGTTGCTAAGCCTTTCCTATTCTTTGGCAGCATTTTCTTGGACCCCCTGGTTCTCTTAGCACTTTGTACCAGAGGTTGCCACTTGAGATGTCTTGGACTTTGCAAAGCAAGCATCTGAACCTTAATCATGGCCCACTCATATTGGTGGCTGGCTAGTGTGAAACTCAATGAAGTTCAAAGCGAAGCTAATTAAGACAATACAAGTTGCATGTTCCTCAAACTGCAGGGAAAAAAAAAGAAAAAAAAAACTGTCTCCCAAGTTCCCCAAAATTAATGTCAAAGAGGGGGAAAGAGTATAGCAATAATTGAAGAGGGAAGTTTCCCTAGAAAAATACTATAATTTTTTCAAAGATACATTAATTTATACCCATGGCTTATTTGGATTTAAAACATATGCAGCCCTTACAATACATGTCATACTTGGAACTGCAGACCTCCGATTCTGACAGACGCCCAGCTTAGAATGCATTTCTGCAGAATCCAGGGAGATCAATAGGCTCAGGAAACAAATGTTGATGGATGAGGAGGGGTCTGACAACAACCAGGTTGAGGTGGCCACGCTGCAGGTTTCCAAGGCTATTCCCATCGTGGCAGAACGAGAAGGGTTACGAAGGGTCCCTCTTTTTAAAAAGATATTGTATTATTTTTAAGAGAAAAAGGAAAAGGGGGAAATAAGGATTGGGGGGAAAAAGGAAGAAAGGGAGGGAAGAGAATGGAGCGGGTGGTGAAGAAAGAAAGGAAGATGGGGAAGGAGAGAACCCGAAGAGGGGTGGGGGAGTAGGAAGGAAAGCTCTGATGTATGGATGCTCACCAGCCACCCAGCCAAGCGCTCCATCACCCCGAAGCCTGCATCCCTCCCTCTCCTGTCTAGAGATGCGATGCGGGGCTCCGCGGCGCTGTCAGCCCTCCCCGTGACCCCGGCGCTGGCAACGCGGTGATGCCCAAAGTAGCCCACTGCAGCCAGCCCATCCGAATCCCAACCCGCCACTCCCTGAACCTTGCTGTCCCCCACCCCGTCCCCCCTACTTCTCCCTGAGCCCCCATCACTAGTCTCGGGGGTGGGGGGAGGCTGGGAAGAGCAAAGCAAAGGGGGTAAAATATCAAAAAGAGGAGGGAGCGGGGGAGGCAATAATTTTTTATATTTTTTAATAATCTGATGATGGATCCCGGGAAAGCAGTAGGGGAGGGGACCGGCGGCAAGCACCTGGGAAGAGACCCGAGGTGGCCAATGCAAAGGGCTCCCTGGGCTGGGCGATTTTCCACAAAAGGAACTTTGGAAGGAGCGCAGCGGTTCGCAATGGAAGAAAAAGGAGCTGGTAGCCTTACCTGGCCTCGGTCACGCCGGCGGGCCGCCGAAATCCTCAGGTTTGCGATGTTGAGCCACTTGAGCGGGTTACTATGGAAATCGGCTTAAGGAGAAGAGAGGGAGAGTGCAAGCCTGGCGCATCCTCGTCGCGCCGCCGAGAGCGAGCCAGCGGGCGCGGGACCCGGCGCGGCGCCTCTCCGGCCCGGCTCGCCTTTCTTCGCTGCTCGGCCGGGCCGCGCCTCCCCGCCCCGCGCCGCCGCCGCCGCCGCCCCGGGCCGAGCCGAGCGGAGCTCTCCGCCGCGCGCAGCCGGGAGCGAAAGCG
Organism: Graphiurus murinus; assembly: GCA_004027655.1. Classification (NCBI taxonomy): domain Eukaryota; kingdom Metazoa; phylum Chordata; class Mammalia; order Rodentia; family Gliridae; genus Graphiurus; species Graphiurus murinus. The sequence continues at coordinate 459,429 of PVLC010000004.1, forward strand.
CGAGCTCGCCCGCAGCCGCCGGCCTGGGCGGCGAGGGGCGCTGTTTCTCCGCCACGCAGCTGGAATTTAAAGAGACAGGCGCGTCGCGGGGTCTGGGCCCCGGCCGGGGAGGGGAGCCGAGGGGAGGCGCGGGACGCCCAAGGCCTCTACCCGAGCGGAATGGACCGAGCCGAGCCGGCCCCGCGAGAAAAGTTTCCTGCGGGGACCGCGCGAGGAGCGCGGGATGTATCCGCTTCAGTCTCCTCTCCCGAATGCAGAACACAGGCGGCAAGGAGAGAGTAAGAGGGATTTCCCCCCCCCCCCGCCCCGTCTTCCCTTGGAGACTAGAAGGGAAATGATTTGTATGCTCAACAAGTCGTGCACCTATTTTCAGCCGCTCTCGTTTCCGTCCTTGTGCACCGACTTTTTTCATTGAAAGCACACAGGCAAATGGGGGGTTCACGCTCCGTTTTAAGTCAGACTCTAAGCAGAGATGCGTGGGTTTGGGGGAAGGCGGTGGCGGAAAGATATAGCTGTCAAATATCTGTGTGTTGGAGGGGGGGGGATTCTCTTCCTTTCTCAGACAAGGAAGCATCTCCTTTTCTCTTTCCTCCTGGCCTTGGAGAACAAGCTTTAAGGTACATCCCACCTTCTACTCCAGCATCATCTCAAGACTCACCTCCCGACCCCTCCCGGGGAGGGGGGGGCGGCTATTTTCCTAATACTAGGAGCTCTGGTCTGGTCGACTTCTGTGGCTGAGAATAAGCAACACCTGGCAGAAAGCAGAATCTAGTCTGGCCCATTCCTCTCCCTAGCTGAAAGCCAGCTTTCAGCGAGTTCTTCCGTCGTCGTTGTTTACCAGTAAGATTCCGATCTTATTCCAACATGCAGCCGGAACAGAATATGTTGACCAATTTACGTGGTTTGCTGACACCAACGTATTTTTCGCAGAACCAGAAAAAGCATCCAATCGTTCTATCCTGCCGTACTAACCAGTACTTCTCTGCTTTATATACTACACATTCTCTTTGCAGTACCAGCTCAACCCCATTCTCCTCTCCCCCCGGAAAATAAACAGAGAGACTCTCCTTGAATTGTCTAGGTCAAACAAATTTGCTCCACAGAGGTGCTCTGGCCAAAGGGAGTGGATACTTCCTGAATAGTGATGGCACGCCATTGGGTTACTAAAGAGTTCTCACCAGGAGTGAATTATGTCTAGATTATCCACACCTGATCGACAAGACTCACTTTTTCCTGTATCTTAAATTTCATAAATTTTACAAGCCCCTCACTTAGCAACGAGGCTACATTCTTGTTCCAGTGTCTTCAACATCTGCCCTGGGTTTCCCCTACCCACTTGCCTCCCCTACACCTCTGTACAGCCCTAGTATCCCTCTTACCTGTTTTCCAGAGCAAACTTTAGGAACAAATACTAGCCATACCAAAAGTCTTTCCTTAGTTCTCCATTTCCTTCAGGAAAATGACCAAATTTCTTGTCATGGTATACAATAACATCTTAAAATGGTATCCAAACAGTACAGTGGGGGAGTGGGGACACAAGAAAAGAACAGAGAAAAAGAAGAAAGACTATATAACTCATAAACAGAAACTTATGTCTTACAGTTCTGAAGATGGAAGCCCCAGATTAACGTACCAACGGGTCTAACAAGGTGAGAACCTCTCCCTGCTCTTGAGACTGAGAGATAGGACCTTGAATGTTGCAAGCTCACACTGATGAGGAAAGACTCGGGGCTCTGAAAAGCCTCTTTTAAAGGCCTTAATCGAATTCACCTGGCAGAGGCAGTCTCGTGGGAAGGCCACTAGTGATATCATCTCCTACGTGCCCCACCTGTTGATACTATTGAGTTGAAAATCGCTTAAACACAAAATTTGGAGGAATGCAAGCATTCAAACCATAGCAAACAGTGTATCTCAAACTTTAGCATGCATCACAATCACCTGCAGGACTTGTTTAAGCAGATCCGTAGGCCTCATGCCTGACTTTTCTCATTCAGTGGACCTAGGGTAGCGGGTAAGAATTCGTACTTTGAACAAGATCCCAGGTAATGCTCATGTACTGGTCTGGTAACCAACTACATTTGGCAAAAGATGGGCCCAGATCTTCTGAGATCTGCCTACGCCTCCTGCTTCATCCATCACACCTGCCCTGCCAACAGCTCCGAAGTCAAACTTACTTACTCCATGCTTTTTCAGACAGCACACACGCCCTCATCTTTAATATTTGCTGTTCTGTACCAAGGATTCATACCAACTCCAACTCTCCTCCATGTCTCCCACCACTGCATCTAGCTCACTCCTGCTCAGCCCCTGAGACTAAACATCAGGATGCATCCACAAACATTCCCAAGTCCCACATGTGAAGTTAGGTGTCATTCCTCTGCTGCCTCTGTACCCGCTTCTCACACCTCAGGTGTAATAACTGCATGTTTATTTGTCTCACTAGACTGTGTGCCAAGGACAGGGAGGGTGGGTTATTTATCCCTGTATCTTTAAGCACCTAGTACACTGGCGGAGTAGCAGGTAGCAGTGCAATAAATGTTCAAACACTTAGGAGAAAGGGAAGAGAGACAAGGTTTTGGATGTTGGTTGCAATGATGACTAAAGACAAGGCATGTAACAATGTTTGAAAAGACAGAGGGGGAAAAAAATTTCTGATCTCATATGCAGCAGGTACAGGGGTAAATGCTTCGCACATTACTGTATCAATTACTCCAAACAACCTTGAAACATAAATGCTATATTACATATGAGAAATCTAAGGCCTGGAAAAATTAAGTAGCTCACTCGATGTCCAGTACCTGTTTGCCGGCTGTTTTAGAGCTAAAGGGAGGACAATAGGCTTTACTATAAGCACCAAAAAGAGTTTCCCACAGTTACAAATAACTTTAATGTGAATCCTGTTAATACTAATGAATATGTTGTTACTTTGATAAATTTCACTTGGGTTCTCCCAGCCTCCCCAGTGGGTCAGCCTCACAACCTAGGGTAGAGGCCTCTGAAACATAAGCGATGCTTCCCTGACTCAATAGTCAACTGATGTGTCTTCTTTGGCTGCCATGAGGGGCTTCTTGGAATCCTGACTATCATTTCTATGCAGTCTTGCTCTACCTATGTACCAGTTCCTTACTATCTTGTAAATATGTAAACCAATCAGCCAAACCAGACAGGTAAACATCTGCTACAATCCTTTGCTTGTCTTTTTTTTTTTTTTCCTGCTGTGCTACATTTTACTATAACATAGATTACTATTAACTGGAAGAAAATGTGTGAATAAATAAAAAGTCTGATCAATGAAATTACTTGTTCTCCCTTTTAATATTTACCCAAATAAACAAACAGAAAACCAATACATGCATAGTAAACAAAAGTAAGTTTGTGTGAAAGTAAATGGAGTTTATGACCATTTAGGATAAAGCCTGAATTCAAAACTTAGCTAATTTATTATAAATATCCCAACTCTTATAGCTTTGAAGTCCATTCAATATAAACTTGGACCCTGTATAAGTATAGAATAAATCAGTGTAGGAATTTTGTTTTTCTTGAATGTTGTATCCTTCACATGGGATTATATAAAAACATGAAATTCTTATAGCTGCAGGGTATATTTAGGGCAATGGTTCTTAACTTTCGCTCCATATAGTATCACTTGGAAGAGGGGGCATGTATAGGCTCTTAAAAATCTCAGTACAGCTGGGTGTGTGGGACCCAGTACTTGAGAGGCTGGGACAGAGGATCACAAGTTCAAGGCTGGTCATAGCCACTTAGCCAGACCCTTATCAACTTAGTGAGACCCTATTTCAAAATAAAAAAAATAGGGCAGGGATATAGTTCAGAGGTAGAACACCCTGGGTTCAATCCCCAGTACCAAAATAACAACAACAAAAACCCCCAAGTATCTCATGCCTAGGTTGTACCCCATACTAACTATATCAGAACCCCTAAGGTCTGAAATCTAAGCTTTAGAGTTTTTAAAGCCCGTTAGGTGAAAACCAAGCTCAAGGACCACATCTTTTGAAATGATCTTCGGTGGCATTCATGCCTGATTGCTCCTTAGAATCACCTGGGAAATTTTAAAAGGCACTCATGCCCACAACCATCTCTGGAGATTGATTTATTTGGACTAAGGTGGGACCCAATTCTCTTTGTATTTAAAATCAACCCCAGGTTATTCTAATGTAGAGTCAAGGTTGAAAATCCCTGTATTAAATGAATGCCTCTCAAAATGGAGTCCTCAAAACAGTATCATGTGCATCACCTGGGAACTCTTGAGAAATGCATGTTCTCGATCCCACCCCAGATCTGCTGAATGAGAAACACTGCAGGTGGAGTCCGGCAATCTGTATTTCAACAAGTCCCCCTGGTGATTCTGGTGCACAGTAAAGATTGGAAACCATTGTCTTACAATATGGTACAAATAACATCATTCCCCTTCAGAGTTGAGAAACCAGCATTATCTTTAGCAAACATCTGCGGAGATCCTGCTATAGAGGCTTCTAACATTTTTCTAGCTATTGCTAATGCTGTAGGTCCAGGGATCCCTGTTTGAGAACCACTGCTCCATTGTGTGCCAGGCCCTGTGATTAACTGTTAAGAATCTTTTTTATTTTATTTTATTATTATTATTTTTTTTTTTTTGGTACTGGGGATTGAACCCAGGGGCATTCTACCTTTGAGTTACACTCCCAGCCATACTTTATTTTTTATTTTGAAACAGGGTCTCACTAAATTGCTGAGGCTGGCCTCATACCTGCGATCCTCATGTTCCAGCCTCCTAAGTAATGGGATTACAGGTATGCCTCACCACACCTAGCTCAATATTTATAATCTTGAGAACTGTTGTTTTGTTTTCAAAAGAAACCTATGCCAACATAAAACCAATGTGTTGTGACTAAATCAAGAAAACACTTTATAAGAAGAAAATGCTTGAACTTAAAGTAAAAAGTTATGGAAGGATTGTGAGTGTGAGTCATATTTCTGACCTTCTATGACTTACTAAGTTGGAGAAAACATTGACATTCAGAAACAAAGCATAGGGGAACCTTAGATATAGATGTGGGTACAGAGCTCCTTTGCTGCAGTAGATTGCATGAAAACTTCAGGAAAAAAAATATGATCCCTCTTTCCTCAAACCAACTACCAGATCCAAGGTATAAAGAAAGAGCTAATCAAGTTTGCCTTTGCTGGCTGCACATGATTCCAATCTGTCCTCCAAAAAGGCTAGCCGGCTCCCTGTAGTTGCATTAAGATAAACCTGGTTATTCTCAAAAGGCAAATGTTGTTCTTCTGGATGACTTGGTGTGAGTGTCTCTATGCAAACCCTGCCCATCCTAACCCACAAATGTTAAAAAGAACCCTGGTTCCCACAGCCTGGGCTTCTTTCCAGGGGAACAAGTATAGATGCCCAGATCACTGAAAGCAAGCTGTGTAAGTAATCTCTGCCTCTAGTCAGGCAGCCAAGGAAAACCCCTCACCAGAGCCCTGAAAAGAAGATACCCCAGACCATGAAATCCCCTTTCATCCTTTTAGCTGCTTGAATTGATTTCAGGCTACTAACCCGGATCCTTGAAGGAGGATCTTTCAGGGATAAGCTTTTTTTTTTTTTTTTCCTTAATAGTGTGAGACCATGCTTCTACTTGGCAATTGCTTTTGAAAAGTTCTGAAACAGACTGCTAAACTGCATTTTCTTCCTGAGACTTCTCTGGGATCAATGGAATTTTTCTGCTTTAATAGATGAGAGCTTCCTGGGGGCGGGGGATCTGAAAAGAATTCTGAGTTGCCAGCCAAAATATCAGGTGCTAAGTTGCTGACAAGAAAACAAGGCTTTCTAAGAGTGACCTACCAGCCTGTTCACCTGTGCTTTTTCAAATAGCCATGATGTTCATCACTACGTTAGTTGCTAAACTGCTTGCTGTAGAATTCTTAAAGTTTGAATGAAGTCTCCTTCTACCAAAGCTGCAGGAAATAACAGTCATCAAACTGCAAAATATCACCTCCATGTCTTTTTTTTTTTTTTTTTTTTTTTTAGCAAATAGACTTGAATAAGCAATGCAGCTACCAGAAATGTAATTAAGTTACATAGGTAATTGAGAGCGGCAGTAAGTGGCCATCGTTATAAAAACATCAGTTGTGATGGGAAAATGGAAGGGAAACAAAAAATAGATAAAGATGATGAAAAGAAAGAGCATATAAGAATAATAGGGGAGGAGGTTGTTATAAGTGGCAAAGGGACTTCATTTGGAGGGTGCCTGTTATAGAGAGGCATCTGGGACTATTTCTTTATGGAGTTGATCTCCTTGGAAAAAAAATAGTAAATCTTCTAATCAAAGAACTCTTAAAAATAGATTACTACCTGAATTGGAAAGTAGCAATGAGATTGCAAGAAGAGAATATCCCATTATTAGGAGATTTTATCTCAGCTTACACTCTATACTTTTTTAACAGTAAGAGAGTGTGTGTGTGTGTGTGTGTGTGTGTGTGTGTGTGTGTGTGTGTGTGTGTGTCTGGATACATGCATCCACAATGGATATATGTATCCATTGATTCGGGTATTTGGAGAGAGAAGATGTAAACGTGACAAAATGTTAGTGAAAGGTGCATATAGGTTAATGTAGATGAATTGTAATATAGTTGCAACTTTTCTGAAGGTTTGAGATTTTTTCAAAATAAAAAGCTTAATGAGAGAAGAATAGATTACTAAAATCACGATGAAGTTACCTGAAAGCACAATATCAGATGAGCTTAAAATGAAGGTTCTAAAAATAAGTTTTGAGTCTATTCTAAAATCATTAGCAGGGGGCTGGCAACCAGTTCCTCTTTTGGATCACAATTGTTGTCATTAGAGATTGTGGCATATTCATTTTAGCACATCAAACATTCCAAGTAAAGCGGCATACTACTTTGGACCATGGTGACCTTTTTAATATTCCTCAAATTGATTTTCAGGCCATTCCTGCTATCTGTTGTTGATAGCCTTGGTAACCTAGAAGAAAATGAGCAAGGCTGGCCAGCTGTGCTTCCTGCACGTCTGTGCTCATCAGTGCTCAGAACCGAATTTCTCTCTCTCCCAAGGCTTCGTGACATTACTTGTTGGTCTAGAGAGCAGCAGCACCAAAAATCTTCTGTGTAGATATTTTTAAGAGCTGTGAGCCACTGGATGAGCTTCTCATGGATATGAGCTCCAGGTCAATGAACACCACCGGCAGCGGGTTTACACTTTTCTGTACTTTGAACTATGACAGTAGAATTATAAACTTCTAGGAAATGTAGAAGTTTCACACATTTCTAGGAAATGTAGAAGTAACACAACATTTGAAATCACAGAAATCCAGATTATTAATTGTTATTCTATCATTAAATCACTTTACTTGTTGTTTTCATGGATTTTTTTTTTAATCTATAAAAATGTCCTTTGTTTGCTAACTGTACGTGGATGCTATCACATTAATCCATGCTATGGTCTAAAAATCCCAGCAATAATTCCATCCCCTGACATCAGACCCAAATCATGAAATAAGAGGAAGCTGGAACCTGCTTTAAGTTTCTGACTTAGAATTTCCCTGCAGACACATTTCCACAAATAATCAACAAAAATGGTATTAAAATAAGCTGAGTATATTCAGCTTCTTCAAGCCAACTGCCCTGCTTCTGCTGAACAATCCTGATTTCTTGTTGTGGAGAAAAAAAAAAAAAGATTTTGATTTCTGCTGCTTTGTCAAACCTCACTAGCACAGATTTCTTATCTTTAGAGGAAAACAAGCAAAAGTAGAAGAACTAGCATGAAAATAAAATTGAACAGAGAGTGATTTTTCCCCTATGCCCAAGGATACAGAGGAAAGATAAAGCTAGAAAGAGTTTATCATTTCTTGCCACACACTGACAGTGCAAATCAAGATTCAAGAGGTGCTTGCTAGGTAGAGAAACCAGGAGAAGAGTGTTCCCTCTCTTCTCAGAAATAAAAGATCAGGTAGAGAGCCAGATGTAGCAGCACACACCTGCAATCCCAGTACTTGGGAGGCTAGGAGATAGGAGGATTGCATGTTAGAAAGTAGCCTCAGCAATTTAACAAGACTCTTAGCAACCTAGCAAGCGATCCTGTTTAGAAATAAAAAACAAAATAGGGTTGAGGGTATAGCTCAGAGGTAGAATGCCCCTGAGTTCCCAGCAACACACACACACACACACACACACACACACACACACACACACACACACACACACGAATCAGGCAGGGGAACTTCTATTTCAGTAGCCCAATATATAGGGAGAGGAATTATATATTGAATTGTCCTTATCAGTGAACACAGGCCACAGACTCACGGGACACTCAGTAAGTATAAAATGTCATGAATGAAAAGCTAGCTAGCATCATCCCTTTAATGAGTAAGCCCTGTAGAGTCTACTTAAATATGTGAAAATTCAAAAACATGAGATTTTTGCTTTGAGAATCAATAGGTCTTTATAAAATTTATCTACCCTAAAAAAAGACAATATTCAAAGCTCCAAGTCCTGAACTGGAAGTCATATGGAAAAAAACAGAAAAAATGGATCAGTCCTGTACTCTGGTACTAACTAGGAATGGGTAGGTATCAACAGTTTTACTAATTTTTATTCTATTGGGCATACTGAGGGATCAGTAAAGGTCAGTTTAGGGAGGAGCTTCCATTTCCATCTATGGATTGTACATTTCTTCTAATGCTTTTGCCAAGGTGCATTTTTAGGAATTAAGCCAGCACAGACTACTTACTGATTTCCTTACTCACTATACCTTTTTGAATACCCTTCACCATAGCTGTTGGGAATGCAAACATAGGAAAGTCAACATAATAATGGGTAATGAACAAATAGCAGATACAGCCCTCGGGCAAAATAGGTAATTAAAAGTACCATGAAGATAGCTTTTTTTTACCATAGCCTCATCTAATCCAAAACTATTTATCACTGCTTGCAATCCCAAAATACTCAAGCTACCCAATACATTTTATAAAATATATGTGTGTTCTGTATTTTAATATATACTATCTCAGTTATTTATTGCATAGAAGCTTTTATATCTCACAGTTCCCAATATATTAAAATGCACATGTAAAAGTTCAGTCTACATGTTTGACAAGAATGAGCTATCATATTTATATATATATGTTATATTAAAATCCACTATTTAAGTTATTCCAATTTTGCACCTAAATAGTATTAAAAATTTATGTATGTGTATATGAGTGTGTGTGCGTGTGTATGTGTGTGTTGTTGTTTTTGGTGGGAGAAAGTACTGGGGATTGAACCTGAGGGCATTCTACCTCTTAGCTGTACCACCAGCCCTATTTTATTTTATTTGTCTTTTTTTTTTTTTTTAAACAGGGTCTCACTAAGTTGCTGAGGGTAAATTGCTAAATTGCTGAGACTGGCCTCAAACCTGTAATCCTCCTGTCTCAGCCTCCAAATTACTAGGATTATAGGCATGCACCATAAAGCCCAGCTGTGTGTAGGTTTTAATTTGGTTCCCTACTCTCAAAAAAATTCTCAAACATAATGTTTATTAAAGGGAGCATACTGTTTAGCTTAATTAGGAACCCAACTCTCACAAATGGTGATACTTCATTTTGAAACCCCTGACATTTTCTTCGCTAGATCATTCTTCTACATAAACACTGATTCAAGCCACAATTTGCAATCTGAAATGCTGAGAGGATGGATAGGGACCAGATCACGTGATAGGAAATGCAGAGTCATATCTCAGCTCCTGCGATAACTGTCACAGGAGAGCAGATGTGAAATGCCAACGTCTGCCTCCTTCGTGTTTTGCAGACTCGGAGGTTTTCCTGGTAATTTATAAACTTGTTGAAGTCATAAACAGTTATGAAGGCAGTTTCATTCCCAACTCTATCAGGAGTCTTACTAAAAAGGGGGCACTTAAAAACATCTATGTCTGTTCTGTGCTAACATGTTATCATTATTCAACTTAGGAATCAAAGCTTATTTAAGCCCCCTCACCTCTAGTTATACACAGTATCCAGTTAGAATCTGCTCCTATTGCTGGCGAAGATAAATGATTATATTCTTTACAAGAAAATTGCACTAAAATCTCTAAAAACACTCTATATAAGGACCATTTCCTTTTCAGCAGTGCTACCAAATAGGATATGAGTGGAGAATGTCCAAAGAATCTTTAATTTTAAAATGAAGTAAAATTGAATTTAAAAAATCTCACAGAGAATGAGGCAGAGAGAATATATATGGTCTTTTCGATTTCTTTCCTGAACCATGAGCCTCTTCAGAAGTGATGAGATTTTCACCGGGAAAAGGTTAAAGTTACTGCAGAGACATGTTTGTTCCACAGAAAGCAAATACAAACCTTTGGGCAAGCACATATTTTTAAAATATATATCCATAGAATTTGCTCAGGAGTGAATGACTTCTTCTGACAGCTTTAAGAGATGCCTCAATCAATACATTCATTTGAAAACTGAGGCCCAAAGTCTGTAATCAAGATTTATGATCAGTTCATTCCTTTTATCCCTTCACCAGCCTTTGTATAAGCTGTTACATCCCACTGTCTGTGGGAGGTTCCCAACTCTGTTTCAAAGTTCTAAAGAGTGTTTATAGGGTGTTATTTCTGTATATATTTTGAAATCCTTCAAAATTCTTTAATAGGAATTCTCTGTGAGCATGTATTCTACCCATACTAGTTGATTGTGTGTGCCCAACAAATTGATTTCATACAATAAGTCTGGAAACTATTATCAGGATTTAACCAATAATTCTATGATTTGTGACTTTCTAGAACATGTATAACAAAAGCATAATAAATATTTTCCCTAACCTGATTTATAAAGCCTATTTGGGTTTAACCATTGTAATTTAATAATTGAAACAAGCATTTTCTTCAAGATATTTTATAATTTGTTTAAAATAGTTACTTTCTGCCAAACTGTAAATTTAAATATATCCCAGGCATTCTCATGTGATATACTAGGAAGAAGGCATGTCTTATGAATGATTAGTTAATCATCACATTTATTATGACCCTTCTATGTACAAGGCAGTCAGACTCCACTAAAAGGACTGAAAAAATTGGAGAGATCCATGCCTGCACTAAAAATGTTTTCTGTCTACCTGGAATAGCATATGAGAAAAAAATAAATAGTACTAATAGAGAATATATGCTTCTAAATTGATAGTCTGTCATTAACAACAGACAAAGATAAGTTTGCAGCCCTTAGTTTGGATGTACTGAGGCAGTGGGTTAAACTGAGTTAGAAACTTTTGACTAGGCCTTAAAAAGCCTTGATACTAAAAATGTGGTCCAGAAGACGGGCAGCAAGTGTAGCACCTGGAAGCTGATTAGAGATTTAGTATTTCAAGCTCAAACACAAACCTATGAGTAAGAACCGTCATTGTCACTAGATCACAAGATCATTCACATATCTATTACATTTGAGACTGTACCATTATGAAAAAAGTAATACTTGATCTCCTGCTAAAAGAACAGAAAAGATGAAATTAAAGCCATAAGCAGAGTCCAGGATAATAAAGGGCCTTGAAACTTCAATCAAATTTTCTGTGTTGCAGTGATCAGATGTAGCATGTACTAGAAAAGAGATATTTGGGGAACAAAGGCACTAATCAGGAAACCATAGTCTAAAGGAATCATACCATCTATCTGAGGAGTTGTCCATACAAGTTCTTTCTTTCTTTCTTCCTGTATTTATTTATTTATTTATTTACTTATTTATTTGGTGCACTGTAATCATACATCTTGTTGAAGTTGAGAGTGATAAAGGCATACATGCACACAGTACTCATTGAGCTCTCTACCAGTTCCCACTCCACTCCCTCTCCCTCCCCTCCTTCCCATGCTCAGCACAGTGATTGGCTTTGATAAGTTTGTGTATGTACATCATGTCCATTGAGGTGCTTCCCTCTTCAAGTCTTCCTCCCTCCTCCTATTTCCCTCTGTTAGATCCTTCCCTTCACTAAGGTTTCTCCTCCTTTGTCTGGTGTCCCTCCTGTGTCCCAATTTCTTCCTAACTTCCGCATATGAGAGAGAACATCTGACCTTTCTTTTTTCTGACTAACTAATCACACTTAGCATAATATTCTCCAGTTCCATCAATTTCCCTGAAAATTACATAATTTTGTTCTTCTTTATGGCTAAATAGAATTTCATTGTGTTTTGTAACCTATTCATCTGTTGATGGACATCTTGGCTGGTTCCATAGTTTGGCAATTGTGAATTGTGCGGCTATAAACATAGCTATGCATGCATTACTGTGGTAGTTTGGTTTCAGTTCTTTCAGGTATATACCCAGGAGTTATATAGCTGGGTGATATGGTGGTTCATTCTCATTCTTCTGAGGATCCTCCACACTGTTTTCCAAAGTGGTTGCACCAATTCACAATCCCACCAACAATGTATTAGAGTTCCTACTTCTCCACATCCTCACCAGCATTTGTTATTGTTTGTGTTTTTAATGATTGCCATTCTAATTGGTGTTAGGTGAAATCTCAGTATAGTTTTGATTTGCGTTTCTCTGATTGCTAATGATATTGAACCATATTGGCCATTTGTATTTCTTCTGTAGTGAAGCATCTATTTAGTTCACTTGCCCATTTTTTATTGGGTTATTTGTTTTTTTGGCAATGAATTTCTTGAGTTCTCTGTATATTCTAGATGTTAGTCCTCTATCAGAGGAATAGCTGGCAAAGATCTCCCATTCTGTCACCTCCCTCTTAAGGTTCTTTATAGTTTCCTTTCCTGCACAGAAGCTCTTCAGTTTAATGATATCCCATGTATTAATCTTCATTTTAATTTCTTGTGCCTTTGAGGTCTTGTTGGGAAGTTTTTACTTTTGCCTATATGTTGGAATGTTGATCCTATACTCTCTTCAAGTAACTGCAAGGTCTCTGGTCTAATTTCCAGGTCTTTGATCCATTTTGAATTGACTCTTGTGCAAGGTGAGAAAGTGGTGTTTATTTTCATTTTTCTGCATATGGATAACCAGTTTTGCCAACATCATGCACTTGAAGAAAAGAAAATCTAGTCCAGTTTGTCAGAGTCCAAGATTCATTGAGATCTATCTTGGCAAATGGGCTCAAATTTTGTTCCTCAAAAGCATGATAAGCCTCATTGCTCCTTCACTGGAGAACTATATTGTTCTTGTTTCTATGGAATAAGCACCCCAGAGCCAACTTTGCACATCCCACCTGTTGAGGGAAGGTGAAGGGGATAGAGGAATCCTATATCCCCCTTCTCAGCATTGCATAAAATAGACATGTGAGGCAGCCTCCTGTCAGTGGTGGGAAGCTGATTGGTTAAGTAGATTCAAAATACTCAATTTTTGGTTTTGTCTCTTTGGTTTATCTCATTTTTTCTCATGTCTGAAGACCAAAGTCTCAAGATTTTATTTTTTATAAAAGTTAAGAAGCCCCTTCCTCCAACCAAGACTCCAGAATTGGAGGGTTGGGGAGAAAGTAAATCCACAATATATCATTCAAACTAGGATACCTTTGAAGTCAAAAGAAAACTATTCCAAATGATCAGGATAACAGGTATAAACTGAGATGATCCTGAGCAAACCAGTGATATTCTATTTATTATAATGTGCTTGCATATGCACGTGATATAAAATGTCCTAAAAACTCATACTGAAAATATAATCAAGTTTTCACCAATATCTTGAGCTCGTAATTTCCTTATTAGTAGGCAGTCAAGTATCTTTTTTAGAACTCTCCTCCCACTGACCCAAACCTCTGGTGTTCCACCAGCTCAGCCAGCACACCCAATCATAAGAACACTGGATTCTTGCACACTGCATGTTGTTGCTATGTGGTTGGCACTATTGAAGCTGGGTTCTACATAATCAAAGACTCATTGCCAATCTACTTCTGAAATTATGATTTGATAATCCAAGTCTGGGCACAGGCCACTGTGGTTCATCAAGGAAGCAGGAGCCCCGCCCTTGGTAGGAGACAAGGGCCAGAGTGCTCCCTATCTGAGCTCCCAAAGCTTTAGCTTCTAGCTATCAGTTCTTTGGTATCTGGAATGGTTTAATATTTTCTTTTTCTCCCCAATGTGTTGGGCAGTTTTGAGTTTATACTCTCTAAATCAAAGTTGTTACTCTTCTGAAGAAGGTAACCCTCTATCAATCAAAGGCAGATTTACCCTTCTATGGAGTGATCTTTGAGGGAGAATGAAGTTTGATGATACCTTTGTGATTCCAAGGCAAATTTTTGACAACTCTCTTGAGAGAGGTGAATACTGATGGGATATTCTTCTATACACACATTAAGATTGAAAGGTGTCTCCAGCTTGCTTCCAAGTGGGTATCATTGTTATTTAACAAAGTTCTGGGGGGAAAAAAGATAGTAATATTGGTATTGGATATATAAATGATGGAATATTACCTATAGCCATCCCCCCCCCCAAAAAATTTTTACTTGATTAGGCTTCTTACTAGACCAAATAAAATAAAACAAAGTAAAAAGAAAAACCAAAGGCAAAACAAAGTTTTGAGCCAAAGTGATGAGACTAATAACGTTGCCATGAGCAAGTTGAAGTTAAATTAATGTCACTTGTTTCGGATAAAAGATGATTAATTCAATTTGAGAAATATCAGTTTTTAGCTAACAATAGGATATCCAAGTGGAAATATCTAATAGACAATTTGAATTGTTTTTTAAGTGGAGCATGGTTAGGAGATTAGTAATTACAACGCAGAGTTGAGAATCTTTCACTTGCTACAGTATTGGTTGGAGCCTTGAGCTCATCACAGGGAAAGCCTGGGATGAAACATATAAATCATTAAAAAAGTCGAGAACAGTGTGGTCAAAGAAATGGTGTAGTGTGTGACATAGAGGTGAAAATAAATGTCAGTATGACAAGGAAGTCTGAAAAGAGAGAACATAGAAAACCTGAAGAGAGAAATTCCATTCCACTGGATAGAAGTCAATAGTATCAAATGTCATGAAGAGATAACAGTAGAAAGGATTCTGGAAATAAACACTGACATTTATACAAAGGAAAAATTACAAATATCTGAGTGTTAACTATGTGCTAGGTACTTTTACTTACATTAAATATTTTAAGAAGAAAGAGTTCAACAGTGACCATAGAGAGAAAGAGAATTTTGGCAAGCAGTGAGTAATACAAAGCAGTACTTTGGGAGAATAATAGGGTCAAGTTAATTTTTTTTAAATATTCTTTTATATCAAGATAGAACAAACTCTGCTTGTTTGAAGGCAGAGTGGAAGAAACCTACCAGGAGAGAGATCATGGATTATGACAGTAGCTTAAGTCGTTTGCAAGAGTAAATATTAAAAAATTGAAGTTTTAGCATTAATTCTCTTATATTCTCTATGAAAGAGTCAATTTAATTTAATTATGATTAAATGAGTCTATATTTCCCTATCAGCTCTGCTTGTCTCTCTGCCCTTTGCTTGTATGGCTTTGCATTCCTAAAAAGAAAGTATTTTTTATTCCATTATACCCTGGTGAACCATTAACTAATTTTACAAAGAAATATACATTATAAGTAATCAGCCTACTTGTTGACCTAATCCTAAATCTCTAAATTAGCTTTTTTTTAATCCACCAGGGAATTTTATATCTTCTGGATATAAAATAACTGGATAATCTTCCCATAATTTGTTGTAATAATTTTTTAAAGTTTTATCTCCTAAAAGTGATACTACTGCACACCACAAGTCATCTTGCCTCATATTACTATCTAAAAATTAGTGATGAATCTGTGAAGTGGAATAGCTATCAGAAAACAATTTTCTCCTATCTTATATCATGAAGCCCTTCCAAATACCATGTATTAGAATATGATATTCTAAACTGGTGGTTCATTTCCTGTATTCTGAATAAAATGATGTCTTAACAAAACCAAAAGACAAGTGTCCCGCAGTCCTCTCCAGTTCTCTAAGCACAAACAACACAACTGTCTGGGATTGAGACCCAGGCTCAGCTGTGTCAGCTGCTCTCTTGACATCTCTTGGCTAACCCTCTGTGCCTAAATATCCCTTGGGCAAGATAAAATTTCAGTGTGATAGGATATCAATTTCTCTCACAATTAAATCCTATCCTAGACATGCATATACAGTAGCAACTTCATCTCTTCCCAACAGATAGCCACTTTGAGGTGATGATTACTGAGTAATTTCCTCAGACACAAGAAGAGGAGACTGTCAGATGAGTCACCCGTGGAGATTTCCCTATTGTACTCAGAAAGAAGGCAAGCGGGGTGAAAAGGAAAGAAGCAGCAGCGCTTGGTGTTTTTGCCACACAAAATACAAACCAGACAAAAATTCAGTGAACAGTAATACAATAGCCAATCACTCTAGTTCAGGCAACAGAAGTGGTTCTAAAAATAATTGAAAATAACATAATTACTGAGCCAGTGTCAATAAATATTTATTAAATTTAAATTCAACCTGGCTTTTCTGACTGAAAAGGTGAAACAGTACAAGTGAAGTAATAATTGTGAAAGTATTTCAGCAGAAATACTCAATAGTCATTTTATAAGATTGTTGAATCTCATGACCTATTGATGAATGTAATCCTACTTTGAATATAACAGTGCTTCATGAATGTTATTATTAGCATTAGAAAATCCAATCCATTTATTATTATTAAATGGTTGTTACTATTAACCACAGAATATCACTGGTCAGTTATACAATCTACTCTAAATAAATGTTAACATATTTTGATGTGCTTACACTAATATCCACAAGATTTATTTGCAGCACAAATTACAGAAATCTTCTTGTTATTGCACAAAGGTTAGCATATGTCAATTGTGGTTTATTATTATTTAGATATTGATAAATGTAAAAAATTTTCTAGGAATTTAAACTCCAAAGGTAATTTTTTTCTTCTTGTCATTACAATATTCCCCAGATGTTATGCAATTTAAAAAAAAAAAAAAAGCCTTCGTTACAATCTCCCTATTGTGTCTCTCCTGAGGTATTAATGTCAAATAATTATAAGGTTCTTTTATATTCTAATAACACATATTACAGGCAAAGACTTCAAAATACTCTAAAAAAGTATTTCTCAAATGCAACATGCATACAAATCACCTGGGAATCTTGCCAAAATGCAGATTCTGAATCAGTAGGTCTGAAGTGAGGCCCAAGAGCCTGAGATTGTTTCTAATAAGTTCCCAGATGATCTGCTGCTGGTCCAAGGCCACACTTTGACTAGCAAGAGCCTAAAAAGAGATATCAAGGTTGGATACAGAGTTCTCCAGAGAATCAGAACCAATACGTTATTTTTATATACATAAAGATTAGGTAGTTAGGTAGGTAGATAGATGATAGATAGATAGATAGATAGATAGATAGATAGATAGATAGATAGATAGATAGATGACACATAGTAGATAACTCATGGTACTCATTCGACTGCAGGGGCTGAGACCCAAATATCTGCAGGCAGCAACCTGTGGTTCCATTTCAAAATCAGGCAGCCTGCAGACTCAAGAAGAGGAGGCTTAGGTTCAAGTCCAAAGGCTGAAAAAGACCAAAGTCCCAGCTCAAGCTGCCAGACAAAAAGATATCCCTTTTACTCAGAAGAAGGTTAACTCTTTTGTTCTATTCAGGCTTTCAATAGATTGCATAGAGACTGCATACCTTAGAGAGGAAAATCTGCCTTACTGAGTCTGCCAGTTCAAATGTTAATCTCAGCCTGAAGATGGTAGCACATGTTTGTAATCCCAGTACTTGGGAGGCTGAGACAAGAGGATCGTAGGTTCAAGGACAGCTTTAGCAGTCAGTGAGACTCTCATCAACTTAGCAAGACACTGTTTCAAAATAAAAATAAAAAATAGGGCTGGGGGTGTGGCTCAGAGGTAGAATGCCTCTGAGTTTAATCTGCAGTACAAAAAAAAGAAAAAAAAAATCAAAAAAGTTAATTTCATTCAGAAACATCCTTGAATTCATATTCATACCAGAATTGATGTTTGACCAAATATCTGGGAATCCCTTGGCCCAGTCAAGTTGACACATAAAACCATCACAAGTGATACTGCTTCTCTAACACATGTTTTTTTTTTTTTTGCTTCCCTGCCAAGTACTAATACCTTAAAATGATTCTAACAATTTTTTCAAACTCCTAACTTATTAAGAGCCTGACCTATAAGTTAAGGAGATGATTAGTGTTGATTGATTATTCTACTTGTCATTTGAGGTAATATAAATAATTATTCTTATTTAAAGGAGGCAAATTATCTCAGAAATGCAGTTTAAAGGTTAAGATATAATGGAAATACTACCATCAACTATGTGTACATATGTGAAAATACCAATGTCAATCTCAGTACTCTGTATTGGGAAGAGGGGAATGGGGAGGTGGGGGGGCACCGAGTGCTGTGTGCATGTCATTGCCAACATGATTTACATTATGATGTGAGACTATAATGCACCAATAAAAGCACATTTTATTAAAAAGGCTAAAATAGGCCTATATTGCCTATCTTTATCAAAATTATATTATAAGCTGGTTTTATATATACAAAATTAAGTCTTCAAAGGCATCGATTTTAAAGGAAAAGGATATTTTAAAATATATGTGAAAATTACGCCTCTTTATCTTAAAACTTTTTAGAATCTTTCATATACTAATAAAGCATCTCTACATGTAAATATGTAAAGTTATATCCTTCTGTGTATTACAGAATGGAAATATGTCATATTTAATTGAATCTAAAATGTCATATTAAAATACATCATTTTAGTTACTACTAAATAGGAAGTAATTATGCCAATTAAATGCTCAATGTTTTGTTGTTTACTCATAACTTTTTAAATATTGACTGTACTCTTACAGACTTATAGGCAGAATTTAATCATACATCAAACACATACATGTATAAAAAGTAAAATATGTTAAAGATAATTGGTTATAGTATTAACAAAATTTCTTCACATTCTGAGTCTGATTCTCTTGAGTCACTTTTCAACTGAGACTCACTGTAATTTTTCCAAACAATACTTTCCTTTGTGTACTGATAATACAGTTTTTCTTAAGAGTGTTTTACTATTTTCTTCTAGAATATTCTCCCAAGTCACTTCTACCTATTGTGGAAATTTTGATGTTGGCACTTTTGTGATCAGAGATATTTAAAAAGTTTCTGATCAGTCAAGTATTCATGTGGTCTATAAGCTGACTGGAAAGCCCAGAGGTTGCTGTTTTCCAGACATGCGACCTGATTAATAATTATGCTCATGTTCACCTACATGTAAGCAGGGAGAGTTACATTACACCTGCTATTCGGCAAATAACATATACATAATTCATCGTGAATTTAGAGATGTTAAAATTTAACACACACACACACACACACACACACACACACTTCATCTTAGAACCAATGGAAATACAGTATTTTTTTTTCAAAGAGGAATCCTTCATTTTTTAAAGAACTATTTTTGTTTTTGTTTTTCCTGTGTGTGTGTGTGTGTGTATGTGTGTGTGTGTGTGTGTGTGTGCTGGGGATTGAACCCAGGACCATTCTACCTCCAAGTTACACCCCCAGGTCTTTTTATTTATTTGTTATTTTGAAACAGGGTCTCACTAAGTAGCTCAGGCTAATCTCAGACCTGAAATCCTTCTGACTCAGTCTCCATGGTACTACGATTATAGGCATGGATGAAGAAGGTCTAGAACTGAGAAACATAGAAATTTACCCAGCCTGCTTCCAAAACAAGTATAATCATTATATTCTGTCCGATGACTAAATTTTTCTTCCTACAAATGTCTACCAGAGAATTTCTCACCTTTGAATCTCATATGAATATCCACTTTTCTTGATGTACTTCAGTGATTATTGTAATAATCTTATTCTAATGCACTAGTGTTCACAGACATTTCATAGTGAAATAAAGATGAGAAAATCTGAGTTCTAATCATCACCCTTCCATTTGTCGGCTAAGCTCACTTGCTCCTCTGAGCCTCAGTATTCTCTCAAGTCAAATGAAGGTAACACTTGCCCGACTTAGCTTCCCAGGGCTGCTGTAATAATCATTGAAAAAATATATAGACATATACCAAAAATTATTCCACAGCATGTATAACGCTACTTCTGCTTTTATTATACACATTAATCTAAAATTCCAACTCTTCATTTGGCTTTGGTTTTGTTATTTATCTGACATAAACTATAAGCTCCCCAGAGAAACTTTATGAATACTTCCAGAGTATCCTCACCACTGAAAAAAAACATTAAATAGTAATAGTCATGAAATTTGTTAGAACCATTTTATTTGAGATAATAACCATAAAAGTATAAAAGTGAGTCCCTTATGGCTCAATGAATGCATTCATTCTGAACTTCCTACAATATTACTTAAAAATCAAAGGGTTGCTTTTGTTTGCACTAAAAAAATAGAAGAATAATCATGAAAGTCTCTTTGTTACTATTAAAGAATTCTTAAGGTGTAAAATTCTTTGATCAGCATTATCTTATTGGAACTTTATAAATCCCTGGCAGGTGTTAGTATCACTTTGTTTTACAAGTAAGAAAACTAAATCTTCAAGAGGTTTACTGCCCAGGATAAATTTTTCTGGCTCACAAATTCACAGTAGAGCTAAGGTTTTAATCTCATAACTCTGGGCTTTCTCATACATAGGATTTCTCAACCTCAGCACTTATTGGCATTGTAAATGGGATAGTTCTTTAGTTGGGGTAGGAACTTCCCTGTACATCCTGGCCCATATAGTGAGATGCCAGCAACACCCCTCCCCAACTTGTGACAACAAAAATGTTGGGGGGGGGCAAAATTGTCCCCAGTTGAGAATCTGTTATGGATCATTCCACCTTTATACTGGTGTGTAAGTTTTTCAATTAGTTTTCACATGCTTGATCATATTACTTAAGGTGAGATGACAATGACTACTTAGAATCAGAGTACATTAGTTTCTGTGGCTTCAGTAACAAATGACCACAAGCTTGGTGGCTTAAAACAAGCAATATATTTTCCCACAGTTGTGGAGGTCAGGTCTGAAATCAAAGTGTCAGGAGGACCCTTCTCCCCCTGCAGGCTGTAGTAGAGAATTTCTCCTCACCTCTTCCAGCTTCTGATAGCTCCAGGTGTTCCTGGGCTTGTGGCTGCATTACTCCAGTCTCTGCCTCCATCTTCACATGACTTTCTCTTTTGTGTCCTCTACTCTTCTATCTTTATGTCATTGGATTTAGCTTCCACCAAGGATTCCAGGATGATCTTGTTTCCCAATGCAGTCTCATTCCCAAGTCCTGAACAGAGGTATCTTTGAGAGATGGCATATTTAACTTACTACACAGATTAAAAGGCTTCCCTAAGAATTTGAAAGATATTCTGAGTAGTCTACATCCCATTAATATCATAAATAATCTAGAAAATAGGGGGGAAGAGAATGAGATACAAGTAGGTTAAGGGAAAATTTGCTAAGATCAATGAATTATAGACTCATTAAATGAGATTTATTTATTAAAATAATCAAGTCCATGTCCAAGGCTTTCCCCACTGGGTCTATTGCAGGATGGCACAGAAAATCAGTTGAATTGCTTCCTGATTCATGAATCATAAAATTTACAGTGAATTCTGGTAAAAAAATTGGAAAGTTAAGATAACATAGCTGAATTTTCAGATCCTTGTGTTACTTTAAGAAAAAATCAGCTGTAGGCTTCTAAAATCAACAAGACTTTCTGGAACCTAGTAAGAGAAAACAAACATGGAATTCCATACAGCCATTTAATAAAGTTGCTTTCAATGAATAAGTATCCTTTAAAATTCATTTCTATGTGTGTTGCATGTTAATTTATTTTTTTAAATTTGTGGTTATAGAGCCTTGAACAGAAACACATAGCATTAACTTTTGCAATGCACAGTATTAACCACACTCTCCTATACAGGAACTGGTCTGCAAAAAAACTATGAGATCATACTCACTTAACAGAGCCTGGTCACAAGGAAATGATCTGCTGATTCCCTCAATATATTGTGTTTTTTTTATACCTCTGCATTTCATTCTAAGTGATGTTGACATTTTAACCAGAGGATCCAGTAAGTTATGAATCACCAGCAGACACCAAATGACTCAGTTATAGAATTACAACCATCATTTGTATAAAAAGCCTTTTAAAATATAATGTCTCATGACTGAACAACCCCCTCTTGATTTCTCTTGCAGCAGTCATCCTCTGTCTTCTGATCTTCTGAAAATTAGCACAAACATCCAAGTTACTTACTCATGTTTTATCTCCATTTGCAGATATTATATCCTTTATCATGTATCCTAGATTTCATTTGTCCTAGATTTTTATTTATTTTTATTTACTTAAAAGAGGCACATTGACATGGTTTTAAATTATTTGTAAATAGCAAACAGAGGTAAAGGAGGCAAAGAACAATTTTCCTACCAAGCCACAGGTCTCTCTGCCCCAGTCCTGGGGGTCAGCAGCTTTTTTTTTTTTTTTTTTAAGGCAACAGCTTTTAGTGTGTCTTTTCTAAAATATCTTATGTATATTCTAGTCTTATTTTTTATAACAGCCCTCCTCATCAAAGCGCCAGTCATTCTTACTTAACCATAGAGTTCTCACATTTTTGTTGTAGGCCCTGGTCTCTAACAAGTTTAACCCTAACCCATATCAGATCTTCTCAGTAGATTTCATCAAGTCTTTAGTCTCAGCAGGCATCATCTTATAATTTGAAAATAGAAGTATATTTTTAAAAACTATTGTTAATGAATAATCCTCATGCATATTACCATTACCCTTAATGTTCTATGTCTCATAATCAGCTCGAGCTTTATTCTTTAGATGTCTTTTCAATTTATTTGTGTGTGCGTGTGTGTGTGTGTGTGTGTGTGTGTGTGTGTATTACTGAGGATTAAGCCCAGGGGCATTCTACCTCTGAGCTACATTCCCAGCCCTATTTTATTTTTTTTATTTTGAAACAGGGTCTCACTAAGTTGCTGAAGGCCTCACTAAGTTTCTAAGGCTGGCCTTGAATCTGCAATCCTCCTATCTCAGCCTCCCAAGTGCTGTAACTACAGGTGTGTGCCACTGTGCCCACCCTCAGAGATGAATAATGGAACTTATTAAAATCAAATTTCAAATGACAAGTCTTTTACTCCAGAAACAAAATAGCCCTAGGGTTCTCTAGTATATATTCCC
This sequence comes from Graphiurus murinus, assembly GCA_004027655.1. Lineage (NCBI taxonomy): Eukaryota > Metazoa > Chordata > Mammalia > Rodentia > Gliridae > Graphiurus > Graphiurus murinus. The sequence goes on from PVLC010000004.1 coordinate 482,585, forward strand.
AGAAACCACTGAACCTTTTTACTTTCATCTGTTTTTAAGGGTAAGGTTGTTAATGAGCTTATCTATTAAAGAAAAAAATTTAGAGGTACATGCAAGCCAGATTCACATTTATCATAGTTCATAAAAAAACCACACATTACAACTTCAGAGCATATCATAGGGCCTGAAAGAAATTAGGCAAAATTTAAAGGAGTGAACATTTACTTCCAATAGCATCATCGCATCATAAATGGCATTAGAACTAATCTTTGACTACAGCTGCCCTGTGCCTTATGCTACATATTTACCATAAAAAAGTGTCTGAGAGGGCGTACTGAATGTTTTATAATCTTGCCAAGGTATCTGAATAATAAGAATACTGTGTACTTGTGAGTATTAAGCAGAGAAGGGCAAAGGGGTTAGAAGATACACCCTGATTCTGATTCCCTCCCTCTACCCACACATGCATATAATACACATATTTTAATCAAGTCCTTCAAGAAGCAATTACTAAGACAGAATGATATATGCAAGACAGGCATTAAGGATCCACCTGTAAGAGAAAATTGAAAGAAACAAAGAAGCAGCAAGACCTTGATGTGGCTCTACACTAAAAGGTGAGAGAGAAGAGAAAGAAGAAAGAAAAGAAAACTGGATGGACTTATCTTTTTTTTGTAATATTTCTAACAAATGTTTGGCAAGGCCTAGGAAGATAAGTGGGGGAGGGGAGGTGTCCTTAAGTCAGAGTTGCCTTTTACAGGAATCCCTCATCTCCCGGAGACTTGGTACCTAACTGTGCTCAGTCACTGGAGGGAGCAGCACAAACTTGGTGATGGATTTCAGAGCCTAACATCTGAGGACCTCAGTCAGTTATATACTTTGCAATAGGTGATCTGAAAAACTTATTCTCTTAGCTGACACAAACACCAGCTTGGATGAGACCCACTACTCCAAATATACCTTAGCCTAATCTCTAGATACATATGTATCTAAAATTGAAGGTATTTGTTTTTGGAGTTTCAGCATGATTCTCCAACTCCAACATTGCCATCAACCGAAATCTTTAAACAAAGCAATTGGTTAAACTAATCCACAAAGGCTCTGTTAACAGACACTAGTCACCTAGTTACTGACCTAGGAAACCTGAACAGATTTTACTGTCTCCTTTTCTGTTATTCTTACCTCCTGTATCTGAGCCCAAGAGATTGTGGTTATTACTGCTATTGCCAATTAAAATTTAAGAAAACTGAGTCTCTCTATTTACATAATTTGTCTAAGGTCACAAAGATTAGTGTTTTTCTCATCCCTTAGTTTCTGACTTCTTGAAAACAGAGACTATTGATGCTCTTACTTTAATATCCTTACTGACAAGCAACCTGCAGATGAAAGGCCAGGCAGACTATGGATGCTGAAAGAATGGATGGATGGATTCCAACCAAGTCTTCTGGCTTCAAGTTCAGAGGTCTTTACAATAGGCAGTATGTATAAGAACCTTATTTGACTCATTTTTAAAACCAAGAGACTGGGCGAAATGACCTCTAATACTTTGTTCAACTCAGAAAGGCTAAGATTCCATGTGTCTCCACTCATTACAAGGCTGTAAAGGAAAAAAAAATAGAATTTTCTCATATGGCATCTTATAATACCAAACAGAGAGACCCAAGTCCTTGAATATGGGCGGCCAATGAGCAAAAGGTCCCATAGAACAAAGTCTGTAAGGAAAAACTCAGAGCTAATCCAAAGGTAACTTTGAACATATTCTCCTGCTCAAATAGCACAGGCTGGAAAATCAGATTTCTGCTCTTGGGGAGATAATAGAAGTTCTGAGAAGTCATTTTCCTGAAAAATATAAGCACTGTATTTGCATATATGGTAATAGCACTTGAAGAAAAACAGAATAAAGAAATATAAATTAGTTTAGGGAAAAAGAATCAATGCTAAAAAATTTAGTAAAGAAAGGCCAATGATCTCTCGGTTGCGTATACAAGCCCATCCATACAAGTCCCTGACAGGGTCATGCTCCCCTTTGGTTCTGTGCTACTCTCATCACTGTGGTGTTCCTGAGAATTGTTACCAGTCTAGTATCAGATTAGACATCAGCGTTGAAAATGTTAGTCATGCCAAGTTGCTGTCTCTGCAGTTAGCCAAGGGAAATTCTCTAAGACAGAAACTCTCAAAGAAATGAAGCCTCCTACCTCCTCTCCTAAAGTAGAAGTCATGCCAATCCTGAAATTCTAATAAATGTTTACATTTTCAGTCCAGACATTTAGGCAACTGATGAAGCCCCTTTCTTTGTATGTAGAATATCACGAAATAACTCATTACTCAAACACTTTACTATATTGCACATACATCAAGAAAAGTCAACCTATGGTTATAGCTCACCCTGAACAGTAAGATTGGCTGATATGTGATTTTATATAATCTTTGAAAATACATCTCTATTTTTAATTGGCACTTAGTAATTGTCCACATTTATGGGGTACAGTGTGACATTTCAGTACAAGTATACAATATGTCATGAGCAGATCAGGGTAACTAGTGTAACTATCATCTCAGATATTTATCATTTTTACATAATTTAATGAAAACTGCAGCTTTAAATTCCTGAGGATACAATGTCACCATCTTCAGAGTATTTTCCTTTTTTTTTTTAATGGTAGTGAGGATTGAACCCAGAAGCATTCTACCTCTGAGCTACAACACTATCCCTTTTTATTTAATTTGAAATAGGATCTCCCTAAGTTATTGGAATCTATAATCCTCCAGTCTCAGGCTCCCAAATACTAGGCTTATAAGTGTGTGCCACCACACCCTGCTTCTAAGTATTCTCTTAGATACAATACTCAGTCTCCAATCAAGCTGAATGATCTTATCCAAGATGATAATGAAAAGACTTCAAAGGTCCTTCAAGTAAGCAATTAATACCTCTAGAATAGGCTGACTTATCTGTGCTTTCAGGAAGGATTCGATATATACAAATGTGCTTTCCTTCTTCAATTTAGAATCCTGTTGTTTCTGAAAAGAGAACACCCTTGCTCCCAAGGAGAGAAAGATTGACCCTATTTTTATGTCTGGAGTAGCTCCTATTTAGGTACTTACTGTGTTTCACTATACGCAATGGCAGGAAATACTATAATTAATTCTCTAACAAGTTTTAACTTGAATTGAGAAAATAAACCAAAGACAAATTATATCCTTTAAATGAACCCTCCACCTCCAATTCCCTTCTTAATTATGTCAATAGTTTTTTTTATTGTTATTGAGGGGAAAATAAGCCTGTGCCTCTACCTGCCCCCCTCCCCAAGTATATCATGATCTCATCATCCCCTCATCTGTGGAAAAACTGAAGTTGCTAGCTTTTGCTTTGCTTTTTACTGAAATCTTGTCTTTCTGGGTTTATATTCTCTGTTTTGTGTGAAACTGCTGAGTGCTTATGACATAGGCATCTAAGAGTAAAGTAAGCAAAGTTACAGTAACTGACTCAGAAGCAGCCATCTGAGATGCTGCACTGTCTTGAAAAGGTGTCGTAATCTTGGAGTGTGGAGGTCTGGTGGATTGCTTGAGATGGAACTCTTGGAGGAAAGCAGACATTCCTGCTCCCCAATGTACCCAGCCCTATGCCAGCTACATCAACTGGCTATAAGATAAGGTGCTTCATATTATCTACTTGGGGCATCAGAACTCAACCTTCAGGAATTTTTATTTATAGTATATGATTTAATCATTTAATCGAACCCAGAGTAGGTTGTTAACACTTTTAGGGAAGATAAAAGGTCACATGATAATAAGTAAATGCGAAAATGTGATTGAGACTTTTAGAATAAATGTGAATAAATCTTATGGTTAGTAATTGTAAATAACATCTGCTATGGTTTGGACAAGTGTCTCCCATAAGTCCATATATAAAAACTTGGTCCCCAGGATAATGGGATTGGAGGTGCTATAGACTTGTAAGAGGTGTATCCTAGTGGGAGGTCCTTAGGTTATTGTGGGTGTGCCCTTGAAGATGACTGTAGGAACACAGAGTCTCTCTTTTTCTGCTTCTTGGATCTCACTGTGAGTATCTGCTCCAACATGTGTTCCTGACATGATGTGTGCCCTTGCCAGAGGCCCAAAGCAATGGGTCACCTAATCTGGGGCCTCCAAAACTGTGAGCTAAGTAGACCTTTTCTTTAAACAATGTGTCCTGAAAAAGGCTTTCTACAAATTAGTGATGAACCAGGAATGGGATTTTCTGTCTAACTTTTACAGCGTCTGTTATGAGTCTATCTGATGTGTTTTCTTGTCCTCAATGAAGAATAGGAGAGAAAGAGAGGAATATGGTCTTTATCCTCCATTTAAAACAAACAAATAACAACAACTAAAAGAAAAATTAAAAATTCTCACAGTTGCAAGAACCAAACTTTTTTTTCATTTTTAAGCCTTTCACTTTCTCATCTTAAAGAAAGTACCAATATTTACATGTTTATTTTTAATCTTATCAAAGACATCTAGGAACCTTTACTCCTAAAGCCTGATTCTTCCTTTTGCATGGACTACTTCCCCAGGCTCAAAGAGTTCTAGTTAAAAAAAAAAAAAAGACCCCAAACAAATCTGTATTTCCTGAATAAACAGCCCTCATGTGTTGAAAAGCTCCACCTGCAGTCACATGTATTCTGCTCAGTAGGGTAGATAGCCCAAACCTTTGCACTTTTTTCCAACCAGAAAATGAGAAAAGAACTGTACTTTAATTTTATTTCAATGATAAGAAAATTAAAGTTATTTTATATTAAAAACCTTAATATGCTCTGAAAATCTCAACCATTTTTTTTATCATCTGAAATGACTTTAATGGATTTCCACTAGTATGCCATTATTACAAATCCATTTTGTTTTATTGAGGTCAAACTACATTCTGTTGTCTTGTTCCCTAGGAGAAGGAAATTAGGTAAAAATTAGCTCACTGTGGTTGCATTCACTTTATATTGCTGTATAAAGGAGAGGGCTAACTCGAGGGCAAGTTGGTACCTTGCAAAGATCAAGCACTTTATATTAGACTAGAGTTCCTGTGATGTAAGGGGAAAAATAAGAAAGTACGTAAAACAATCTATAAATAAAAGAGTCAAAGAACCATGGAAGGTAGAAGTTATTAACTTTTAGAAACTTTTCTAAAAAACTAATAGATTTTATGTGTGAATACATTAGTTATTATACCACACAGAAAGTCAACTTTTAATATTTCATTCCTCTATATCATCTTTAGCTATGAGTAGAGCTAACTACCTGTATATGTATTTATACACACACACACACACACACAAACACACACACACACACACACACACATATTTCTTATAGGTATTATTCCTCTAGGAATAATATTATTCCTCTACTTTATCTTTTCAGTTACAAGTTAACTAAATACTCCATATACATCTGTATACAAAGTACAAATATATAAGGCACAGTTATGCTTTAAAGTACAAATGTATAAATGATACACATACACAGTACAAATCTGTGCATAAACCCACATGACACATATGGTAGACGTGGAGGTTAGTGTTCTCAAGTTCCATTCTATCTTCCTTATAGTTGGAGGAAATAGAAAGCTTAAACTAAATATTTAGATGCCCTTGTTTCTAAGTGTCTTGATGCAAATTATGTTATGCCAATAAGATACACACATGTGAAATTTGAGAGACAAAAGTAAGGTGAAAGAATTGTTCCTTTGGTTCTTTCTGTTGGCATGCAGTACCAAGGAAATGGGTGCTGCATTTTGCAATGGTCTGCAGGGGTCTAAGTTCTATTTGTCAGTTGCCTAGGTATTAAGAGACGGTGGTGTCACCTTTTTACTTCTTCCTGATCTTCAAACTGGCACTATGGGTCCATTGTCCAGATTCTTGGGTAATGAGAGGAAGTTGTTGGCTTCATCATAAATCATTAATCCTGAGATCACAGTCATGGGTATGTTCTTGAAGTCACAGCAACACATGCAGTGTTTACAGGTGGTATATCCCCCCCAAAAATGACAAACTCTTCTGGAAGCATACCTGGTGGCCTGTCTTAGACCCACTTTTCCCATTGGGATTAAAAGCATCAGATTTAACAACTAGATCCTTTCCTAACTAAAAGCCATGGAGTGTTTTTGTTTCTTGCACTGAACACTGATGGATGGAATACATGGCATTTTATGTAACTTTCAGTGTATTCAACTATTCTGTTAAGTCCCTTTGCTGTGCCTGTGCTGGCTCTTTCAGGTGAGTCCTCATACAAAAAGGCACCTAGTGAAGTTTTCTAAGAACCTGCTTAATTTCCCTGAGGATAACAGGGTCCCCTTCAAAGGTTCCACAACCAATATTCTGTCATTATCCAAGGTACTCCTAGGGAGTGTCTGCCAAAAGGCTTTTTCTTCCAAATCTTTCTAATTTTAGTTTATTCTCCCATGCTTTTTTCTAGGTCCCTACTTATAATCCTTTTCTGTTGTAACTGAATATGATTTTATGTTCAAAATATTTAATGATATATATTTCTGGAAGCTTCAATGTGGCTATATTTTTCTCTTTTTTATCTTGGTTACATACAAATTTTACAATAAGTCTTTTTGCTTTAGGCTTTCAGAAAAGAACAACAATGTAGCAAAAACAAAGTCATTCAATATGAGAGCTTCATTCCCTTTGTTGGAGAACTTAACTAATAAAAAGGTGAATTCATGATTCAGAGTTAGATCCACGAAGAGCTTTTAAGAGAAAACTTTGCTTTCTCTTCTTGACTTAGAATGTCATAAGGGATTTTTCTGTTTCCTTATATTTCCCTTCTATTCCTAGTAAGACTCACGGGGACAGAGCTGTCAAAACTGTGAACTGAGGCTCCCATGACAGACTGTTGGAGAGAAAAGCCTCTGTCACTTCTAGTCTTCATAGAAGAGAGGTCCAGCACTAGCTTGGTACCTCTTCAGCTGAGTAAGAACAGTGGTATGGTTTGACTATAAATTTCTCCCAGAAATGCTCATTTGTTTACAATGCAGAAATGTTCAGAGGTGAGATAATTGAATCAGAGTTCTAACCTCGTCAGTGAATACATCCATTGATGGCTTAATAATTTGAATGGACTTACTGGGTGTTAGGCAGATAGGGTGTAGTTGAAGCAGTTAGGTCACAGGAGACACGGCCTTGGGGACTATATCTGTCTCTTCCCCCTTCTTTTTCTCTCTGATGGCCACCATGAGTTGAGCCACTGCTCTCCATCATGCCCTGCTACCATGGAGTCAGTCAACTATAGACTGAACCTCTGAAACACAAGCCAAATAAACCTTTCCTCCTCTACATTGTTCTTGTCAGGTATTTTGGTCACAGTGATGAAAACATTAACTGATGTAAGCTATATCTCCAAAGAGCGTAGAGTAGCAGAAATGTGAGAGGCTGCCCCAAACCTTTGGGATAGGTATCTACTATTTTATTGTAGGAGAAAGTATCCCTTTCTTTAAGGAAACTACCTGTAACTCACTCCATGTTACTTTGTTAGAGGCATCATGGACACTATTCTACCATTATCTTCCCCACAGGTGGCTTGTGATTCAAGCTAGTCCAGTCACCTTCTCTTTCTTGGGAGTTCTAAATTTGGAGAGCCACAAGCCCGAATACATTGGTACTGGGGCATCCACTGTGAGTGTTCTCCAAGATCTTTGCTCCTTGACTTCCTTTTCATCTTCAGGTGTTACAAGCATTTCTTTTGCGTTCTCTAGTGTGTTTAATAAGGCCCCTGAGTTTTGTTTCCTTTCATCCAGAGGACCCTCACCAATGTTCCCCCAAGCTTTCATTTTCTGCCTGCCTCTTTTCTTCAGAATCAAATTGACTCTTGACAGGTTAGTGTGCCCTATCATTTATCCATTCAACAAACATAGATTAAGATCTTGGTATTGCCCATAGCAGCTCATAATCCAGAAAGGTATAGTGCAATATAAAGTGAAATTTAGGGAAGGAATTATAAGAAGAAGCAATATTGGAACCCTCTTGAAAAGAACATAAGCATTTTACCAAGTGAAAATAATGTAAGGAGTGTACTCCAAGCAAAGAAAGAAACGTTGGCAAAAGCAGGAAGAAGCTGGGCCTTTGGAAACTAATAGATATGTGTTAAACTATAACCCAGATTCAAGTTGGGAAGGAATGGAAAAGTAGACTGGAATGGGAAAAGAAGCCAGATTAGTAGAGTCATTCTTATTCTCTCAGCATGCCAAGGAGAGTTCAGGACAAATATTACTAGCTGCTCTCTTCTATATTCCTTCTCCCTTCTCAAAGCTTTAGCATTTGCAATTTTTTAAAGTTTTTTTGTGCTACTGGGTTGAACCAAAAGGCATTATACCTCTGAGCTATAACCCCAGCCTTATTTAATTTTTTATTTGGAAACAGGATCTCAGTGAGTTGCAGAAGGCCTCATCAGATTTCTGAGACTGGCTTTGAACCTGTGATCCTCCTGTCTCAGCCTCCTAAGCACTGGGTGGCATGTGCCACTGCACCCAGCTAGCATTTGTGATTCTAAACTGGACACATCAATGCACAGAATAAAGAATGCATTTCCCCACTTCTCTTAAAAATCTAGATGTGGTCATGTTAGCAAATTTTGACTGGTGGAAAGTGAGAAAAAGCAATTCATACAATTTGAGCTCTTAAAGGAAAGGAGTTTGTTGTCTCCTTGCCTTCTGCTTCTTCCTACTAGGAACATAAAAATAGTAACAGTGAGGCAATTTTGATCTTACCAATGAAAGCAGGAGACCAAGCACACTGGAAATTCCTGGATTCTCAGCTCCATGGAGCTTCTACACATGTCCTGGACTGCTTAAACTTAGACTGCCATGCAAAAAGAAATATCAGGGTTGGATGTCGCTTATTGGTAGAGTGCTTGCCTAGAGTGCATGAGGCCTTGGGTTCAATTCCAAGTACTGCAAAAAATAAAAATAAAAATGAATATTAATTTTTATCTAGTTTAAGCCACCTGTCACAGCTGGTGAAGCAATAACCCAAGTGTAACAAGGGGTAGTTACAGTACCATTCGTACTTTAGAAAAGGGGTCAGTAAACTATAGCTAAACCAAAGTCAACCTACCTCCTGTTTCTGTATAGCCCATGAGCAAGATATTTTCACTTTTTTAAAGGGCTGAAAAAAATCAAAAGAATATTTTATAACATATATCTCAATCTGCTTACACACCAAACAGCCTAGTTGAATAAATGATATGGCCCACATGGCTAAAATATTTACTATCAGCCTGGTGGGGTGTGGTGGTACATGCTTGTAATTCCTGTACTTGGGAGGCTGAGACAGGAGGCTCGCATGTTTGCAGCCAGCCTCAGCTACTTAGTGAAGACTTTGTGAAGCCCTCTGCAACTTAGTGAGACTCTATTTCAAAATAAAGAATGAAAAATAGGGCTGGGGTGTGGCTCAGAGGTAGAATACCCCTGGGTTCAATCCCCAGTATGAAACAACAACAACAACAAAAATTTACTATCTGTTCCTTTATAGAAACATTTTGCCAACCTCTGTTTTGAATGGTTATTCCCATGAATGCAGCAAATTTACTAAAGATGAAGACACTAGAATCAAACAAGAGCCTATCAGAGGGCTCCCCAGAAAACTATGGAAACTGGATAGAAGAAAGCAAACCTAACTTGTAGCAATAGAGAGAGACAACAGTGGAGGTGTATTAAAGAACTATTTATATGGTGGAATTCTCCCAATTGAGAAATTTTGACTGAACAGAAATTGAGGGTATAGTGAAATATAAAATTAATCCTTTCTCCAAAGTTTTATGTGTTTGAAAAACTACTAAAATAAAACATTTTTCCACATTCAAAGTTTATCCCTTGAAACCTCTGCTAGGCATCTCCTAGGGAAGCTTAAATCAATTGCTACGAACTTCTCTGAACTTTGCCAACATTTATTTTTACTGATCATATACTTATTTTTTAATTTTTTTTTTTTTTTTTGCAGTACTGGGGGTTGAACTCAGGGACATTCTACCTCCGAGCTACACCCCCAGCCCTATTTTTTATTCTTTATTTTGAAACCGAGTCTCACTAAGTTGCGGAGTGCCTCACTAGGTAGCTGAGGCTGGCCGCGAACCCAGATCCTCCGGTCTCAGCCTCCCGAATGCTGGGATTACAAGCATGCGCCACCACGCCCGGCTACTTATTTTTTAATTTTTAAAATATTTTTTACTGGTGCCTTGCAATTGTGCATGATAAAGAGATTCACAGTGATACATTCATATATGCACATGACCTTATTACCACTCATATATTTAAATCCAAATGTGTTCCTCAGCAGAAATCGCCTCTGCTGTAAGTGATAACACTTCTAGAACATACTTTCCCATCACTTCTCACACACAGCTGCAACAGAGCCACTATGCCATCCTCAGATGGCTTTGTTGAGGCCCTGTTTATTTCAGACTTTAAAAAGAAACCGATTTTATCAGTTTCAAAACTTATACTGATTGCCATAAGTAGTTGATATTTGCAGAAAACTGGAGCTACATAAATACTAACTGACACCATCATGCATATATCTTCAACTCTTTATAAGTAATAAATAAGTCATTACATAGATATTGATAATTTTAATCAATTCACTGAAATCAATCTATAAGTCTCCTTTTAAGGCTTCCCAATCAGTGGTTGAACCAAAATGAAACTCATGTACTTAACTCAGCCATCATGGCTCTGATACTAGAGCCATACATAGATGTATATCATAACTCTGTACATAGCTTCTGATATAGATGTGACTTCAAAATTAGGATAGATCTGTACTTCAAACCCACCAGAGATGGTACGTAGGCTGTTGGGGTTCATTTGCCTTTCATTCATCCATTTATCAAGTACTTACATTCCTATTCTGTTCCAGGAGGTGGGGAAACTGGAAAAATAAGGCTTCTTTTCTTACAGACCACATGGTTTAGTGAGGGATCCAGTCAGGTGTTTATGATGTGGTATGATAAACAGGGTAATGGATGAATAAAAAACAGGCATCTAGCCTAACTTGTGGGAAGTAGGGAAAAGCTTCCTATCAGAAGTAATGTCTAAGCTGAGGATAATATGAGCAGGTGATAGCCAAGAGAAATGGGAAGCCAAGGAAACAGAAATATCAGGAAGAGAGAGTCAGAGCATAGACGGGCTCTGAATCGTCTGTGTAGTCAGGGTCTATTTCAGGTGACATGGGGCTACTCTTCCACTTCCCCATCCCCTGAAAGGCACTGCTTTTGGAACCTGAGCAGAAGAAGAGCAGTTGCTCTCCCTGACCCTCCACTCTCGTGGCTTCTGGATACACCCCTGTTCTAGTAAGTGAAAGAAGCCCAATGTGGCTGTCAAAGTGAGAGGACCATATGGTGAGAAGAGCAATAACAAGGACAGCAGAGAGCCTGATATTATTTGGGATTTCTATTTCTTGGCCTTGACACTGGTGCATTTGCCTGTAGAGTCCCTGAAGAGTCCATTTCTTTTTGTTGCCTGGTCACTTGTACCCACCTGTCACTGATACTAAAGAACAACATACTGGCACACCCACACTGGTGCTATGTAGAGGTAGACAGGAAATGAGTTCCCCGGCTTCTGTGACCATGCATGCTGCATAACAAGCAGAGGAAAAAACACAGAGGATTGGGAGCTATTTTATAATCATTGACCGTATTTTTTAAATGAGAGGTCTATTCTCATTTCTTGATTAAAAATTAAGTTCTAATTTTCCTCTTGGAAAGGAGGAAAGTGTATACAGAATGCTTTCTCTGTGAGCCATAGCCAGAATCTTCCAGAATCTTCCAGAGGAAGATGGAAAATGTAAAAGAGAATTCAAATCATTATTTGTTTGTTTGTTTTAATCAGCAGGCAACATTAATGGAAACTAACCTAGTTTATTTAATTTTATTTCCTACTTTGTATCCAACTCGAAGAGAAAAAAAAAACTTGCCTCATTGTTACAAATATATTGTATTTGACTTGTTTTTCTTCTTATTACATACATTTAAATATTCTACTTCCCTTACTCCTACCTATGGTACAATGATTAGTATTGTTCCTGAGTGATGTTTTCCATAACAAGTAGAGGAAAAAACATAAATTAGGAATTTCCTTTCCAAGAATTTTAAAAGAACAGAATATTTACTGAAATTGGATTCATGTTTGCTGGTATCCTGGCAAGTTTAATTCAGAAACCTCTACAACACAGGAGATCATAGTGATGACTTTTCATTGAACTTTCTCAGCTTCCACTATCGAAATGCCATTTTTACTTGATGGAGAAGTGAGCCAAGATTTTAGTAAGTTGATGTGGGAAAGAATGGAGCTTCCTTCTCTTAATAGTTTGAGACAACCTAGATATAAGTAATCAAAACAAATATTCATAGAACTTTCAAGTGGCATCTTCACTTGACAGTGCCTAGATAGCACACTGGAAAGCAGAGAAGATACAGAGGGATTTTTTTTTTCCATAAATAGGAGTATTTGGAGTTCTATTGAGCTTTCAACTAAAAATGGTGAGAGGGGTTGAATATAGATATTGTCGTCAATAAATAGACTATTTGGAGTTATTTATTATTACTGATTATATTATAAAGATCATAGTTTCATCCTCATTTCTTGACAAAAACTAAATAAATTACTCTTTCCATTTGTCTCTTTCTACTTATAACACTAAAAACCAGGTTTAGGTCACTGTTTGTAATAGAAGATACAATAAAATATTTTATGTAATTTCAGTATAAAGATTGTGTTCATCAATCTACTTAGTGATATTGAGCCTCCCACAACTGAACCAGCCCAGATCCAGATGAAAATAGTAATTATGAGTATCTACTTTTCTCCAAGGAGAATAAAGTTAGAGAAGTTATAGTTATTTGCCTAACCACACCCACATAGTCATACTCCTGGAATTGTTATATTTAAAATAAAAGATAATTTTATACTCTGGAAAAAGAGCCTCTTTGACATTAGGAAAAATGAGGATTATAAACTATTTTTAATAAATGTGTTTTATTAATTTCAGGTACAGTTGGCAAATGGAGCAGCTTTTGTTTACTTTAATATGTAATTAAAAATTGTTATGGTATGTGTTTTTGTAAATGGTGCTACTAAGATGCTTTGGAATGTTTAAGATAAGCGTTGTGTTGACTGCTTCTTATATATTATTATAATGCTAATTTCCTTAACCATTATTTATTTTGTAGGTTACAAGGTTTTCTGGGATTTTTTTTTCTCCTTTTTTATAAAATTTTATTGGTGCATTGTGGTTCCACATCATAATGCAGTTCAAAGTAATAGTGACATACATGCACACAGCACTTAGACGGCTTTCCCCCGGCTCCCTCCCCACTCCCCCCACTGCCCATACACAACATTGCAATAGGCATTAGCATTCTCACATATTTACACCATGTCAATGGAATTTGTATGACTGTTTAGAGCTTTGAAACCCTTTCTCCTACATATTCTCATTCCATCCTCATGACAATATTGAGATATTAATTTTTCTCCTTTGCAGAGACTCAGAGTAAAGAAACTACCTGAAGGTCACACGCAAAGAAAAGCAGCAGAATCAATACTCAAATCCATTTTTCCTAATTCTGTAAGTCTTTCACTGATCAAAGTATCAGCCCAGCTGGTAAACAAATTATCACCAATTCTTAATTAGTGGAATGAGGTAATAAGGCTTCACTGTACCATTCATAATTCAGAGATACAATGCTAAGGCCTGCAGAAAAACAAAAAAAGGCACACAGCCTTTATGGTTACACATACCAATTACATTCATGGTTTAGGATTTGGAAGTTAATTATTATCTGGCTTTGGTATTATGCTTTGAAATATCTAGTTGAATTATAAGATATTTCAGGAATCAAAACATTTTAAAGTGAAAATGTTCACTGATCTTTTGTTATTTATTTATTTTTCTATTTTGGTGGTACTGGGATTGAACCCAGGGGCATTCTACATCCTAGCTACATCCCCAGTCCTATTTTTTATTCTTTGGTACAGGGTCTTACTAAGTTGTGGAGGGCCTCACTAAGTAGCCAGGAACCTGGGATCCTCCTGTCTCAGTCTCCTTTCAAGTACTGAGATTACAAGTATGCACCACCATGCTGGGCTCACTGATCTTTTAGAAGTAAAAATATTCACTGATCATTTCACTGATCTTCATTTCACTGATCTTCATTTCTATCAACTTATTTCATACCCACCTCAATTACACATTCTTCCTGTTATCATGAAAGTTATGACTCTTGGAGCATCTCTAATTCGACCCTCCTACCCCTTGGTTACAACTCTCTACTCTTTAGTATGTCCTGTTCAACTATTCTTGCTCTGATACTTTGGCCTTGTCAGACTCTGAGAATTAGGACACTCCAGAATATGCCTGCTAGTACTCTAAAGTCCTCTGAACCTCTGGATTTTTGTTGCACCACCTAGAAAAATACCAATCCCAAGGCTTCCAGCAACCTCCACATCTTCCTCCATTTATCTGAACATCTTTGGAAAATGTTAGAGCAATTTGCATGCCTCTAATTTGACGATTACCATCCTTAAGTTGACTCTCCATAGCACCTGGCATGCCTTCTCAATTTCTATGGTCTACTCAGTCTCCCATCTCTGGACTCGTTGAAACCCTCCCCAGTGCAAGGGCAAACCTCCATCACCCCCCAGCCCTGCAAGACTCTTTGCTCAGAGAGGACAAACTCCCTCTTCTCCCCTGGAGAGAAAGCAAGAGGAAGTTCTTGTACCTCCCTCAACTGAATGAACAAACAGATATATCTGCAGCCATTCCTGTTTTCTGTCCTTCAACAAATATTTACAGGATGTCTACCACCCTCCAGAAACTGGGCTAAAGACTAGAGCTACAACTGTCAATAGGACAAGGCCCTTTCTCCCACGAAGATACCAGTGAACAAATAAGATAACTTCAGAGTGGGAATGGTGCTGTGATAAATAAGAAAGAACATAATGGCGTAGGTAGTTATTGGGGATGGTAATGGTGGATGGCAACGTAAGATACAGTGCTAGTGGAAAGCCTGAGAATGTGGCATTTGCGCTGACTCCAATGACTAGACTCAGCCCTGGGAAGGTCAGGAAGGAAAGCAAGAACCAAGGTCCTGAGGAAAGACAAGCTTGTTGTGTGCTTAAGGAACTAATTTAAAAAAAAAAATGTCCACGTGGCTGAAACACAGTGAGCAAAGGCAGAGGTATGAGACAGGGTCCTCTACTCTTGTGTGAAGCCACAGCAGAGAAGTTGATCTGAATGCGGCGTTTCCATCTTGGCTTTGTAACCCATGCTTCTTACCTTCCCAAGACACCCCACTACAGATTCATTACATTGGTCTTTTCTATATTCGTCTAACTCTGATCTTTTCAATCAGTATTTAAACGTGCACACAACACCAATTTGTTAAAATGTATCTACACTTTCTCCATCAGATTCAGGGGCCATTCAAACTTCAAGACAGAGTTGTTTATATTTATTCATTTTCTTTTCCTTCTGGTTACTCTTCAATACGCTCCAATCTATTTTCATCACAATCCTTGACTTGAAACAGCTTTCTCCAAAGTCCAAAATGATCTCCATTTCACTTGATGTCCCACCCACATTTGACCTTAATGTTCTCCTTGAACTATTCTCTCCCTTTGCTCTAATGATCCCATATGTTCCTGCTTTTCCTGTCACCATTCAGCAGGCTGCTCAGTCTTAATAATCTTTATAGACATGTCCTCTTCCTCCCCCCTATTATTAATGGTTCTCAAACTTCGATTTGCATCAGATGCATTTGAAGGTTGGTTGTTGGACATATTGCTGAACCCTGACCCCAGAGTTTTTGGTACAGTAGCTCTATTTGCACTTCTAATATGCTCCCAGGTGATTCTTATGCTGTTGGACTAGAGATTATACTTTAAGAACCACTGTATTAAATATTACAGTTCCTTCAGGCTCAATCTTAGCAGCCTTCTCTTTTCACGTTCTACTCTTTCAATTGATGATTTCATGCACACACCTAGATTCAGTTACCAGCTTTATTTCAATGGCACATAAATTTACATGTCTATCTCAGACCTCTCATCTTAGATCCAAACCAAATGGAGCATAAAATTTCTACTTGCATGCAACACAAGGCATTCAAAACTCAATGTATGCTTCAAAATGAACTTCTAATAAACCTGTTACTTTTCCAGGACTCCTTACCAAGGAAATCATACCCCATCTACCCTGTTGCAGAAGTCAAAAGCTAAGAGTCATCCTCAACACCTCCCTTTCACTTACACTTCCTCCAATATCTAAAACTGTATTAATTCCTGCATATTTTACCTGCTAAACATTGCTCCACGAATTATGCATGGATCTCTGTGGATTTCGTTGTCATCTTTGTCCAAACTGCCATCCTCTTTCCTGTGCCACTGGCTATAGCAATCTTCTTGCCTTCTTCTAATCCATTTTTCATACTTTACCCAGAGGGATCACTACCCCTTTGCCTAAATTTCTGTGGTTTCCCATTGTTTAGGAGGTAACAAATTCTTGTGACTGGCATAGTCTTGTGTCTGCCTCTGTGTCTCCTTCTTATTTCACATCTTGCTCCTTGCTTTCTGCCCTCCAAAACTTCTGGCTGTCTTAGTTTCTTAAAGCACTAGGCTTCGTTGGGTCAAGACTCATTACACACACTTTCCTTACTAACAAGGGTTCTCCTGCATTCTTTTAGAATTCTTAGCCATTCCTCATAGCCCCTGGTCAGCCTTCCCAGTTAAGGCTATACTTCTTATATATGCTTTATTCCCCCCCCCCCCCCAGTACGGGAATTAAACCCAGAAGTAATCTATCACTGAACTACATACCCAGCCCATCCACTTTATTTATTTATTTATTTATTTATTTATTTATTTATTTATTTATTTATTTATTTATTTATTTAACTGAGGATTGAACCCAGGGGCATTCTACCTCTGAGCTGCACCTCTAACCCTATTTTATTTTGAAGCAGGGTGTTGAAAAGCTGCCAAGGGTCTCACTAAGTTTCTCAGACTGGTCTCTACCTTGTGATCCTCCTGCCTTAGCCTCCCAAGTTGCTGAGATTATAGGCATGTGCCACTACACCCAGCTGATATATGCTTTCATAGCACCAGGTTCCTTTCCTTCAAAGCTATTTTCACAGTTTGCAAATATACATTTATTTATGTGGATGCTTCATTAAAGTCTGTCTCTCACTAGTCTTGACACACAATGAGGGAAGGGAAAGAGTTTGTATTTTCTCACTAGGACATCTCCGGGGTCTATCCGACATTAACATAGGAAGGCCCTCAATAAATATATGTTGAATACATAAATAAGTGAGATTGACTGTTTACTTTTAAAACAAGGAGAGTATCCCTGTTTTCCTAGAGAGGTTTGTTCTGAGCCTTGGGGGCCCTGCCTCAGCATCAGAATTTCATTAGCCATTATCAGCATCTTGGTTATTGTTATGCAAAAGCTACTAAGTGTGTATCCCTGAAGGCTGTGTTTTTCTTAGACTCTCCTAGGAAATGTGAGTGTATGCACACAGACTGTGGGTATTTAATATTAACTGACCTCCTACTGTGTTGCTAGAAAGCAACTTGTGATTTGCCACCACTTTAATTTTCTTAGTAATATTGTATCATGACTTCTGAATCCTCAATGGGTTCAAAGCAGCTGTTAGGGAATCTAAGAAGTAAAATTTGATTGTGCATGGAAAATTGGCTTGCATATGAGACAAATTGCTTTAGTTTCTTTTCTCCATTTACTGTACTATAATTATCTGAAAGCTGAACCTCATTGGATTGCAAGAAACTGCAGCAGCTTTAATTAATGCTTTTGCCACTGTTCCTATTGATTATTGCAAATGTCTGTATGTCTCTCCAAATGTTGCTTCTGAGGGTTCTGAAACTTCAAAAGACTCCACCGTTGCTCCAGCAAAGGAGCTCATTAAAGCTCCTATAATAAATGACCCCTCTGCTCTTCTTTTTCCAGATTTAACTTCGGCAGGTCCCATGCTGGTTTCAGATTCCATCCTGGCTCCCTGTTTGGAGAATCTATGCTTTTCTGACTTTGTGTTTCTAGTGATCAACTCTCTAGGCCACATGACACATGTTATAAGATTCCTACATATACTATACTGAGAGTATCATTAAAAAAAAAAAAAAAAAGCTTCAGTGGGTTTGGGTTCTGTTTTCTTGAAAAAACAAAATCTGACAATGTCTTAAGAAATCTTTGCCCTTTTTTTCCCAGTCATGTTGACTTGTATGGAAAGAATGTGTGAGAACTAGGAAACCCATTATGTGAATTTCCAGGTCATCTGTGGCAACCATTTTTCAGTCTAATTAGGACCCATAGCTTGAGAAATGCCTAAAGCAAATCCATTAACACTTAGCTGCTTCTCTTCTGGATCTACACTGCACTAACTGACAGAAGATACATACAATCACCAAGCATTGGAAGGGGCTAATGACTTGATAATGTGTTCATTGTGTCAAATGTCAGGTGTGCAGTATGACTGTGAGAAATGCAAAGAAGAAACAACGGGGGTTGTGAATGTGTTCCTCCAGCTCCTGGCCATGGTAGTGTCACTAGCAAAGCAATCTGCAGTTCATATAGCTGGTGACAGAAGAGGGACCTGCAGGACTGAGGTCTCCTTTACAATCACTTCTGTCTCCACGGCAGTTGCACGGGGTCCTATCATCTGCTTTGTGTATGACTGGGGATACCTTAGTACAGATTGTTTATTAGCAACATCCTCATTTTTGCCTGGGTAGGTGATGAGGGATCACTGAAGAAGGAAAGGAAGTGACTGCATTTATTCTCAGTGCTCCCAAGGGTCAGGTAAGGTGCTCTCATGCTGTGGTATATGGCAAGGTAGATGGCATTTAATGAATGAATAGGTAACCTTTTAGAGGAGTCAGTACTGCTTCTCACATGAATCAATGAGACATTCAATTGTTATAAGAACCAAGATAGATTACAGCAGAGTCAGAGGCAAGGCGGTAGACCTGCCTGCCTGCTCAGAGGTAGAAGAGCCTCTCTCACTCTTTCTCTCTCTCTCTCCCCCTCCATATATATGGATAAATAAATACATGAATAAGAATAAATATATGTAAGAATATAAAATTATGTAAGAATATAAGAATATTCTTACATATGCAAGAATACATATATAAATATATTCTTTTTCTCTGAGTTATTAGATTTAGTCATGCTAATTAATATAATCATCTTTAAATTAAAAATTACAAAGCAATAGCAATTGTGAGCTATAACCACAAGATTAAATTTTTTAAAAACATAATGTAATAGCCGGGCGTGGTGGCACACGCTTGTAATCCCAGCATTCAGGAGGCTGAGACCGGAGGATCCGGGTTCGCGGCCAGCCTCAGCTACCTAGTGAGGCCCTCCGCAACTTAGTGAGACTCGGTTTCAAAATAAAGAATAAAAAAAATAGGGCTGGGGGTATAGCTCGGAGGTAGAATGCCCCTGAGTTCAACCCCCAGTGCCACACACACACAAAAAAAACCATAATGTAATATACTTTTACATTATATAAACAGTTTCTGTCCTCTTTAGGAGAAGAAGCTACTGGTTTATTTCAAGAATTCTTTTGGCTTGTTTTTTGGAAACTTTTATTTTGGAGTAGCCTACAAAGCCTGTGACATATTCCTTTGAGTATTGCCCAGAGCGGCAAATTTGCATTTCTTTGGGGTATCTAATTTGGGAAAATAGACAAAAGTCATTCAGAGGTAAATTCAATGGTTAAAGTAGACCATCAGACTGGTTGATAAAATCTGGGCTCCAAAGTGATGTGCAATGGTGCAATGGTGTGCCTGATCTTCCTATGCCAGCTCCTGTGCCTAACCCCTGCCCACCCACCAGCCCAACTCAGAGAGTAATAGACATCCTACTGGTATTCATAGTTCTCTAGTAACACTCCTCTAGCTATCCCTACTTTGTTTGAGTTCAACAGTATTTCTCAATTCTATCATCTTTACCCTGCTAATACCTTGAATCCAGAATTTGCTTCTACCTATGATTCTGGGTGTTAGCAATGGTTTCTTCAGTGCTTGAACTACTACTTTTCCAAAGTGACTTTGATTGAAAAATGTTCTCATTTTTTGGGTGCACTGTGTTGCTAATAAGAACTTCCTATCCTGCCTTGCTTCCTCTGAAATGCAAACAGGACATGTGCCCACATCCTGAGAATTCTGCTAATATGAGCATAATTCCAAAAGATGTGTTTCAGAGTTACTTTAACCAGTAGCATTACTTTGAAATTAATTGTATAATAAGCATAAGCCTTTCCAAGATGACTACTCTTCAGGATAATACTCCCTTAGATGACGATATTCTGATATGACAGCTTTATTTTTTTTCCTCCCTGTTTATTATGGAAGCTTTTAAACATTTTCTCCCATTTCAGTAACCATCAACTTTCTGTTATTCTTGTTTCATCGATTCATTTCCCTTTTCAATTTTTTTCAGGAATATTTTAAAGCCAACTACAGGCACCATATTCTTTCTCCTATAAATAGGAGAATAAATACTTGAGTATTTATCTCTGATGAGAAAATGTTTAAAAATATAATCACTATTCTGTTATTAAACTAAATAAAATTAAAATTTCTAATATTACATACATCCTAATTCATGTTTAATTTACCCAGCTATCTAAAAAATGTCCTTTTATACCTGGTCATTTGAATCAAGATCCACACAAAGCCCACACATCACCTTTAATATGTTTCTAAAGGCTCTTTAAATCTTAACCTATGAGTGTTTTTGCTTTAAATAATAAAATAAATAAAATTAAACACACAACTGTTATGAATTAACTTTTCTAGCTAATTTACAAAGAATTTTTCTTTTTTTATATTTAAGAATTTTATGATTACATTGAGCATTAAGTTCCTATTTAAAGCACTGAATTTCTTTCATCAGACTCAAGAAAGGAATTGTGTTCTTTAGATTTCTACATGAACTAAACTTATGAGTTAGAAACATTGATTTTGATGACCTCAACTTTCCCTTTGTTGACCTTTTAATTCCAAAAATAATGATTTATCATTTCTCTGATAAACTTAGTGTTTATAAAACATGTTTACATAACTCTATCAAATATTTTCCAGTATGAGCTCTCAAAAAGGAGAGTTTATTTCAATGATAGATGGCTCTTCACTACATTATTTTTCTATTCCTTTATTGCTAACATAAATCTGTAAACTCAGTAGACATTATATTATAGAAAAAATGAACATGTCAAATAAAAGTGGTAGGCATTTTCCAAAGCAATATTCAAATGATAAAAAATTACATTAATTCATAAAATAAAAACACAATAAAATATTAATTTCGTATCCAGGTATGGCAGTGAACACCTGTAATACCAGTACCTGGGAGACTGAAACAGGAGGATCGTAGGCTCAAGGCCAGCTTCAGCAACTTAGTGAGACCCTCATCAACTTACCAAGACCTTGTTTCAAAAATTAAAAATAAAATAGGTCTGGTGTGTAGGTGGGAGGTGTGATGACCCTGGGATCAATCCCCAGTACCAAAAACAACAACAAAAATTCTTGCCATTAACTTAATTTTTAAGGCACATAGTTACACTTTCTTCTTTTAGCTCTAATTTACATAGCCCTAAATCTAGGTTTTTATGTTAAATCCATTCTTTTTCTATTTAGTGTGGATTTTCTTTAGTAGCGCAAATAAATATGAAAATAGGTTCAGAAAAAAAATGTGCTATAAAAATTTATAGCTAGGATAATTTTAATTTTAAACCTTTAAGAGCTACTCCTGGTATTAAAATCAGCACCTATTTCACCACATAGTTCAGTACATTAAAAGTCATAGTCATAATTTGCAAATTTATTATTGAATCATTTTAAAACTAGTATATGAAAATAACAGGTCTCAAAATAATAGGTCTTGCTTCAGATGTAACTGATTCTATATTCAAGTTATTCTTGATAGGGGTGAAACTGAAGAATTTAATTGAGCATTTGGAATAGCAGAAGAGAAATTAATGTATTTAGGAAAAGACTGACACAACATTCCATGACATTAGTATTTATTTATGAAGCAAACAGTCTCCCATTGATTTCTCATGCCTTAGCTTCTTGAGGTAAACTTCTTCCTTGGTTTTAAAAGACATTTGTCCCTGGATTTAGAAAGCATTCCAGTCCGGCAACTGCTAATCCAAGACCCACTTCTATAATTCACATTCCCAACTATACACCCCACTGACATCACTATTACAGTTTTAGATAGGAAAATCTCCTATCCCTGCTGTTTTTGAAATGAAGGAAGTAAAGCATCATTATCCCCACTCTAATAACTATATAGGGTATGTGTGAGAGTGTACATCCATTACACAAAAAATAAAATCAGTTACAATTTAAACTGTAGCATCTTATAAGAATAAGAAACATTTATGAGTCTCTCCCCCAAATTCTACCAATTTCTTCTTTTCATAGTATAACCCAGTAAATTTTTCCACTAAAACATTATAATAATCCCTCTGATAAACAGAAATCCATCCTTTGATGATAATGGGAGACATTCAATAAAGTAATGTATATTAATTAATATTTAATAGCTGGAACTAAAATTCCTGCTTAAGATCTGAATGACAAAAAAAAATCTATAAGGAACAACCATTTGAGAATTTCTTCAATTATAATCAAAACTACCTCCCAAATATGCCTATCAAGAATTCAATTTACTTTCTTTCTCAATAAGTCCTCTTTAAAATTCTGTCAAAAAAAATGTGGTATTCAATTTGTGGTTTAGTGCACATGAGAGATTGATTTTCACAGAAATCTCAGGGTAATTCCTTTTGTAAACCAAAAAAAAAAAAAAAAAGAAAGAAAAGTCCTATGTAGTGTGAATAATGATCTGTGAGATTGCCTTGTGAGTTTCAAGCTTTGTAGCACAGGTTCTCCTAAAAGGATAGACTTCTCATTCTTAGCATTGTCTGCAGATAGATAATGAATTCTGCAGATTATTTAGAACAGCTGGCCAACTGTGACTTCCCACCTGAGGCCTCAGCAGGTTCCTCAGCCAGGACAGCCTGGAAAAGCTCCAGCTGAGACTGGGATTGAAGAATCAGAGAAACAGACTCGTTTTTCTAAGCACCTCAAGACTTCCCGAAGGTACAATTTATTCTTAAAGTTTCTGTTGTTTTGAAAAATCTGTTCTAATCTGCTCCTCTACGTAATCTTTCAATTAATGTTGATAAAAGTCAGCCACTCTGTCCAGTGACACATAATTATTTTATTAGTTCAGTTAGTTATTAGGCTTCAAACACTTGAAGTGCATCATTGAAATTTGACAACTTTTTAATATTCTGTATTGGAGGTTAAAAGACATTTATGAAAGATTACATATAATTAGGTATAAAATACAGTAAAGATGAAAACAATTGAGAGATTTTTAACATTAATAATCAGGGTTTATTTGGTTTTTGTTAGAAAGTCAATCATATTTGTCCAAAAAAATCTTTAAAATATTCCCCTATTCCTACAAAATAAAATCCCTTTAGAAATGAGACAAAAGTGGCATAAAATGGATTCTAGTTGATTCCTACTGTGATTTGAACAGAACATATCATTTTTCTTCTATATTAAAGATATGTTTATTTGTTTTAATTTCTTACAGTACTTAAAAGGGACTTGAATATAGAAGGTGCTTATAAGATACATTTGTACTTATAATAATTTTTTATCCAAGAGAATAGTTTCACAGAAGTACCCAATTCTTTCACTACCTATCCAATTCCTTTTTTTTTTTTTTTTCTGAAGTAATAGAGATTGAACCCAGGGGCACTTTGTTTCTGATCTACACTTCCAGCCCTTTTTATTTTTTATTTTGAAACAGAGTCTCACTAAGTTAATGCATGTTGGCTTAGAACCTATGATCTTCCTGTTTCAGCCTCCCAAGTACTGGGATTACAGGTGTACACCCCTGTGTCAGGACACCCAATTACTTAACCACATGTTCTTTCTTAAGGAAGAACAAAAAATTTAATAAATAATTATTGTTAGGTAAGCATGGTGACACATGCCTGCAATCCCAGCTTCTCAGAAGGCTGAGGCAAAAGGACTGCAAGTTAGATGTCATTCTGGGCAACTTAAGAAGACAATGTCTAAAAAAATAAAAGGAAAAAAGAAAAGAAAAGAAAGGAGAAAGGAGAGTGAGATGTAACTCAGTGGTAAAGTGCTCATTCATTCAACTCCCAGTAACACACGTACAAAAAAAGTTATTATCCTTTACTACTTTCTCTACTTCTACTGTTATCTTCTTGATGAGGGCTATTTACACAGTTAACTGATTATTGTTATTTCCATAAGATTTTAAAATGGTTTCTTAAAAAGTTGTCCTGGTAAGAACAATGCTAGGTATACCTCTACAAATGTCCTAACTGTTGAGTTTAAATTATATTAAAATATCATGAGTAGAATATTAAAAACCAACCACCACCTATAAAAGCAAATTCTACTGCATAATCATGAAGCTATGATTAAGTAGGGCATCCTATACTAAATGGCTTTTGTTTTTATTGTTCAATGAAGCAGAACTCACAAATGCTGATGAGAATATCCTAAGGAAAACTCTCTTTGGTGAAAGGCCATCTCTCTTTCAGTTTGTATTGCTTCTCTCCCTGCTGACAGATGGCAAGGCTGCAGGCCTTCCTGGTGGCCTGGCACTAGTCTTGTCCAACATTTAAAATGAGACAATATTATTTTGACTATACAGACTCACACCAGGATACTTCCTTTTCCTATCCAAAGTATAGGAATAAAACATAGATACAGAAATACATAGGAGCTGGCTGTTCTATATATACTGTAAACTCTATATTCTTAGAGGTGCTATTCTAGGAAATCCACAGAGCTGGTGCTTCTTGCTGGTTCCATTGAAGTGTGTAGGATATTATACAGGCTGTTGCCACAAATGTGCCTTAACGTGACAATGCACAAGGCAACCAAGGCAGAGCAGGGCGTTACCCACAAACCACAGGAGTCCACAGTTCTAACACTACATCCTAAATGTCTGAATAAGCTTTTTTTTTTTTTTTAACTTACTGTGTCTACATTAGGCAATATCCATTCTTCCATAAGGTTCAAGATGTGGTCTTGCATACATGGGAGTAACTTTGCTCTCAAATTCTGCTTAAGATAAATGTAAACTGAATGCCTATTTGGGAGAAAGGAGAGGGTGTTATATATATAATGTCATACAAGCCATAATTTTCTGCAAATGCTCCCTGTAATACTTGTATGTGCAGGTAATGGTGTCAATTTGAAATGTTATTATAAGTCAGAATTCTGCTGAATCCATGGAGATAAATTCCCTTTATGAATTACCTTATTCTTGGCTGGTGTCTTCTCAAACTAAGGCAGCTCATAACAGTAATGTGAAATTGAATGGCTTAAAATTAAATAATTCTAAACGAATGTTCAGTAATACTTAAAATCCACCAGAAATGAAATAGTGCTTAATGAACCACCCTTAACACCACTGTCCCACTAAAATATACACAGGCATAGGACAAGAGAAAAACTGTCAGAAACACCAAAAACAATCCCCAAAGATAACATGGCATCTAGAATGAAAGGAAAAATATTTAATGCAAGATTAATGGAACCAGACTGAAAAACAAAATTAGTGGTCTACCCAAGTTACCGCACTAGAAAGAGAGGAGTACAGCTGGGTGCAGTGGTGCATGTTTGTAATCCCAGTACTTGGGAGGCTAAAACAGGAGGATTGCAGGTTTGAGGCCAGCCTCAGTAACTTAGGTATATCCTTTCTCAAAATACAAAGGACTTGGGGTATACCTCAGAGGTAGAATTCTCCTTGGTTCAATCCTCAGTAACATACACACAATAAGTAAATAAGTAAGTAAGTAAGTAAATAGTGAGTAAGTAAATAAATGCAGCTGTAGTGTAGCTCAGAGGTAGAATGCCTCTGAGTTCAACCCCCAGTGCAGAGAGAAAGAAAGAGAGAGAGGGAGGGGGAAGGAAGGAGGAAGGAAAGAAGGAAGGAAGGAAGGAAGGAAGGAAGGAAGGAAGGAAGGAAGGAAGGAAGGAAGGAAGGGAGGGAGGGAAGGGTCTTCCATTGTATAAGTAGAGAGAGATGACACTGTCTTCTGTCTTTCCTCAGGTTCAGAAACACAAAGTTCATACTGAAGCAAAATCTCAGTGGCCATCTTTCTATCATATGGGCAAATAGAGGAAATTAAAGTGTCATTATTCTTGCCCCCTACATATTATCTCACATCCAAAAGGAAAATGCAAATACCAAAATACAGAATAGGAAGTTATGGATAGAGGTCAGCTATGGCTATCATCCTGGTAATCAACATATGGCTGAAAATCAAGTACCCCGAAATAAAGCTGGGCGTTATTCATGTCTATAAACCCAGTATTGGGAGGCTGAGACAGGAGGATTGCAAATTCAAGGCCAGTTTCAGCAGCTTAGCAAGACCCTCAGCAACTTAGAGAGACCCTGATTCAAAATAAAAAAGAGATGAGGGTGGAATTCAGAGGTAGAATGTTTCTGTCTTTCATCCCTAGTCTCCCCCAAAAAACAAAACAAACATATTAGAACTAAAACTGGTTTAATTTAGCGCTGTGTAAACATAATAATAAATGTGGTCATTAAGTCTAATTATCAATGATAGCATTTTAAAGAAAATTACATTATGAAAAGTAATTTTATAAGGTTAGTTTGAGTTTAAAGCCCTAGATTATATGAACAAATAAGAGAATGGAATCAATTCATCAGGCCCCAAAATGTGGAGATCTCCTCAGGTCCTCTTTGTTTCCTTACTCACCATACGTCACCACTGGTCCTACACGCCTTTGAAATACACCAGAGCCTGGTCAATTCCCGCTTTCTCCCCCAAGGCACGTTCATCAGACACCTGGGGTACTGCAGGAGGCTTGCAAACTCCTCTCTCCACATCCGACCTTGTCCCCTTTCATTGTCTCTTCTCAGCCATGCAGTCAATGTGAGCCTCTTGGCAGATGTCAGCTGCCTTCTTCACATCTTCAAACTGTTTCCCACCATAAAGTTAGGGATGAAGTCCTGCAGATACCACGAGCCCCTCTGAAAGCTGATCTCTGTTTACCTCTCGGTTATCACTGTTCCTCGAACTCGCCCTGTGCCTTGACCACTCGAAGGTGCACGCCAGGCTAATGTATTTATACAGAAGGAAGCTTTGCCTGGAATACTCTTCCTTGGGTATCCACATCCCTCTCTCCCATAGCCATGATATCTGTCAAGGGGCTCATCACATAATCCCCAAGGATAGGAAACTGTAAAGTTAGCAGAGTACAACGTGCACAAAGACACGGTGTGTTCCTAGTCACCCTCTCAACCCGTTCAGGTCTGCTGAAAAGTCACCTCCTCAGGAAAGCATTGTTTTACCATCCCATTTAAAAATGTAACCC